>BLSF01000008.1:0-398698 GCA_012862575.1 Parietichytrium sp. I65-24A
GACCCCGCAACACTTACCTTTTTCTTAACACCTTCTTAGTTAGGAATCGTTTAAATCCTGGTAGTCCCGGGAGGCCCTAGTGGCACTCGTACGGGTTTTCCCTATATGGCACTCACATCCGGGGGTAAGATATGTTCGTAGGCGGCGCGGCAGGCGCTCGGTCCGCACTGGTGCTGGCTGCCCTCTTCGGCGCAGTGGCGTTCGGCTGGAAGTCCGCTGGCGCAGCGCAACCGGTCACTGCAGCCGACACGGGCGTCGCCGCCATTTATTTAGGGGCCCAAGCTGAGTTCACTGCGACATTACGGGAAAGTTTACGTTGCGGGTTCAATATTGCCACTGGTGCATCTGCTGCTGGTTACATTCGTTTACCGGATGACCTGTACTGGCGCCATGACTTTGCACTCGTCCTCGCACGGCGCTTGTGCGTTCTTCGCTGCTTGATTATCGTACAGTATCCGATGATGAATTTAATTCTGTCAGTGTTTTGAGGCGGGGCTTTGCTGCAGGTTGAAGGATTGAGTCTGGCCCGAGGAATCTCAGACGCTCGCAATAGCTTAACGGTAATGCAGTCCCGAAGCCGGTGTATGCCAAGATTGCGTTTTTGCGGCTCCAAGGCGGGAGCCTTGCCTTAGGGGCAGAGATGCCCGCCTGCCTTCCAGTTGTGGTTTAGCTCCTCAGGCTCTCGCATAAAAATTGCACTAAATTCTACCCTAGTTGGAAGGGTGCAGCAGCATACCACACCTTTTGTGGGCAGCCTTGTCCACGCCAACAACAATACATGGAGACATCTGCAAGGCCGCATGCTCCGGGGAGCCACAGCTTGCCTATTATTGTAGGCGCTCTAAATTAGTGTGCGGGAGCGTATTGTGAAGAATGGGAGCCTATAGTTTGTACAGGCACACACTCTTCAAATTTGAACAAGCAGAAAACCCGCAACGACCGATGGAGTGGTGGCGGCGGAAGAAGGATATCGCCAGTGGGTGGCAGAGTGCTGATTGAAAGGGAAGCTTGTCGAAATGTTGTGCTTTGAAAAACTCTGTCTTCTGCTGACACTTAAAAAAAATAGAAATAAAACTTCATGATTTGTTTTTCAAATCTCCTTCTCTTTAGCTTCGTAAAAAGTTTGCGAGTTCGGGCGGCAGAAACTCGAAATCAATCGAGTCGTGAAACCCGACGAGAAAAGACTTTAGACCATTCTCCACCCCCTTACCCACCCGGCCAGAGATCTCCGTAGACCAGAGATCTCCAAGTCTCTTGGCGCGCAGTCGCTTCATCTCCTTGTCGCGCTCAGCATGGTCACCAAAAAATATATCCCTCGAGCGATTGGACGGACATCTCGCTACATGTGTGTGCGCGGCTAGACTGCTTCGCCCACAGTTTGCAAGACACCATGCGCAAAAGTAGGTCTTGCAACCATTCCCAAATTGATCGATGCACTGTACGGCAAAGCACGCGTCAAAGTCCACGAATGCCTTCGCACACGATGGACATTGCAGCGTGAGAATCTCGTTGGCGATTCGATTTCGGTAAAGGAGCAGTGCTTGATCGTCAACGCTCTTTTGAAGCTCCGCTTGAAGCTTCTGTTCATAATCGCGTTGGAGACGAGCTTCTTGCCTGTCAGCAGCGACCTTGAGAAGGGTATTCCAGTCCGACTCGGACAGCAAAGAAGCAATCAAACTCGATGGCATGGGCTCTTGGCACTCGGGCATGCAACAGAGCAGAGTGCCGTCCATGGCAACTGATTCGGGATTGACACCGCCTCTCACAAGGTTTGTCAAGCAGTCTTTGCACAAGCAATGCCTGTCACTACCACATGTAATCGTGTTTTGCGCAAGACACTTATCCCAGCACCCCGAGCAGTCACGGATCTCGGCAGGCGTTTCGGTAAAGAAAGCATGTTGAAGAGCTTGGTATGCTGTCGGTCTGGCGTAAGGGTCTTCACTCAACAGACTCGAAATTAAAGCTTCGCAACCACTGCTCTCTTCCGCAACCCCTTCTAACAGCAGTCGGAAGATTTTTCCACAAGCGTACATGTCAACAGAAGCGGTGACTTTAGATTGCGTCCCGTCCCTGAGCTCCGGTGCGAGGAAGTCCAAGGTCACCTGCAGATCGGTCGTTAGCGTCCGGCCATGAACCTGGATGCCATCAAAGTCTCCAAGAACAGCCCGGAACGAACGTGTGAGAAACACGTTATGTGGCTTCAAGTCGCAGTGAACGTGACCACCGGAGTGTATCTTCTGAAGCCCGCAAAGTATATCCATAGCCAGCGACTTGCACCTCGAGAGCTCCCTTGCCGTCGACGGTGTCGACTCGAGCCACTTGTTCAGGTCCCCGTTCTCGTAGAAAGGCATGATAACGCACCCGAGGTTCGCCTCTTGATCTACAAAAACTCCTTCCACTCTGGCTACGTTAGCGTCTCGAAAGGAGCTCAGAATCGCGCACTGCCGTAGAAAATGCTTTTGCGCACCAGAGTCACCAAGATAAAAGGATTTGAGCACTTTTTGGGCTGGAGCCGCTGGATCACCGCTTCTTGCCAATTCAAAGGAATTCTGGACCAGATCTACTCGTCCTCCACCCGATGTCCCTAGCGACCTCACTACAGCATAGTCTTCTGCCCGAAAACCTTCGAGAAGCAGACCACTTTTCTGCAACACATCGGCACCAGGAATATTTTTTAGTCCTAACAACCTTTTCCACTCTGGACAATTTAGGAGTTCTGGGTAATGAAGCTCCGCAGCACGCAACAGCCTAGCACGCTCTGCCACCATACACCTGGAGAGCTTCCTCGATTCATTTTGCAGCTCTCTAGACTTCACGACCAATTTCGATTTTTCGAACGCAAAGCTTCCATCTGTGTCCTCCTCTCCACGAAAAATTTTGTCCTCAAGCTCGTCTAAGTCAAACTTGCATTTGCGAACCTCAGATTCGAGACGGCGATGGTTTTGCAGAAGTGTGTGAAATCCTTTGAGAGATGGCTCTTCGCTTCCTGAGGCGTAAAACGCTTGAAGGGATTCGAACTTGTTCAATTGTTCACGAAACCAATCAAGGAATGCGGGAAAATCGCTGTTCACGAATGTGTTCAGAGCTTGCACACTTTCTTCAGTTTGTGCTGCAGGGTAGTCAGCCAAAGAATCGTCATTTTTCAACAAATGACGTTCCCTTTCCAGCATATCGACAGCCTCCTGGAGTGGCTGCTTCACAAGCTCCAGCACATCCCTGTTCGATATGATCTCGAACCAATCCCTACTGCCACCTTGCGTGACGCCGTCCTTCAGGGCACGTAGGGCTTCCTCTGATGCAAAATTCCAGCTATTGGGGTCGTGGCGGTCCTTCCACTGCAGCAATGATTCGTGCGCTCTTTGTATCAGTACTCTGAGTTGCAGAAACGAGTTTTGGAACGTCGCGAGGTCAAAACTTGATGACCCAGTCTTGAAGTTGAGGGGCTCATTCTCCACCCAACGTTTTTTGCCCAGCTTCACCCTCCAACGCTGTAAGCTCTTTTGGGCTTCACTCTCAATAGCGCTCCTATTCGCACCTACCACGAGTTCAATTTTCTCTCGAAGACTTTTGCGAGCATTATTTCGAGCTTTCTCTAGTTCTTTATTTCTCTTTGTCCGCTGCTGAAGAGATACGAAAGATTCATGACATTTAGTTGCGTCACGAAGCGCGACTAATATATCACAGAAGTTTTCAGTTGGGTCCATTGCGAACTCGTTAGCAAACCACTCCACAATGATTGCAGTTTCAGGTAGCACTAAAGCACAGTTGGCAATTTTTCTTCGCTTTCCCGATACGTTTCTCTCTGAGAGTGCTCCTTTCCGTTTACTGGACCTCAATTCGGCAACATCCGCATTGAGGCTGACCAATTTTGCCAAGAGCTGAGGCGGCTCCCTCGAGATTGTCAGTCTCATTTGTTCTTCCAACTTGCGTCTCTCCGCTTCCTGCCTCTCGCCTTGCGCTTTCTCTTCTTCTCTACGCTTATGCGTTTCGTTGAGACGCATCTTGAACTTCAAACGTTCTCCAAGCTTGATTTCTTTCTCGCGACGCCTTTCCGGATGATTGTTTCTCTCGAGTTCCTTTTGAATCGCACCCCATGGTTCACCCCAAACCATCTCCAGTATTGCAGAGAAGAATTTATGTTTTCTATGTTTTCTATTCCCAGTTACGCTATTCAAAAAAAAAGCTGTTAGACAATCACGCACACCATGAAATTTCACTGAACCAGTCTCAAAGGCATGCGTACTCTAATTCAGTCAGCGCAATGTTTCTCTCCAACGCGCGACCGATGGCTGATGCTCCATCATCGCCAATTTTGTTGTTGCCAATACTATTTAATCAAGAAGACATGAAGTCGTCAGCCACGAAGAACGAGAGGGTCAAGCAAGGTTAGCCACTAAACTTTTTCATTTCAGCAGTGTCAAAGCCACACGTACTCCAACGAAGTCAGTACAGTGTTCTCCTCCAGCGCGCAACCTATCGCTGATGCTCCTCCATTGCCAATTTTATTGCCCCTGAGACTATTTCATTACAAAAAGACGCTAAATCAGCCACCAAGTCCGAGAAAGTTTCGCGAGGCACTAAATCTTCTCACCAGACCGGTGTCAAAGTCACACGTACTTCAATGTAGTCAGCGCAGTGTTCTTCTCCAACGCGAGACCGATCGCTGATGCTCCTGCAGCGCCAATTCCATTATCTTCAAGACTATTTCATTACAAAAAGACATGAAATCGTCAGCCACCAAGTCCGAGAAAGTTTAGTCGAGTGCTAAACATTTTCACCAAACCGGTGTCAAAGTCACACGTACTTCAATGTAGTCAGCGCAGTGTTCGTCGCCAACGCGCAACTGATCGCTGATGCTCCTTCAGCGCCAATTTCATTTTCTTCAAGACTATTTCATCACAAAAAGACATGAAGTCGTCAGCCAACAAGTCCGAGAAAAATCAGCAAGAGACTAATCTCTTTCACTAAACCGGTCAAAGTTACACGTACCTCAGCGAAGTCAGCGCAGTGTTCTTCTCCAACGCGCGACCGATCGCTGATGCTCCTTCATCGCCAATCTTATTATCAGGAAGACTATTTCATTATAAAAAGACATGAAATCGTCAGCCACCAAGTCCGAGAAAGTTTAGTCGAGTGCTAAACATTTTCACCAAACCGGTGTCAAAGTCACACGTACTTCAATGTAGTCAGCGCAGTGTTCTTCTCCAACGCGAGACCGATCGCTGATGCTCCTTCAGCGCCAATTCCATTATCTTCAAGACTATTTTTCATTACAAAAAAATGAAATCGTTAGCCACCAAGTCCGAGAAAGTTTAGTCGGGTGCTAAACATTGTCACCAAACCGGTGTCAAAGTCACACGTACTCCAACGAAGTCAGTACAGTGTTCTCCTCCAGCGCGCAACCTATCGCTGATGCTCCTCCATTGCCAATTTTATTGCCGCCAAGACTGTCTCATTCCAAAAAGACATGAAATCGTCAGTCACCAAGGCCGAGAAAGCTTAGTAGGGGGCTAAACATTGTCACCAAACCGGTGTCAAAGTCACACGTACTCCAACGAAGTNCTGATGTTCCTGTAGCGCCAATACTGTTCATTCCAAGACTATTTCAGTGCGGAAAAAGACATGAAATCGTCAGCCACCAAGTTCGAGAAAGTTTAGTAGGGCGCTAAACATTGTCACCAGACCGGTGTCAAAGTCACACGTACTTCAACGAGGTCAGCGCAGTGTTCTTCTCCAACGCGCGACCGACCGCTGATGCTCCTTCATCGCCAATTTTATTCCACATAATACTTATTTCGTTACAAAAAGAACATGAAATCGTCAGCCACCAGGTCCGAGAATGTCATTCTTTCTAAGTCTATTTCATTACAAAAAGACACGAAGTCGTCAGCCACCAAGAACGAAATTATTTGGTAGGGTGCTAAACAATTTTACCAAACCGGTGTCAAAGCCACGTAAAGTGACGCGAACTCCAACGATGTCGGCAAGTAGTGCGCTTTCATGGAACAAGAGTCAGAGTCTCACTGGAGAATGACTTACTTCAAGTGAAGAAGCGTTTTGTTTGCCTCGAGCTTGGCGGCGATCTTTTTCGCCCCATCTGGCCCCGCTTCGCAATCCGAGTCAAAGCTGCGTGAAAGGAAAGCGCCATTAGAACCGACGTATTCCGCCTCTGAACAGTCTAATGTTTGTCAACTCACCATACGGCTTTTTCCCCTCGATCGATCGCCTGAAGGCCTTCGTCCAACGAGTCCACCAGCCAAAACCTCACCGTCTTGCCCGAAAAAAGCACTTGCTCCTCGTACCTGCCCATCCTTTCTTTCCCTTTCTTCGCACGTGATGCTCTACTCTTTGCGTTCCTTTGCCCTCGTCCCCGTTTCGAGTTTACAGGCAAAGAAGGCAAAGGCTGTTTACTTCATTCAGTGAACGAATTACCATAAGTATCTATCTTATGGTAATCTATAAAATAGGGTCTTATCTCACAACAATTTCGCGCAAGAATAACTACGTGTTCATTTAAGATGTGCATGCGGGAAAAGGTAGTGTCGTTGAATATTTGATCGTTGGAAATCGCACAGCCATTGTGACAATGAGTCAAAGTGAGGGAGGTCAATTCTATAGCAGTGCATGCGGACTTCAACGTACAGAAGCGAGCATCGGAAGGCCAAGTCGCTGAATAAAACTCTCACTAGCTCACACTTTCGGTAGACCCCTGCCCAAGAAGTTTCAGATGTAATCGACGAAAGTCAGCGATCGCGTGTGCGTTTAAGATCGACGTTGTGGTCGAGGTGCATAAACTTGAGCTTACCGATGGCTTGTCTTCGCCACAGCCTTATCGAGAATGACTTTGGACAGACTCCCGTTTCACTTGACCCTTCGCAACAAATTTTAAAGTCTTGACCTTCACCAACGGAACAAAACCTTGCCATGAACGTTTCATAATGCATGGCCCTGGCAAACGCTAGAAACTTTCGTCACCTCTTGCCAAGAATTCCCATGCCATTCTGCTTCTTGATGCGCTGGACAATTATGCCCCATCGAATCTGCGCGCATTTGCGAAGCCCTCCCGTCGCCGGTGTCTGCGCTGGTATGTTTGCTGTTTGTTGCTTGCTGTTCATGTATTGCTCTCGGGATTTGGTCCAACGAGCTTAGACACTGAAGTCTCACCTTTTACATTTCTTAGTAACTCTCCGTGATAGAAGACAAAATTATTCTAACAGTTTGCATTCCAGTGGCAAATGTTTTTCGAGCTGTCTGAAAACTGCGCGCTCGCAAAATTGCGCCTTCTTGCAGTTGCTGGATGCTCATTCGGATTCGCTCGGAGGACATCGCAGCTGCCGGCATGGGGCCAACTTGGTTCAGATTTAAATCCAAGTCCCGGGCCTTCACTTCTTTGAAAGCCGTTGCGAACGCGAGGTTGGAGTGGCTGTGGTTGTCTCGAAGGTGAAACTCATCTGGCGCAGTTGCGCTGGTGGTCCCGGAACTGGTCCCGGTGCCGGAGCAGGTGCAAGCACAGGTGTTGGAGCAGGTGGTGTCGCCTTGTTGCTTTGGTTTTGATTCAAACTTGCACGTACAGGATTGGTGTTTGAGCATTCGGACATGACTGAGGAGGCGCGTACGGCATGATTGGCGGACTGCTGATGGTTGCTGGTTCAGCAAAAGTCCGGCTTTATACGTCATATAGCGCGCTTACATGGGGATCCCTGGCAGGATGAAGAGCGCTAAGCTCGTCAAAAGCGTAATGCTGGCAAAATGACAGATTGAGCTTGCGATGAGGGATCAGGATTACGTCAGCCAGAGAGACAGCAAGGACGAGTAACGTGTGGGTGTGGGAGGTGAACGTGAAGCTTTGATTAGTCGTTTTAGATACCGCTTTGGAGTGCAGCACAGCTCCTCCTTTGTCGCATCGCCGTCCTGGAGCAAACTCTCCTCAAGCTCTATGCCACTCGAGGAAATGTTGCGGTGCGTCACCGCTCAGAGGCTCGACGCCGGCCTCCGCCACATCTGCGATGAGTCCCACAAATTAAGACTTGACTGTGGATTTTAATTTATCTTTATTGCTTAACTTGGAAAGAGTTTGAAATCTTTTGAGCTTGTTTACGATCAGAGCTCAGGCTAGAAGTTTGAAAAGAAGGGGAAAGTGGAATTTCTCATAAAGCTCGGCCATAACAAAGCGAATGATGTACTTGCAAATCATCAAAGCGTCTCAACTCTTCCTATCCACAAGTCGTCGCTACGGACTGGGGCTTTGTCGTCGCCCGAAAGCCCGCCAAACAACACAAGGTACTTTTCAGCAACACACGCGCCGTCGGTCCACCCACGCGGATGTGGCATGGGCTCGCTCTCCTCAATTTGAATGTCCTTTTCTTCCCCTGTGCAAATGTTTACTCGGACAATGTCGTTTGCGAATCCCCCAGCGCCTTCATGGCCTTTATCGCTGGGCTCGACCTCTCCTCCGAATAGAAGAACGTCTTCCCCAACCACGAAAGAGGCTCCTACAGAGCGCGGTCTGAGCCACTCTGAGTTCTCCTGTCGCCACATGTCCTTCTCCACGTCGTAGACCTGGATTTCGTTCGACTCGTGTCCAACAAAGCCTGCCAACGAGATTGCGTGTGTCCCCGGGCCGCTGACAGAGAAGAATGGACCACCTCTGCCTTTCATAGGTGGGGATGCCAACTGTTTCCATGTCATTGTCGCCAGGTCAAACTCGTGCAGGTCAGCCAGCCTACCGTTCACTCCACACCCCGCAAACACGAAGAGTTTGTCAGATGAATACACCATTTTATGAAACGACCTCGCTTCAGGGGCGTTCTCGCTTTCGAGCCGCGTCCAGGCCCTTGATTCAACATCTAATTGCCACAGGTCGTTCAGAGCCTTCTCTTCCATTTTGATCCCTTGGCGGCCGCCAAAGACCCACATCTTGGACTTTCCATCACTTGCCTGTGCGTGCCCCAGACGCTCAGCTGGCCAGCTGGCGTCCTCTTGGAGGGGCGCAACACAATCTTCCCATTCCACTGCGCACTTTGCCGCGGGGCCACCATCACTAAACGCGACGCGGCCGACGTGGAGCGTAGAGCTCACTGGCGTGCGAGGCTGCGCCTCTCCTCCATACACGAGCACTTCAAGCCCGCGTTTTTCGGACAAGATGGCGCTCACGCCGTGCGAAGAGCGTGCTTGAGGCCCTTGTAGGCTTTGCGCTCGCATCCAAGAGACGCGCATGGTGCCTGCTTTCCGATTTAATGTCAGACTCCTGGACTCTGCTATGACTCGTGGGCTCGTGGACCTCGAAGATGCCAAACAAGCTCTCTGCTCTCTGTCTCTTGGTCTCTCTCAGCAAAATTCGGCAAATAAAAATTGAAGCACAAAACACCAAGATACAATACCCTAGGCAGTCACTGTAAGATAAAAGAGGTAAAAGATACTCGAAGCGGGAATCGAACCCGCGACTTCAGCCGTGTGAAGGCTGCACTCTGCCAACTGAGTTATCCGAGCGCCAGTAGGTGAAAGGACTGGCCCCGGTGTCCTTCTTTCAATGCTCACTGTCACTCCACATTGCAGAAAGCGAGCAAGGTCCGAGTGAAGGAAGACCCGAAAATAAAAGATGCGCTCAAATGATGTTACGAAAGGCGAAATTTATGAAAGTTAGGGATGAGAATGGAAATCAAGGCTACGGAACTCGCCGGTTTAGTGGCACCCGACAGCTCTAGTCAAGCTCTAAAGCCCTGAGCCTCGACCATGGCAGAAAGAACGTGCTTTACCGACGAGAATTCAGCTAGAACCGTTGCCAAGACAAACGTCAATGGCCGTGGCGAGTAGAGTCTCCGCGCCAACAGACGCCGAGATATTGCCATGACAAGGATATCTAATGATGAGCGCTTTCAACATTGTCCGCGTGCGCCACTGCAGGATTAATCGCTATCTCAGAAGCGTGTGCATTCGAACGCTATCCCATTTGCCAGGAGCCGCAAGTTCCTGCCGACTTACTCGGGGAGAGCATCACCAGGGTGAACAAAGAGACATAGAGGAGAACGTAAGAATGAGCTAGCAAGGTATACTCTCTGACGTTCGCTTGCTCTGCCGCATAAGGCAGCAAGGCAATTGACGCGAATATGAATGAAGCGCTTATCCTGATTGCGTCCCAAAAGTATTCTTTCTTCTTAGCCTCGGCAAATTCTCGATAATCTTCAGGAATGTCTGAGTAGCCCGTGCCGTCGAAATTCTGTTGTGACACGAGGAGACAACAAATCTTTATTAGTGAAGCTTCGAGAGCTATATTCCTTATATTCATTCCAGCCTCGCTCCCAGCGGTGTGATTTCCCATTCCCCGTAACTTACCCACAAGCCGCGCATCACCATGCCGCACTGGTGCTTCAGTCCAGTATTGAATAGCAAGAGAGCAGCGAGGATCAGACTCGCGCACGTATGATACTCTACGGCCTTTCGTCGCCACAGAACCGGCAAGATGGCCATCACCAAAACTGCAACGGCCTGCCTTAGAATAGCTTCTTTCGTCTGGATGACTTTAAACGAGGCAAAGTCGCGAACTGTGTGTGTATGTTGGTGGCCCGGTGCGCCGTTCTTTTCGTCCGTCATCTTGCCTCGCAGACCACGTACTCTTCCTCCTTCCCCCGAAAAAAGCACTTGACACTTTCGCCCACTCTCTCCGCCCAAACCTAGATTACGCTCGGCTCGCTCCTTTCACCTTACAACCGGTTGGGTTGGAGCGACCGCCTGTCCCTTCGGCCTCCTTCGCTTCCCTCGACCTGTGGCCAGCGCCTCCCCTGTGTCTCACACCCTCAGTCAGCACTAACAGTACCTCCAACATAACTGATCCAATCGCACCACCAACTTTCTACCCATCTCCCTATAGATGGTGATAGCAGCTAGCTACAGTTTACTTGCTCGGTCGCCGAGCAAGCACAGCGCGCATACGCATGCCAAATGAACGTTGACTGCAGACTCGCTATGAATTGCGAGTTCAACCGGCATTTGCACATATTCTCACTGGCGAATGAGCGCACGGCCATCAACAACCAACAGAGTTCTCCTGAATTCTGAATTACCTGAACTAATAGCACTCTCCCTGACTTCAAAACCACTATCTTACGTTACCCAAGCTCCAGAGAGTATCCTTTTTTATAGAGTACAAGTACGAGTTTTATTTTCTTGATTTCAGAACACGAGTATAAAAAAAAGAATAAAAAAATGTTGAACTGCAAGCGGGAATATGTTCACTCACAGTCAATCAAAATCAAACTGACGAGCGAGGAGTCCAAGTTGAGTGGCATGAATAGAGTGTGTTGTGGGCTTTTCGTCCAAGGACAATACAATACAATTCCTTTTCGTGTGTGGGGGAGAGCTTCTGGGCCGTGCTCCCTCGCGACACCCCCAGCTCTCAGGTCCGGGATTTCGTCTCTGGTTGCGTCGGGGTCCTTCCTCCAATTAAATCTTTGGACTGACTGTGAATCGTGTGTTCTTTTGCACGCTCGGGGAGCTACTGCACTACAGCCCGTGTCGGAGGGAAGAGAGAGCCCTTCAGCGCACAAGGGGAGGAAAGTCCGGTGGTTGAGTGAGTGAGTGAGTGAGTGAGTGAGTGAGTGAGTTGCTGAACTGGTGGAGAACGAGGGCAGCTGTGACATGGGGAGCTTGGAAGGCGGGTTCTGCCAAACGGATTTCTTCTTCTTTAGACAGGAGGATTGCAAACAGCCGTCGCTGTTGTCATGGGCGCTTTTTGGGATACAGCTGGTCTCGGTGGTGGTAGATTTGGTCACCTTGGCGTACGGGGTTCGAGTAGCTTGCAAATCTGCGCGAGACGGTTTGGCCAGAGCTAGTTTTGGAAATGCTCTGGCCGGCGTAGCTTGCAACCTGGCGTACTCGGCGTACTGGTCAACAGTGCTCTTTGGGCCGTCGCTGTGGAACGGCATCGTCATGCTTTCCCTCGTGGTGCTGTGTGACGCGTTCAACCTCTTGGCCGTATTTCTGCTTTCGGTTTCCTGGAGCGTTGTGGCGAGGGCAGCAAAGTCCGAGCAAGAAGGGGGCGCGTACGTTGCGCGGAGCATGACTGACAAAGTCGGAAAGTGGGTCTATCGATGCGTGCTCTTGGTTTGTGGAGTTGGTATCGTAACGGGCTACTTCCTTTTCGTCGAATATTTTGAATACAAATACTACCTGATCGCCAAGGGGCTGACGCTCGCGATGCTCTCACTGTCTTTGGTGGTGGTAATGGGATCGTGTTTAGCTGTTTACCGCATAACATTCGTGGTGCGACGGCGCCCGTCCGGACTTTGGCAGAGGATAAAGCAAAATTTTACCGACTCGAGCGTGATACTCTCGGGCTCTGTGTGTGGCAAGTTCGCCGCGGAGGGAATCACGACGAGCCGTGGTGGCGGCGGCGGCTCATCTGAGCAAGCGTTTTTACTTAAGGTGCGTCACAAGCTAGTTCAGACCACTGCATTGGTGGTCTGGTTCCAAGGCATCTACATGATGGGTGTGATAGTTTTCATGATCACAGGCGATAACGTTTCTGGAGACTTTACAAGTCTCCCATTTTGGGTGTGTTTTCGCCGAATTTGTTTGAATGCAAACTCGTTTGTTTACTTGGCGATTATAAGATACTTTGATATCGCTCCGCCTGAACAGGAAAAAGACGCAGTCGACGGTGACGAATTAGAGGCTGAATCACTCTTACATACCACAATCTCCGGGGATGAAGGTCCCCTGGAAGCCACCTGAATGGGAGCCACGTGAATGTACATGGTTTTGTGGTGCAGCGCAAAGGGACAATGAATCGTATGACTGGAAGCGCAACTTTCATTAGGTCTCGCAACAATCTCTTCAGTGGACGGCAGCTACAGCTGGAGAGGCGCTTTCTTTCTACCGTGCTATTGCCAGCATCACATCGGAGGTAGAACGGAACAATGGCGTAGTGAACTTGATGGCGAAATTTTCCCTGGGTGGATAGTTCACGAGGTCCCACAAAAAAGGGTCTCAAACACACCAACAATAATTTGATGCGAGCCTCTTCTCGCGGTGTTTATGCTGATTTGACCTTTCCAAACCTATGATACCTTTGGAATCGTTGCATTGATGCACATTTGAGATGCTCTTGCTTTCGTTTGCCAGTTGCGCACAACACGACTGTCCTTTGAGTCGATGGATATGCAGGGTACAAATTCCGACAAAAATGAAAACAAATTGGTGTACTACGAATGGACAATAATGTTCTATGGCGAGGTTACACTCACCTCTTTTATGCTGCACCAATTCTGTCTCCGCAGCAATTCTTCAATGACAATTCGCGGGTCAGAGGCAGGAATACCAAGAGATAAAGTTTGTGACATTGCTCTCAAAAGAGAAGTACGTCGCCTTTATCATGTAATGACGTGCTTGAGAATGCTATGGCCAATCCTTTAGCTTTGCGGTGAGTCTGCATTCTCGAGCGAGCACTTTGTGACTGATCCATGGACTGCTGAGGCGAGTCGCTGGCAAGGCGAGACTGAGTTTGGGGGGAGCTACTCGGACGAAGCTGGTGGAATCGAAGCAAGCGCGTAGATGGCAGCAAGTCGAGTGACTCGTGTTGCCCGGCTGCCCTCCACAGCGCACAAACCGACTTGACTCTTCGTAAGCTGTGCCAATCTAGGAACGAAAACGCATGCACTAGCACGGATTGGGGGCAGATACTCCAATCATGCGGTGCCTGCCGGCGCCTGCCAACTTTGTTCCTCGCTCCTGGACCACTTTTTGCTGCAACTGCAGCTGTCAAAACGGCGCTCATCTGGCTGTCCCTTGCCTGATCTAGGACGGTTTCTCCAAATCGATCCTCTTGATGCACGTCCGCTCCAAACTGAATGAGGACACGCGCAATATTTGAAAAGCCTTTGCGCGCAGCAAAATGAAGTGGCGACTCGCCGAATTCAGTCTTCATGTGAATCAAGTCGGTGCATGCATAACACAGCTCCTCAACGACAGCAAGATGACCAGCGTATACAGCAAGATGAAGTGCTGTCTCGTCTCCGTCAGTTTTTGCTTGAGGCCGCGCCCCGTTCTGCATCAAGACCCGGCACATTTGCAAATTCCCAAGCCTGCAAGCGGTATGCAAAGGCGTGCTGCCGTCAGTGGCGGTAATATTGGGGCTAATGCATAGCTTTTGTAATAGCCGAAGTACTTGCGCTCGATCGTCCTCCTGGACGGCTTGGAACATCTCCTCACGAGGCTGAGACTCCATTTTACGCAGAGTTTCACTGTCTTCGAGGTCCACAATTTGTAGTGCGCTGTGCAACTGCGGCGCCGCCTCGTCTTGATTGTTCCCGACCAATTCCAGCTTTGCATGCCTGTCACTTTTTAATAAGGCAAATTCTGCAGTTTCCTTTGCCAAGCGCCGCTTCCATGTGTGAAGGAAGATCGCACAGCTCGGATCTGCGAGTGAAGGGTCCACCAGCGCCAGTAACTCCTCGCGAAGTCTTATTTCCTTTCTCTCCTTCTCAATAGTTGCCCGCCGCTTCTCTGGCCGGACCTCTTCTTGTCTCTTTGCCGCAGTGAACTTTCTCCGTTCGTCATCGACTGCTCCGTCTTGGCGCGTTGAGACCCTGCTCTTCGCTTCCCCTCGTTTAGACGGCGCACTCAAAGGCCGGTCGACGTCCCATCGCGCAAATACTCTCTGTCGATGCAGCTCCTTCTGCATCATCATTGCCCGCGAAATCGCGAACCGCGAACTGCGTCGCTCGTTCAGCTGAACACTACCCTCCACCGCTTTGCGGGACGATGCTCGCTTTTCCACCTGCTGGAGAAGAATGCTGCTCAAAGACAACGTCTGCTCTACCGGGAACAGGAACAGGAGCACGAGAGGTGGATGACCGGCTGGCGCCTAACACCAACGCTTTCCCAGCGGCACGTTTCGCGCAAGAATACAAGAGTATCGCCTTTCTATCGCGCGCCATGCAGGTTTATGAAGACTTGCAAATACTCAACTTGCACGCGTGGCGCACAGCTGCTTATACTTTTGTATAGACGAAGCCAGTCGCCGCTTCGGCTTTTGTATCAGCATCAACTACACCACAAGAACAAATCTCCTTGAGATCTGGTATGGAGCCAAGCTGCGGACCAGTACGCTTGGCAAATATCTGTATTCTTCCACGAACGGGCTCGACAAGAGAGGAGAGATCATCCTGTTTCAATGAAAATTGATTGGTTGATTGATTGATTTTGAGAGGACAAGGCTTCTTTGCCTGGTTAGATTTGACCGTTGAACGAACAAAGAACTTGAACTTTGGAATAGGAAAGCTAGCTAATGCGTATTGGTACACACAACTTAAGGTGAACAATCAGAACAGAATTCAGAATTCAGAAGAAGTTTAGAATTAGAATTTGTTTGGTAACCTTTATTTTCATTCAGCAAAGTGCGAAGAAGGAAATAAAAGGAAAAAAAGCCGCCTTTTTTGACCTATTATGTAAATTGCCAGTTCATCATACAAATGGCACTGTGGCACAGTTTTCTACACGATGAGTAAACATTCGACTACTTCCAGTTCTGACATGAAGTGGAAAGCTACCAGTAAGCAGTCCTAGCGCTTTATGTTTTGATGTTCTGATCTCAAAAGAAATTTGCAAAACAAATTTGAACCCACATTCTCTGACATTGAATTCTGACTTGTGTTCATGTTCATAGAATGAACTGATCTTTGGCGGACAACGAGAAGCTTGCCCACTTCAGCGAAACTGTCAGCTGCCGAAACGTGTGATGGCGATGGCGATGGCGCTTTGTACCGAAAGCAGCTTGTTGTTCGTATTCGAGACAAGTCCCTGCAAACTCGCAAACACAGTTGACGCGTTCATGCGCTCATGCGCGACTTTTTTGGCGGCGGTGGCAAGTCTTCTGGCGTAAAGTATCGCGGATCGTCGTGTTTGATCGGCGCGGTCTGGCATTCAATGCGATCTCGTTCGGACGGCGCCGTTGCATGAAGCTGTGACAACAACGTCTGCGCCATCCCGTAGAACTGCACGGTGAACGCGTCCAGCTTTCTCCGTGTGTCGTCATTGCCTTGCGATTGTGCGACCGCTGACTGCAGCGCTGCCAGAAAATCGCCCGATTGGCGGTGAAGGTCTTCTATGGAAGCTCTGCCCGAGACTACCATGATGTAAAGCTGTGGCTCCTCCTCCTCTTTCGCGCGCGCAAGTCTCTCCAAGTCGATAAAAGTGCTCTCCCCGATATTCGAATCGGAACTGGATTCTCGCTCCCCGTGGACTGCTTGCTCTTGTGATATTTCACTTTCTTTCAATTGAGCTCGGCTGGAACTGTGCAGAAACCTGCCACGCCGAGATTCCACTAGAGAAACGGCTGCGGCCTCCGCCTTCCTCCGAGTTTTCGGACTTGCAACTTTACAAGTATGGCTGACTATTATGCGGGCAAACGCAGTGCTTTCTTCCTGTGTGTGGTGGCGAGCACTGGGAATGAAGTCCCGGGCACGCAGGCCGAGTTCGGACCCGACGGCAGATGGCCACGGTTTCCCGCAGAGACAGGCTAAGAGCGGAAACTCCCTCAAGCACTGTGGGCCCGTTTAAAGACGCGGCAAGAAGTAAGTGGAAACGTGCTCACCTTTTACGTTTGCTTTTCCTTCTTTTCATGTACAGGATTCCCCCACCCACGTGCTTTCATTCTCGTTTCCTGACTCCGTAACGCTGTTTGACATTCTCATAATTCATGCAAAACTCTTCTCTCTTCCCACTCGGCAAAGAGGGAAAAATTACTCGGACAGCGTGTCGTCAACCCGGGGTCCCGACCAACTAGATTAAAACCTAGCTGGCAGCCAGCGACTGTCGAGTGAGGAGGAGTTGTCGAGAGGCTAGCCGACATAGTGTCTCAATGAGTGCAGCTAGAGTGCGTTTAAGGTTCGAGTAGTATTCTTCGAATGACAAAGCGAAGAAGATGGAAATTTGACTGATTTCCTTTGAGTTAGAAAGAAGAAGAACTGAGAGGGGCAAGGTTGAATGGAGTCAAGATGGCGACGGGCAGGAATGTGAGGGAGGTGACGAGGCTGTTTTTTTTAACTTTAACTTTTAACTTAGATGTGCGAAAGAAAAAGTTCACAAGCACTCGAAACCAAAAGCTCTCTCCTTCTGTACCAGTACTCGAGTACTGAGTACTATACTTCTGTTCTGAATTCTGTTCTGAATTTTTAAATGAAGCAGGGCACGCGAGAACGATTCGCGTTATATTGTGTGCATAACGAAAGGTAAGAAAGAAAAGGTGCAAGTGAGAGGCAGACATTTGCAGTGGGAGAGACGAGACGGTAAAAGCACCATCCGGCACAGGCACAGTATCTGGGATAAAGAAGTCGATCATTTTCTGAGAGGGGAAAATTTAGCACTTGCAAATTGAACAAGCGATACTCTTCTCAGATTCTTCCTGTAAGCGAGTGTATCGATTTACGCTAAAAGCAATTGCATAAGCCAAACTGAACTTGTTTTCAAAGGAAAGCTAAATTCGGGCGTCACTACAACAAGTTTTTAAAATCAAAGACTGGCGTGGAAATGACAATCCCACAGAGGCCCTACTCGGAGATCTTCTCCGAGAGGTGCGAGGCTAGACTTTAGTAAAATACCTTCAGTAATCGATCTAACCCGAGCAAACTGTTACTCGTTTACAAAACTTTTACAAATACTTCAAAAAGTAATTTGACAGGTACAGTTTAGCCCAAGAAGAGGATATAAGACCAGACAGAGGGAGTTCCAAACTTGGACGAGGCCCTGCTGCGGAAGTAGCCCCAGCCATCTGCAGACAATTTTTTGTGAAGAAAATCAGCCTTCCGTTCAATGTAGTTCTCATTACACGAACCACTATGAACACACCCATGGTCCAGAATCAGTAACAGTTCCACAGAGCACAGTTCCCGCTAGCTAGTCGATAGCTAGCGCTCCATGTAACGTAACTGGTAGGTTGCATGAGTGGAAGAGAATCCCAGCCTCCACACTGCGCCAAGCGTTGTGAATGCAAAAGTGGAAACGGTTGCCCAGAGCAAATGCATCGAACGTCGCACTGTGCTCCGTGCTCAAGTACCAGGAATATAAAACGAAAACTACACGAGTGAGAGCATTGTGAACAATGTACTAGTACCTGTGCAACAAGTTGTGTTTTCTGAATTGACTAGAATTCAGAACAGAATTTTCCCACTTCATTTTCCTCATTGACCAGGATTTCACTGTCAGAAGAGAGTAGCTGCACTTACGCAGGTCGCACGCAGTCCTTGATTCACATTGATTTCTTCCATAGTCACTCTTAACTTGTTCCGCTCCAAGCGTCTCTCTCTCTCTCTCCCTCCCTCATACAGCTGCGTGGAGTGTGTGTAGCACTGAGGCACCACTCTGGTAATTCAAAGTTCTGTGTGTGTGTTGTTCTGAAAAGTCGGAAATGTTTCTCTTGGTTAGTTTTCTGCCAATAAAAGAAGTTAGTTTTCTGCCAATATAAAAGAAGAAATAAAAAGAAATGGGGTGTAAATGGGCCAAGTTTTATTTGCCCCCAGCACAAAGCAAAGTGCGTTCGTTCGGGAGAGTCTAAGAAAGGCTTATCAAAATTTATAGGATACACTGCGCTATTCCACTTTATAGACTTTAACGATAAGAGGCCGTTAGAATCTGCACATGTGCGAACGAACACTTTCATTTTTCATTCATTCGCGCTCACTCACAGTAAGAAAAACAAGACAGAAAACAGAGTGAAATACCTAGACAAATGTGTGAATAGTCCTTAGCGACGAGAAGGAAAGGCTGAGAGCCGCAGGAGGGACCGCTCTCTCTCCTCACATCTCCTCACGAGAAAACCTTGCCAACGCGTGGGCGGAGGGGGATGCTTTTGTGAGGGCTTCTGGCAACAGCACAACTGTGAGGCGGTAGAAAAGGCTTTTACACAATCCGGGGGCCCGGGTCGTAGGAGATTTCGATAGCGGGAGACTTGTTGCGCTATATAAAGAATCTTTGAGTCTCTGACTGCTTGCGCCTCGACCCTTTCTAGGTGGGGAAATGCGTTTGTGGAGGAGATAAGGACACTCACAGTCGAAATAAAAAGGAACCCTTACCGCCCGCCGTAAGTGCGGAGAAGCACAGCTACCCAGAAGCATAAGGCTCGCGATCCTTGTAGCGTCCCCGGATAAAGGTTTCTCAGGTGAAACAATAACATGCAGCGGGTGTAGGGAAAAGCAAGCTTCACTCGAAGCAAATGGAAAAGTTGAGCTTCCAGTCAGCATGCTTGAATCGCTGATTCCGCCAGAAACGTTAGGACTCCTTAGCAATCCCTCCGACGATCACTCCCTCCCTGCACCTATCAGCGTATATAGTAGAAAGGGACTACAGAGGAGAAGGAAGGGGAAACTTGAAGAAAAGAGAAAAGTTGGATCAACTTCGCGCCTCACAACTTGAAAGAAGAGCTGCGAATTGGGTCTTAATAGTATCTATGGAATACGGTAGACTTCCGGGGGAGAGCAGGATTGATTTTAAGGATTTTAAGGAACAGCGTGGTTCGGCTATGCAACAGATAGGAAACTCTTACCAAGGCTTCAGCTTAATTTTGATATTTCATTTAGCGAATCCGCCTCTTAGCGCACTCGTAGCGCGGCCCTCTCATCTGCCTAGCCGCTCGAGCACTCGACCTTGCAAGATGGGTCGAAGACACTAAGAGCCACTAAGGAGAAAGAAGAATGGAAAAAGAGAAAAGTAAAGCTCTCCCTTGCCTCTTGCTCCATTCCACTTCTCGAGAGGCGGCACGGAGACAAACCACTTGCAACTAGCTATCAACTCCACAAAAAATTACCATGAGTCGTCTATGCAGCCGCGTAGTCGCAGGCGCTGCGGAACTAAGACCGGTCTACCTCCACGAAGAGTCAACCTTCGACTTGACGAGGAGAGCCGTGCTAAATAACTTTCGGTAAGGAGCCTTCCGCACTCTGTATTCTCTGTATCGGCGGCCACCACCACTTTCTTCACAGAAGTTGACCTCCCCTCCTTCCCCTTCCCGGCGGGAGTGGCTTTGTGAGGGGTGGATTGTTGCACTTTTACAACAAACTGAGAACTACACAGGAGTCCAAATCGCCGGATTCGCTCTCGCTTTTCTTCGCCCCCTCCTCCTTCTCCTCCCCGTTTGCCCTTTGCCTCCTACGCCTCCCTCACACCAGCTCACCAGTTCACTGAGCCAGCGACAGATGGTTGCTACCAACACCCAACATCCAACAACAACAAGAAGCAGCAGCGGCGGGAGAACGAGCTCAACCATAAGCACAAGCTCAAGCACAGACACTTGCATTGAGGGCAACGCGAAGACTTTCGCCCACGACTGCTGCAATCTCTCCATCGCACGCCCCTGTCGTTGCTTCCGTGCGACTCCGTGGAAGCCTTGGTCGTTCTCGCGTTCTCGTCACGCGCTGCTCTGGCTTCGCCAGCCAAAAGAGACTCTCGCCCGAGTCGCCCTCGAAAGAAGGGCGGTGCGGGATTGTCTTGGGAGCGTGGACCTTTGAGCTGCGCAATAGCAATAGCAATACCAGGCAGCAGATACACAAAAGCCGCGTGCAAGCCTATTCCCTTTGTTTTGGTCCGGGAAGAGGCGATTGGAGCATAAATAAAAACTTCGGCTCTAGTCCGCGAATCGACCCTGCGGCTGCTGCTAGAACTCTTGACATAAGCGTCCCTGGGTGGCTGAGATTGACGCGCCGAGAAGCGGCGACTCTTTGTGCGCTGAGCTTCTCCGCCCGCACCGGGGCCTGTCTCTAGGCACCCAGAGACAGAAGAAAAGTGTCACGGACATTCAAGATGAACGATCCGATCGACAATATTCGCAGGCAGTCACAGGCCTTCCTGTCGGCTCTTCAGTCTGCGCTCTTGGACTCGAGAGGCAGCGATATGATGCGGAGAGAGCTGGAGTATTTTATGGCAAACTTTCAGTCGCAATTTTATAGCATCGCACAACTGCGATTCGGCCAGCCTACCTACTTTGACGATTCCCATCTCGCCGTGAAAATACCGCAAGGCGCCCCGCAACCACCGCCATCCTTTTCAGATCGGAGCTCCAACTCGAGTCAGGACCCTTCTCAATATCTGAGCCAAGCGCCCCGCCAGCTACCTCCTCCAGATGACATTTCAATGCGGAGCGGGCAACGGTCCATTCCTGTCCAAGCGCCACAGCAAGCACCTCATCCATACATGACTCATCACCATATGATGCCTCAGCAAGTCCCCATGGAACAAGGCATGCTGCCCCCGTACTTTACTGCTGGCGTACTCGCTGCTCCAAACGGGCAACCAATGATGAACATGAGCGTCCCAACCAACACCACACACAGCGATAGTAGCAGTTCTCACAGCGGCGGGAACCTCAAGAGATACCTAAACCCAATGTACCCATGGGACAACACCTTTGCCCCGAGCTCGGCAACAAGTCTCAATGGGAGCAATAGCCTCAGCGGAAGCTTTGGGGGACTTGGTAGTGGTAGCGGAAGTGGAAGTGGAAGCGGCTCCGGCAGCGGAAGCGGCTCCGGGAGTGGCAGTGGGAGCGGCTCCGGGAGCGGGAGTGGAAGCGGTTCTGGGAGTGGCAGCGGAAGTGGAAGTTGTAGCGGCAGTGGTAGTGGAAGCGTGAGCGGCGGGAGCAGTGGAAGTCGCGGGAGCGAGGGAAGAGGCACCTCGAAAAAACACCGCCATCACCGTCGCCACCGCCACCATCATCACCACCACCATCCATCATCCGCCGGCAACTCTAGCTCATCGTCCTCAAGGCCAGATAATGACCGCGTGGAGAGGAAATCAGGTAGCAGAAGTACTGTGCCCAACACACAACTTCAACAGCAGAGCCAGCGCTCCAGTCAGAGCAGCCAGGCCATCTCCCTCCAGTCAAGCAGTAGCAGCACCCCCACTGTTCCATATGAGTTCAAGTCGCTGGAGGATCTCCTCGCCGGCACCGACTGCAGCGAATCGGAGAAACAACAATGCCTGAAAAGCATAAACGAGATCGTGAACCAACAGTTCACCGTAAGAGATCTATATGGCCGCGTTCAGGTACATGTTCGCAACAATAACACGCCGCGCATTCGAGAGTTGCACCGTAACGACTATGACTTCATCTTTGACCGCGAAAATTTCGATGGCAAGGTATCGGACATGATGAAAACGGGGCGCTTGACAATCGATGGCAATGACGTGGAAAGTGACGGGAGTGGCGATGCTTCCGCTTCCCGCAGTGAAGAAATGCCATTCCTGCTCTTCGACAAAGTGTTTCTTGCCAGACGCGCAGACTCTGGCGCTCTCCTACCAGGGAGGACCTACAAAATCATTGTTGTCCCAGGCGAAGGAAGCCAAGTATGGGACAAGCAAGAGAAAAAACTCCTCTTCATGTGCACGGACTCCTTGATCGTACTTGCGATCGAGTACTACACCTTTTTGTCCAACTCGATGAAGAAATTCACGCTCAAGTCTTTCGTGGACTCCTTCCACGCTTGGGTAAAACAAGTTGCGCTAAACTCCTTCACAGTTGTCACGGGCGAGGCAAACGAGGAGAGCAGCACAATCGAAAACCTGTTCTGTGGCATCTCGACAAGCGCCGCTTCCGGAAACGCTTTCACAGCTCTCGTTGCACAAAGCAGATTTGGCTTGCTTGAGGTTGACCCTTCCATGCCCATCTTTCGGCGCAACAAACTGGACGGAAAAGTCCCGCTTTTGGCAAGCGTATTCCGGCTACTTTATTACACCATTGCGAAGGTTGGTGGCTTTCTGATGAAACGGGAGCAACTCATGTTGTCTACGCCCTCGAGAAACCAACTCGCCTTGGAGCCTGCCCAGCTTCAAGCAAGGTCCAGTACGACGAGAAACCGTAAAAGCAAAAGCACTGGAAGCGATAGCAGCGGGAGCAACGGCGAAAACAAGAGCCCTAAAACAAGCAACGGTAGCAACAGTGGCAGTGCTGCAGACGGGGATGGATATGCCGAGGAGGAGGAAGACAGCGTAGAGTCTTCCAATACCGACCGAAGCTTCCTGAATGCTGCGGCAGCTGTTGCTGGCATGAGTCCGCGTACACTAGAGGACTTTCGCATTCCAGAGAGTGCTTCATTCGTCAATGGCAATGGCAGCAACGCAGACAAGCGCTTACTTGCCGCGTCGTCGACGACACAGAGCAGTGACGAGCAGAAACCAAAGGTTCAAAAACTAAAGTGACCTGTGGCTCTGCTCTTGACCTTCGAAAAAGGTCGCAAGCACTGTCTCCGTCTCTGAACACCAACCAATGATCCCTGTTTACCTCTGAATACCAATGATTCTGTCCCGCATAACTAATTTTCACGTTTTACCACTCCTCCAGCATGCCTCCTGTTCGCATCCGGAGATCCATGTCTGCTCCCAAACCTGTTCACCAAGCCAAGTGCTCACTCCCAAGATCTCTGCCCTCGATCGACTGACACGACATTGCTTCCACGGTTCGCGTTCCTCGTCAGGCTCCTTCCCCCGCGAGGGTCGGTCCCCAAACACCGTTCCTCGGACGTGCCGGGTTTCCTCATCAAGGTCATGTCCCGTCTGGCGCTCTCAATCTGCAAAGCTGATCATCCTAAACTCGCACCTCCGTTTCACGTGTACATATACACCCGTCCGCGACGTTCCAAGCGTTGCGGGTCTGCTTACACTGTGGGAAGCATCATTTTGCCTCGACCAGAAGTTGGCCGACTAGTAGTGTATGTGAGAGAGAAAGAGAAGGGGGAGGGATAAAAAGAATTGCGAGAAGGAGAAAGACAGAGAGAGAGAGAGAGAGAGGGAGATTGGGATGAAGGAGGGAGGAGGATTTCGAGAGTGAGGTGGTGGTGGAGTGATAGAGTTCAAGGTAAACTGGAGGGAAACTTTACTGTTAGGCTGCGAGAGTCAGTTTTGTGAGTTCACAAGTTGTTTGTGCTGCGAATTAAGCCTGCATTGAATCGTGGCATTTTTGGTCGTGCAAATCGCGGAACTCACTCCAATTTCCGCAGTGTAGAGTGAACTTTCTCGGTCTCCTCCCTCTCCTTCCATTGTTTCTATTTCAAAGTTGTTACTCTTTCCAACGAAAATAGGGGTGATGCTTTCGCATCTAGCTTCTTCACTAGTACAAAACAACAAAGCTCGCTTTTTTCTGAGCCAGCACCTGGTATTACTCCCATTTAGACTTTAGTATAGCTTCGGAGGTTCGGAGCCACGTAGTCTTACGGTAAGATCGGAGGTCTGAAGACTATTAGTTGCTTGAACTTCCAATAAGTTTAACTTTAAGTGGTCGTCTAATTTACTCAACGGGGCTACTGAAAACAACTAGGTCAAGAAGAGCGGGATTGAAGTGCTTCATTTTTCTCGAAGTTGGAGTAGAAGTATTTGTAAAAGCTTGCACAAAATCAGAACTTCTAGTAAACCCGAAAAGCTATTTAGAGTTTGAGGTAGTCCCATGATACTATCAAATTGCATTGTAGTGGGGGTTCATTGCCACGCCCGCTCTCGATTAGGTCTTAGTGGTTAATCGTAGCGAAGGATTTGGAGCGGTGTGCTGTTGTATAATATTGGGTAGACCTTCACATCCCATTCACTTGCAGATTCGCTGTCATCAAGAAGCAATGCTCTGCGGAATCCCCAAATAACTAGAAGTGATGGAGCTTCAAGACTAGAAGTAGAATTCCGAGTATACGCATGACCTATTGTTATACCTATAATGTCAAGTAGTTGTTCTAACTTATAGTAATTCAGTTGTGAGGCCTCCACACAGTCTCGGATGTTGTTGGCCAAAACTGTTGTCAAAGTTCAGGAGCGGATACCTTGTTCGCCGGACGAAAAGAATCAGATTTTGTTCCTTCGTTCCCTGGTTTTTCATGTGCGTCAAGTAAGGAACCCCTGTGACGCACCAGTGTTTGAATACGCTTAAGTGAAAGACGTAACAGTAAACTTCCTGTGACGTCCCCATGTCCTCCTGCACTCTCCTTCACACATCGGGTTACCATTTTATCTTAATGAATCATTATGATATTAATCCAGCTCTACCGCCCTCTAGGCTCTTTTCTTCAAGCACTTGCTCTCTAGCACCCGGCTAACAGGTCGCATTGCTAGCTACCACAAACACTAGCTCACGGTACCGACCAGCTGGCAAGACTTTGCTAATCATCAGCTATCGACTTGAGTAGTCCGTTCAAGTTAGCGAAAGCGCTACTGAGCGGTAGGCTGCGAAAGGAGAAAGTTCAGAGCTAGCTATTTCTCATTTTTGTCCTCTGAGTCCTTCCACGGTTCTACTGATTACTATAGGCTGACGTAAATGGATAACAAACAGACAAACAAACTGAGACACAATACATTCCTATTTTTTTTCTTTTCAGAGCTGTCACAGTGAGAAGCAAAGAAAGAAAGAAAGAAAGAAAGGCGAACTTAAAGGAAGGCCTGCTGCGGGGGTGCTTGTGTAAGTGTGGGGGACGAGGCCGCGACGGGGTCGCTGCGGCAGTGAGTGAGTGAGTGAGTGGTGTTGGTGGTGAACAGGTGGACGGACGAGTTTCTTGGGAGGTAGTGAGTGCGGTGTTGTGGCTGACGTTTGTTTTGGTGTTGGCTTCGCTGCTATTGGCTGCGCGCGCAGACACCGCGTTGCGTTTTTGGGATAGGGTTTTAGTGCGGAACAGCCAGAGCGTACGACGCGACGACGTTTGGGGCTTAGTGTAGGGAAAGGTGGGAAGAAGTGGACACGCAAAAATGCCGCAGGAAGACGAGTATGACTATCTGTTCAAAGTGGTGCTTATAGGAGACTCTGGCGTCGGAAAGTCCAACCTGCTGAGCAGGTTCACCAGGAATGAGTTTAATCTGGAGTCCAAGTCCACAATTGGCGTGGAGTTTGCCACAAAGAGCATCAAGACGGACGGCAAGGTGATCAAGGCGCAGATCTGGGACACTGCTGGCCAGGAGCGGTACAGGGCTATCACCAGCGCGTATTACCGCGGAGCTGTCGGGGCGCTTCTTGTGTACGATATCTCCAAGCACGAGACTTTTGATAATGTGGAGCGCTGGCTCAAGGAGCTCCGCGACCATGCTGACGGAAACATTGTCATCATGTTGGTTGGTAACAAGAGCGATCTCAGGCACCTACGTGCAGTGTCCACCGAAGAGGCGCTAGCATTTGCAGAATCGAATGGAATAGCTTTCATCGAGACATCGGCCCTCGATTCCACTGGCGTTGAACAAGCCTTTCAGCGCATCCTCACAGAGATTTATCAAAAGATGAGCCGCAAATCCATGATTGGCGGGGAGGCTGAGGAGCACACGTTGGACTCGAGCGAGCCTATCACATTAACCCCAGACAACAACGAACAGCCAAAGAGTAACGGTTGCTGTTGAGCACTCCCGAAAATGCCCTTGTCGCCGTACTATCATCTCTACGTCGGTCACTGCAAACCTGTTTCTGGCTTTGGTCTCGAGAGCGTGCACGGGGTTTCCTGCGCTAGCGATACTTATACCTTTTCTTTCCTCTCTTTCTATCTTTTCCAAATGCCCTGTCGTGTTGCAACAAGGTGCCAGACCGAAAATTTCAACGGTAATTATAGAAATCTGAAAAGAATTTTTTTTCTAAAGATATAGGTATGAATTCTGTCGATTCTTTCCGAGTTTTCCGAGGTCACACAAACGCACACAACAAAAGAGTGATGTCAATCTCCACCAAAATCGCCACACGACATCAGCAGTTGCCCTTGGCTCTTGGCCATGGTACACGACTGCAGCCTTGTTGTGCTCACGTAAACAAGAACGCTTGCAGGAGAGCGATAACGTTGAGGTGCGACGTCTGCTTCATCTGATCCATCACCTCCTTCTTGGAGGAAGCTCGGAGGATTGTCTCTCCCCTAAGCTTGAAAATAGAGGCCGCCAGAACCGGTAGCAAGAGAAGCGAGTCAAAGCCAAGGACTCGGTCCCACAGTAAGAATAAAGACTCTACCGAAAGCGCACTGGCAAAGCCGAGATGGATCCACTGAAAAGCAATTTCCAGCGGAGCGATGCCGAGGCGATGCATGTGGTGCACAGCCTGTGGACACGCCATCTGGACGAGGTATTCAAACTGCGCGCATAGATTTGGGAGTAATGTAAGCTTGCCGTTGATGGGAGAATTCCGAAGCACATTAAGTTGACACCAATACCTTGCAAACATCGCCCGTAGGCAAAGGATAATGTCGTCTGGATTGCTATAGAGGTATGCCAGAGGCGCCGCCTGCAGAGCAAACCCATAGTATGGTACCACGCGGATATGTTCTAGTCTTGACACCACCCTGCAATGTAATCTGAGCCAATCCATGTGCTCTCGGAACATGACAGGTAGGATGTTACGCAACAAATCCTCGAAAACAAAGTAATTGTCATTGTTGCGGATCAGCTCCAAGTCCAATGCGTGCAAGCGATCGACCACAGTCGAATCAAAAACCCTACTCGCCTCTTCGAGAGCTCGCCCTTCATTTATCTCGCCCTTTTTGGTCTTTTCGCTCTGCTTCGAGCGGTTCCTTTTGGCGGTAGAGATTGACGGACTGGAGCTTCCGTCCCCATTCCCAGACTTGGATATCGGAGAGCTTGGCGAAGGGTCGCCGTATGTGTGGGACTTGCCCGTCATTTTGGAGGCGCTGCCTTGCAATAAAATTTTGTACATCTTGGCACGCAAAGCGGGTGAGCATCCCTGCCGTAAATATCTCTCAATGTGACGAACGCTCTCCAACTTGATGAGCTTTGCGCCAAGCTGGTCGTGCCGCTTCATAAAACTCTCGTCGTCGTCATCGATACCAACTTGCCGTATGGATGGGTCAAGCTCAGCAAACTGCTTGCGGAGTTGTTGCATTGATTGTGGAGCCAGTCCAAATGAGCTCGAACCCCACTGCTTCTTGATGCTCGCTACGCCCTCCATTTCAGATTTCTGCAGCACATTCGTGATTCCGTTCAAGGCCGCCAACAAGTCTTCCGAGTCGTACAGAAATTTTTGCTCGTATTTGTTGCTTTGCGAAGCCCGCGGAGAGGGCACAGACAAGTCTCCTGCGTGAATAGGGATACCCTGCTCTTTCGCCATGGCTAAAAGCTCGCTGTGCACGCTAGCATCCCATTGATCTTGCTGCGTCTCAAAGCTATCAAGCCCCGGTCTTGAGCTGACATCAATGCACTCCCGCAGCCTGTCAATCCTCGAGCATTCATTCTGCACCATAATCCCAAGCGCCTGCGCTGCCCTGTCGGTGGTGTTTGCCTGCAGTTTCTTCTTCAACAAGAACACTTTCAGGCTCTTTCTGCACAGCCGCTCGCGCAGCTCCGTGGCCTCCATCCCCGCCTGGGCTTTCTCCCCCTCAAAACATCTATCCACCGCACAGCTGAGGTGATCCAATTCGAAGAGAAGATTGCCAAACTGCGCCACAATCTAACTCGAGTTCTGCGACACGCGCGCCAAGCTCCGCTGCCCTTGAACCTCACACAGGTCCTCCTCGCCCAGCTCGCCGATACAACAGCAATGTTGGCGACAACTCTCCAGAACACCAAAACACCAAAATTACAAAATTACAAAGCAACGCCTTGCCCGACAGAGACAGACTTAGCGCCAGGTTCAACCTGCCTTTCCTGATTGAACGGTTCACCCCGTGACAAAGTGTAGCCGGGAACGCAGACGTTTGTATTGACCGACAAGAACTTGTACTTTCACAACTTCACTTTCGTTCAAAGTCTCCTGCTTATAAAGTTTGGAGAGCGAACAACGCACCCATGCATTGCCTGCGTCACCGTCACAAACTGCCGTTACACGAGAGTCTGCGTACACTAACTAACAAAGTATATTGTGTATCTTGATGTGAATGTGAGGAAACGGTTGGAAACTGACTCGAAAGCAAAGTGTAACTTACTGTTGTAACTAAATTTGATTGTGAACAACGTTATTACTTGGCTGCATTAATGTCGGGTGTCCGCGCAATTATTAGCTCAATCGCTAAATGTCCATTAATAACCTTTGGCCATTTTTGCGGACTTGCTTGTGGTGGGACGCGAGCCCAACACGTCACAAAGACGGCTTTGATACATAATTCTCGTTCTCCTCCACGTGAATATTCAAAAACTGCAGCCCTCTATTCCCGACAAAGTGACGCGATCGGTCTCTCCGTTACGTACACCTCGCTCTTACACTCCCGCCTATCCGACACTAGCGGATACTAGCGGCCCAAAACAGTTGGCCTCCTAGCCTCATTTTGCCGAGTCTAAGCTCGCTCTAAGCGCGACTACACAGGGGAGTGGTGGGACCCGTGAGGTGTTAGCAAAAGAGCTATGTAAAAAGAGAGGTAAAAAAGCGGGAAAAATGGGGCAGGAAAATCCAAAAGAAATCCAGAGAAATGATCCAACAACAAACAACTACAACTACAACTCTCTCCCCAACAGCCACTCCACTCCTCGTCCCGCAACTCACTACTCACAACTGCACTCGCAGAGCCTGTGTGTGTGTGTCCCTCATCCTTCCTCCTCCCGCCCACAGCTAGCTCCTGCGGGGCGCGATATCGTACCTGTGGCGGCGCGGCGGAGTTGGATCTTGTATCTAGGATCTAGGAATTAGGATCTGGGATCTGAGGAAGTTGGCGGGTGGGGTGAGGAAGCATGGAGTACCCGTATAACCCGTACGGAGAGGTGGAAGGCGACGATGAAGAAGGAGACGCGGGGTTTGGGCGCAGCGGGTATGAGCGCAAGCAGCAGGAAGATGTGGACGATGAGAGGGACGATGAGGACGAGTCCGGGTGCAATATCGACGCGAACATGGCGTGGGCGGTGGTGACGAGCTACTTTGATGAGAAAGGACTCGTGAGGCAGCAGCTGGATTCGTTTGATGAGTTTGTGAACAACTCCATGCAGGAGCTGATCAACGACTCGCCGCCAATTGAGGTCATGGTGAACCAGCAGCACAGGCCGGGAGAAAAGTATGTGCCCAGCAAGCACACTATCACGTTCGGGCAGGTGTACATGTCCAATCCTGTGGTGAATGAGTCCGACGGCCGCACCACGACGCTGTTCCCTCACGAAGCTCGGCTGCGCAACCTGGTTTACGCAGCGCCGCTGTACGTGGACGTTAGTTACAAGCGCAAATCGCAGGGCGCAGATGAAGGCGACATGGACGATGATGACGACGACCACGAGGGAACTTCGCAGCGCGAGTTTATCGGAAAGGTTCCGGTCATGCTTCGCTCAAAGTACTGCGTGCTCAAGAACCAGACGGACGCGGCCCTCGCCGAGCTCGGCGAGTGCGTCTTCGATCAGGGTGGGTACTTTGTGATTAACGGTAGTGAAAAGGTTTTGATCGCACAAGAAAGGCTCGCCAACAACTCTGTCTTTTGCTTCGAGAAAAGGCCTCCAAGCAAGTTTTGCTGGGCCGCCGAGGTGCGATCGCATGTAGAGCAGGGCGCAAGGCCGACCAGTACCATGTACGTGCAAATGTTTGCCGGAAGCTCTATGAAAGGCGCCACCTCGGGAAACCAAATTCACTCGGTCATCCCGTACGTACGCCAGGGCATTCCTGTGGTAATTTTGTTTCGCGCACTTGGCTGTACCGCGGACAGGGATATCCTGGAGCGTATCTGCTACCAGTTTGACGATGTGGAGATGATGGATAAGTTCAGGTCTTCTTTGGAGGAAGCTTATGTCATCCAGAGCCGCGCTGTTGCGCTGGATTACGTCGGCAAGCGTGGTAGCGCCACCAATATCAGCCGCCGCGAACGTATCGAGTACGCTCGCCAGCTGCTAGAAAAGGAGCTCTTGCCTCACGTCGGCATGGAGCCAAGAATGGAAAATAAAAAGGCATACTTCTTAGGTTACGTGGTCAATCGCCTCCTGATGTGCTCGTTGGGCCGCCAAGGCGAAGACGATCGCGATCACTACGGAAACAAGAGGCTGGACCTGGCTGGACCGCTGCTTTCCGGCCTGTTTCGCATTTTGGTTCGCAAACTCCGCAAAGATATCACAGGCTTTCTCCAGCGGTGCGTGGACAACAACAAAGATTTTAATCTCACAGCTGCGCTCAAGGTGCAAACCATCTCCAGTGGGCTCAAGTACGCCTTGGCCACCGGTAATTGGGGTATCCAGGGAGAAGCGACCAAGGCTGGAGTGTCTCAGGTGCTCAATCGCCTCACGTATGCCTCGTCGCTGTCTCACTTGCGACGTGTCAACACCCCTCTCGCAAAGGAGGGCAAAGCCGCCAAGCCTCGCCAGCTGCACAACACTCACTGGGGCTACATGTGCCCCGCCGAGGTGCCGGAAGGCCAGGCGTGCGGCTTGGTCAAGAACATCGCCCTAATGTGCTACGTGTCGGTGGGTTCCCCACAAAACATTCTGCTGGAACTTCTTGAAGAGTGGAGCATGGAAAATCTGGACGAGATTTCTCCAAACCTCATCTCGCAGTCCACCAAGGTCTTTCTGAACGGAAACTGGGTTGGTATCTCCCGCGATCCTGATATGTTGGTGGGTACCCTACTTTCGCTCCGTCGCAGGGTCACTATTGATTCCGAAGTTTCCATCGTTCGTGACATTTATGCCAAGGAATTGCGAATTCACACAGACCCTGGTCGGTGCTGCAGGCCTCTTTTCATCGTTGACAACGGGGAGCGCACCCGAATCCAAAAGAAGCACATTGACCGTCTTTTGCAGTCGTACAGTGTTGGCCACGACGACTCGAGCACTGGAGATGAGCACTCCGAGAGCGGGTACAGTGAAGTGTCCGGAGGCGGCAACAAGTACGGGTTTAAGAATCTGCTGCAGGAGGGGCTCGTCGAGTACGTCGACGTGGAAGAGGAGGAAACGATCATGATTGCAATGGACCCAGGTTCGCTGTCCAAGGAGCACTCCTACTCGCGGACTTATACCCATCTGGAGATCCACCCGTCCGTCATCCTCGGAATCTGCGCTTCCATTATTCCGTTCCCTGACCACAACCAGAGTCCGCGTAATACTTATCAGAGTGCGATGGGCAAGCAAGCAATGGGCATCTATGCGTCCAACTTTGATCTTCGCATGGACACCCTTGCTCACTGTCTGTACTACCCACAAAAGCCTTTGGTTACCACCCGTGCCATGAAACACATGCACTTTCGCGAGCTTCCGGCGGGAGTGAATGCCACCGTCGCGATCGCCACCTACACCGGATACAACCAAGAGGATTCTCTTGTGATGAACCAGAGCTCCATCGACCGCGGTTTCTTCAGGTCTGTCTACTACCGCTCGTACACTTCTCAGGAGGAGGAGGACAAGGCCACTGGGCAAGTGTCCATGTTTGAGCGCCCAACTCCTGAGACATGCATGGGATTGCGGCGTGGAAACTACACCAAGATCGATGACGACGGCTTGGTTTGTGCAGGAGTTCGAGTTTCAGGAGAGGACATTCTCATCGGCAAGACCATCCCGATTGGCGAAGTTGGCAGCCGTGGTGCAATCATTCAGCAGACAAAGAAAGATGATAGTTTGGCAATGAAGGCCTCCGACTCTGGTATCATTGACAAAGTCATGCTCACCACAAATGAGAAGGGCTACCGTTTCGTCAAGGTCAAGTACCGCACCGTTCGCATTCCCCAGATCGGTGATAAATTTGCAAGTCGCCACGGGCAAAAGGGTACTTGTGGTATGACCTACAACGCCGAGGATCTTCCGTTCACTCAGGAGGGAATCAATCCAGACATTGTCGTCAACCCGCACGCAATTCCTTCCCGTATGACCATCGGTCACTTGGTGGAATGCCTCCTCTCAAAGGTTGCATCTTTGACTGGTGACGAGGGAGATGCCACTCCGTTCATTGAAGGTGTTGATGTAGCTGTCATCTCAGAGACCTTGCACAAGCTCGGGTACCAGATGCGTGGAAACGAGGTCATGTACAACGGTCACACTGGGCGGAGAATGAAAGCACAGATTTTTCTGGGGCCAACTTTCTACCAGCGCCTCAAGCACATGGTGGACGACAAGGTGCACTCTCGCTCGCGCGGCCCGGTTTCCATGCTTGTTCGCCAGCCTATGGAAGGAAGGTCTCGTGGCGGTGGTCTCCGCTTCGGAGAGATGGAGCGCGACTGCTTGTTGTCGCACGGTGCCGCAAACTTTTTGCGTGACCGTCTCTTTGTTAATTCGGATCCGTACAGTTTGCACATCTGCCAGCTCTGTGGTCTCCCTTGCGAGGCCAACTTGGAGCGCATGACCTTCATGTGCCACAACCCAAGTTGCGGCGACAATACGACCAAGTTTGCGCGCGTTCAGATACCATATGCGGCCAAGCTCTTGTTTCAAGAGCTCATGTCGATGTCTATCGTGCCGCGCTTGTTCTTCGACTAGTTTCGTATAGAAAACGTAATTTTGCGCATCCCATCGTCTTTCTTTCTCTTTCCATCATCCTGCGCTGTTCGCGGTCTGTGCGTGCGTGGGGCAATAGAATGTTGCAACTCTTTCTTTTCCATTCGAGGGTCACGCGCCTCGGTTCAACTCTGTATCAGGTGAGTCGCTTCTTGTATTAAAAACCGATAGAAATTTAGGAAAGGAAGCTTCCTTCCCCACTCAAATTTCAAATGGGACAACTAGAAAACAGCCAAATTTCTTTCTTTCTTTTCGATCAAGTGTATACATAAAATATGAGAAAAGAGGTTTTCCCCCAATACGTCGTGGGCGAATGGAGAGGTGCAGTAAGTAATTTACAAGATCATCTCGTTTCCCAAGCGCCGTTTATTTCAAAGCCAAGTTATCAGAACGAAACTGGCGGGCGAGGAGGACTGCCTCATTCAAGCTCGTCAAGCTGCTCCTTGAGTTCCTGGTTCCGCCTCGAGAGCTCGGTGATGATTCGCTTGAGCTCCTGGTTTTCGTCCTTGAGTTCCTGGTTCTCCTTCTCTAGGGCAAAGTGGTCTACGAGCGTTTTGCTGCCAAAGTGCGTTTTGATGAAATCAAGGGGCTTGGGCGGCTTTTCTTGCTCCTCGTACAGGGCGACCAAAACTGAAAAACAAAAACAAATGATGTCAACGCCAATGTCAGCCACTCTTCGTGAAACAGAACGGACAACATTTGCAAAGCGGTGCACATCTTTCTTCTTGCGCCGTCTCCACGCAAGCAGACGACAACTCACCATTGCTGATCGCCGACACGACCCCGGTCTTCTCCAAGTACATCCGATACTCCTCTTTCCGGGCTTCCGGGGTCTGCGTTGCCGTCCATGCCAAAGCGCCAGCCAGCCAAACATCAACTCACATCCCTGTCAGCCCCTGCTTGCGCACAAATGAAAACTGAAATCGAAATGCACAAAACAAAGCCAACTCCAACCGAGAGCTGGCAAACGCAAACTCACCACATACTTCCTGCCCGCCGTGCCGCCGGCTTGTGCTGCAGGAGCGGATGCCATCTTCTCCCTTCAACGCTCGCTTTCTATCACTTCCTTCAGCCAGCTCCTGCCCAGCTTCCCAAGACTTGCGCGCGAGACAGAGAGACAGAGATAGAGACGTCCAGTGTCAGAAGACTGTCAATAGAGAGGCCCTGAAGTTAGAGTTGACCTGGCTGTCAAACTGGTGTGTGAGATTGATTGATTGATTGATTGATTGATCAGTGCATTGAGAGTCACAGTGCAAAAGTCAACGTTCTTTCTCAGATGAGCGCGAACAGACACTTGTTCGCTTGGGCGCAATCTTTTGTATGGATGGATAAGCAATTTGTTTTTAAAGTTTATTTTTGAACTGAAAATTAATTAACAGCGTGTTGTGGATTAGAAAATGCTCATCTTCATCAAAAAATGAACATGAGCAAAGTCAGACACCGTTGACCATGTCAATGCGCCACCGGACAAGAGTACGGGAGTGGTACTACAAACAGTAGTCTTTCCGGTGAGAGAGAAGGGAGAAAACAGAGAAAACGGTTACTGTGATTGTCAGCCTGAGTCGCCCCGTGCCCCTCCCTCACTGCCCCCCATCACCTCTGCGGCTCAAGACTCGGCTATTGAAACTTCCGGCTCCAAGCACATCAGAATTCAGGCAGCACCCTCTTCACCCTGACCGAACCCTAGACCATCTAACCCGCCTCCCTGCGCCTTCGGTGCGTCTGGCCACCCACAGCCTACTGCCCAGGCCTATCAGCCCACTACCCACTCCTACACCGCCTCCCTTAATAGTCATCTACCCCGCAATACCCCTCCTCTCTTTCTACCCCAACTTCTACTCGCGACCTATTACCTAGAACAGACGAAACCCTAGCCTGAATAAGACCTCCATCCATTAACCGAGCGAGTAACCATATCGCTAGTAGTCGATGGGGAGTGCTATGCACGGGTAGTAAACCGTAGACGCTGGGGAGAGAGAGCGTAGCGAGCTTATCGATTCACCTAGAGAGTCCCAGCCTCGTGGTGGAACAAGTGGAAGGAGAAAGAAAGAAACAAAGAAACAAAGAAACACAGAAGCTGTGTGTGTAGAGTACGCGCGGACACCCGTCGAAGGTCCTAACAAGTGCTAGCTTCCGGGCGTAGTCCTCCGCAGAGAAGGTTGTTGTTGGGAAGGACGGCGTAGTGTGGTAGTAGTTTGTGCTGGAAAGCAAGCAAAAGCAATCAAAAAGCAGACAAGATGCAGATGCAAAAGCAGTTGTTTGGCGCAATGAGACGCGCAGGAGTGGTTGTTTCTCAGCCGCTGGGCATTCAGCGCAGGGCATTCAGCGCAGGGCGCGGAGTAGTTGACCATCAAGGAACGTACGACAAGAACTTTGAGCAGTCGGTTCCAAAGCGCGGAGATGCTGACAAGCGCGAGTTTACTTACCTGGCATTGGGAGGCGCTCGCTTCATGTACGCGTCTGCGGCCAGACTTGCCCTCATGAAATTCGTGGCGACCATGAGCGCTTCGTCGGATGTGTTGGCTTTGGCTTCGCTGGAGGTGGACTTGGACAAGATCCCGGAGGGCACCAGCGCCGTGGTGAAATGGCGCGGCAAGCCAGTCTTCGTCAAGAATCGCACGGCCGCCGAGATCAAGTCCGCGGAGAATGTGGATGTCGCCACCCTGAGGGACCCGCAGACGGACGCCGAGCGCGTGCAGAACCCGCAGTGGCTCGTTGCTTTGGGAGTGTGCACGCATTTGGGATGCGTGCCGATCGCCAACGCTGGAGAGTACCACGGATGGTTCTGCCCATGCCACGGGAGCCATTATGACACCTCAGGAAGGATCCGGAAGGGACCTGCGCCACTTAACCTGGAGATCCCGCCATACAAATTCGTCGAGAACGGCGGCAAGCTGCTGATCGGATAGGCGGGCGGAGGCCTCCGCGTCCCCTGTTCGTAACACACACCGTCATCATTCTCTACCGTATAAAAGCGAGAGACGTACTGGTCCTGTTCCTTTGATCACATCTCTTTCTTGCGTCATTGTCAGGAAAGAAACAACATTTTTCTTTTCTTTTATAAAACGAAAAACTAAAGGAAAAAACAAAGAAAAAAATGAAGATTCTCTATTTCAACAGTATCCATCCACCTGCGCACGGACATGGGAAATGCACGGATTCGCGTCCACCTAGCAACGGCCACGAAATGAACGAATCCTTGCTCGTGAAACAACGTCCATAGAGTAGAATCAAGACGGAAGACGATTTTCCGCAAGCCAAACCCAAAGCCAAACCCAAAATCAAGGTACCAGAGTACTCAGTACTGTGCCCGGAACTCGCGCATTCTTGCGGCGCCGTCGGAGCTGGCGAAACCGAAAATGAAGCTTTTTGCAATTCGTTTCGTTCATGTCGATGGATGACTTTAAAAGCACAGGCCATGCGCGATGTACTTTTGTACTCATATGAGTCCGTTTGTCGGTCTGTTTTTGTAGGGATGTACTGTATTGAACTTTCGGCAAAGGAATAGAGATGAGTTAGTTGATGTCTTTTCTTTAGTAGACAAGTTCCTGTTTACTAATACGAAACAGAGACTCGCAATTCACATGGTTAACTATCTCAATTCACCTCCGCCTGCTTCGCGCCACCACATCATTTTCTAGACCTGAGCACGAACACTTGTTCGTTGACTTCTAGCTCCACTCAATTCACACCGAGCAAACCTGTGAACTCCAAATGTCGACCTTTAGGGGAGTCTGGAAGAGAGTTAAAGGAACCCAATTCCACCACATTCCGTCTGATGTCCCGCGTCCATTTCGTGAACTCCGATTTACAGTCGAGCAGCACAGTCGAGCAGCACAGACCTATTTGGAACACAAAACAGCAGGCCTTCGAAAAGCGCGAGGGCACCCCGCATGGACGAATCGCCGCTCCCCCCAGTTCCGGACAGGCCAAATCATAATCAAATCATATCGTTTCCTCATGCCAACAATGCCCAACATCGAGACTCCCCATCACATTCCCTTGAGCGCTTGAGCGTGAGCCGTGATTCGAGGTACAATCCTTCAACCTGCGAAGCCATTGTGCGCAGTTCGCAACGTCTTTCATTAAGAACGTGCCAATTGTGAAAGCGCATCAATCATTTCAAGCCCACATCAATCACAACAATCAGAAATTCAACAAAGCGTCATGTCCAGAGCATTTCTTTATTACTACTGTTATCCATAACACAATGCCACCAAGCTGTAGCATTCGTTTAATTCTCTGCCAACCAGTTAGTAGCTAGCTAGAGCCGAGCCTAGTAGCCACCCACAGCGCTAGTACACTATTTACCTGAACAGAGTAGCACGCCACACTATCAACTACCCGTCAATTAAACTAAACTGTAAACGTAGTACTACGAGAGTGCGAGAAGGGGAAAAAAGGAGTGACGAAAAATGGTCGCTAACAAAGACAGAGAGAGAGAGACGACGTTAAAGTTGTTCTTTTTTTAAAGTTGTAAAGCTCGAGCGCAGGGGAACGTATATGGACAAGAGCAGTGCGACGCGGAGAAGAGGAGAACAGAAGAAGAGGAGGCCGATGCATGTGAGATGCATGATGTGTGATGTGTGATGTGTAATGTGTGAGTGTCATGCAGGAAGAGCGAGTCTTGAGCTGCTGAGAGAGAACGTGCTGGGAAGAGAGACACTTTAAGTGGCGCCGGGGAGGAGGAGGTGCCGTCCAAAAGTGGTTCTAGCTAGTGGAAGCAACGGGGCAGATGGATTCGGTGGGGGAAATTGGTGCAATACGTTCAATGTTCGTGACAAGTCACGGGCAATGTTTGCTGGGTGTTATGCGTGTGAAGATCATGATGAGCAAGTGTGGTTTGACGGTCTGTACAGGGTAGGGAGAACGGCGACCTCGTTGACTCTCGTCAATGACTCTCCGGTTCGTGGACCGGCCGATGGTGGTCTTTTCTTTCCTTTCCTTCTCTCTCTTCTGGCAGCCTTGGGCGCTTTCCGTGCCTGGCGCTGTGAAACAGCTTGTTTCATCTAACACTTCGCCAAATTGTGCATGTCAATTTCAGTTCCATGCACTCGGGCGATGGGTGCGATGGCCACAGACTCGCTGGCGTGCACTTGGCACAACACAGACTCGTTGGCAAAGAACGAGGTGAAAATCGCGTTCTTCCGCAGGACAATCATAGAGACAAGTAATGTTGACTGATCTGGTTTGTGCGCCACGGCAAATGAACGTCTGCTTTTTTTCGAGAGAGGTGATGTGCTCTCTCCGTCTCGTCGCATGGAGACCAGGGAATCTTTTATGCAACGACGCAGCTTCTTTCTAGCCTTGCTAGTCGCTCGTTCCCTCTTCCATAACACAAAGCAACGGACGGAGGGGTCCGTAGCTAGTGACATTCGGCATGCCGGTCGACTTTGCTTGATTTTTTCGACGATCGAGGGGAAACATGAATGTTTTGATTTAGGTGCATGCACATATGTGTGAATGTGTGTGTGGCTGTTCCGCAAATGCCGAACACGTTCAAATTGTGTCCCAATAGCTGATGATATTTTTCAGCAACCAGAGGGCACGTTGTTCGATGTGATCGACGGTCCAGAAGAAAACCACTGTACAGAACATGGTTAACGTACGACATGGGTCTTTTACCAAATTTGCGAGGCAGCGAAAAGGGTATTTCGTTTGGTCTTAACATGAATCACTTGGCCTTTTGCTGAAGGGAAGGGTCCTTTCCGAAAAAAGAGCACAGAAAAGAGAAGGTAAGAAATTATTTGGAGATGAGGGTTGCCAACGTATTAAAAGGCTAATAGGGAGATAGTTTCGCATTCCGATAGTTCATGTGGCAGAATTTTCCATTCCTAACGTGAAAAGTGAGCAAAAGGTGCTCGAAAAGATCAAATACCGTACGGTGTATGTCGGAAGGCAAGCGCTCAAGGTTTCCAAGCAAGCACAAGCAGAGCAAATCTGACGGAAAAAAGAGTGCCACTCTCACATCCGTAACTTATCAAGATTTGGTGCGACGGAATTGTTGTTCATGTCTAGTATATATCAACTGCTTTTTCAATCAAAAGCAGGTACAAAACGGAGCAAGGAGCATTGTCGGAACGCGAAGGTGTTAAAAAGAGCATGACACCACAACAAAAGGAAGAACAACAAGTCTCTAGTATAGTAAAAGAGAAAAGCGACGCTGAGACAGGCCCGCTTAAAATCTCAACAGTCGCCTCCGGGAAGGAAAGGTCCAGGAACAATCTTAACGGGATCCCTCTTTGTCAGATGGCGAGTCAGACTCGCTTCCAGACACGTCGTGGTAGTCGCCCTTGTCAGCTTGGTTGCCGCCCTCTGGATCGTTGTCGTGGAGGGCGCAGAAGCCAGACTTTCCGTTGGAAGTTTTCTTGCAGCCCTCCTCTTTGCACTGTCTTCCGCCACCGTGCCTGCGACAAAAGTACTGGCCAATTGCAGCTTTGGTACATCCAGGCTGTGTGCAGCGGCGTCCGCCCCCATGGGCGGCACAGTGGCTGGAGCCGCCGCGAGCGGCGCGCAGACACGTTGGGTGTTCGCAACGAGTACCGCCTCCGTGGTTCTTGCAAAACTCTGTGGTTCCCTGCGCAAGCTTGTCGCAGTTGGCCACGGAACAGCAGCGCGCAAAGCGTTTCCCGTCCCACTTCTTTCGCTTTCCCTTCACCAGGTACGTCTTGCCCTTTTCTCTCTCCTTGGCAGGCGGCGCTGGAAAGAGGATCTCGCGGCCTTCTAGACTGTGGTCACCGTCCATACTGCTTCCCCTCTTGCCCAGAACGGAAGACATCCCATGTGAAAACTGCCCGTGGATGCCGTGGGCCCCGAAAGCGGATATGCCGTGCAAGCCTGGGGATTGCGAAATGGAGTTCATCGGGTCTCCGAGGCCGCCCTCACCGCCTAGAAACGTGAGGCCCCGGGAGTTGGAGAGTGACAAAAAGTTTTGGGGCGCAGGCTGGTTCATAAATGGGAGTACAGCATTGGAGCCCATCCGCTGCTGCTCGGGAGGCGCAGGAACTGGAGCTCCAAACCCAGGTCCCGCGACGAGGTAGCCGCCAGGGGCGAAAGATGGGGAAGAAAACTGTGATTGCATGCCGATCTGTGAAGACATGGCGTCCCCAGAGCCGTGGACCCCTTGGTGCTGCTGATGATGATGATGTGAGGGCTGATGCTGGTGGCTTCCGCCGTGCGACTGCTGTGACGGATGCGAGTGCGCATGAGTAGCCTGATGGTGCTGCTGGGAATGTGACGCCTGATGGTGATGATGATGTGATTGCTGGTGCTGCTGTTGGTGCTGGCTACGGTGGTGCTGCGGCTGCGTGTGTTGCTGTGACGACTGCTGTTGATGTGATTGTTGATGATGATGTTGCTGTTGTTGCTGCAACATCAGACGCTGCATGGCCAGCTGCTGCTGCTGTTGTTGCGATTGTGTCAGCCCACTCTGGCGCTGGTTTCGTAATAAGGACAACATCATTTCATTTGCATTCACCTCCTGCGGGTTCATGAGGGCCTCTATCGACATGAAGTCAATTGAATGACACCAATATACACCTGGAGGGTAGACCCGCTCTGCTTTTCGCGATAGGAGCTGAAGAGCAGGGGGGAGTTTGGTCGGGGCAAGGGGAACAGAACGCTTGTAGCTCCTTGTTCCTGACCGGCTGTGGTTTTGGACACTGGCTTGAACACGACCCGAGACGGAGACGGTGTCGGTTGCTGCGGAGAGGGAGATATGCCAAGCTGTCTGGCTTGATTAGGGGATTGCAAACGTTTCGCGCACTCTCGTTGGGGTATTATCAGGGAGTCAATTTGCCGAGACAAGGTTGTCGAGCTGTTTTGCAAGTCAAACCTTGCGGCCCGGTTGTGCAACAGGTTTACGGTTTGGGTGATTGTGTGTTCAGACGTTTGCTTCTTCGCCCTCGACGCGAGACTTTTGGATAGAGAGAATCAGAACTGTGACACAGCCAAGCCCGGAAGCAAATGGCTGTTTGTTTGTTTGTTTGTTTGTTTGTATAGCACGAGCCAAACACAGACAACCCTCAGCTCCGGAAAAAGCGCTTTCCACCCCACCTCAAATTCTGTGGGTGACGAAAAGTTTGTGTGTACCGGTTGATGTCACCAGCCAGTCACGATCCAGCCCTGTCTCGCGGCTCGGAAGTCCCGACGAAGGTCAAAGGAACGACTACTCTCCTTCCAACCCCTATCTCTTTTGGAGCCTGTGGCACGAAGTCTTTGGTGGAGAAGGTTGGTTTCCGGTTTGAATTGGTGCTTTCTTCTGGCCCTTGCGTTCGCTTTGGGCAAAGTCTCTCTCTGCCTCTCTGCCCCACTCTCTCTCTCTCTTCTTCCTCTGGACGTCTCTCACACCCAGTCGCAGCGTGGCACTCTCCTCTCTGTAGTTTATTTTCCCTTCAGGACTCCCCTGCTTTTGTGCAGGTTGGTTGTCAGCCACGGCGCGATGGGATTTAAGAGATTGGGCGGGCGTTGCAATGGAAGGAGGCAAGTTAGGGAAAAACACAGCAGAGAGGAAACGCAGGTCGGCAAATAAAACGCAGATTTGCCCAAGCTCGCAGCTCCCTAGCTCCCAGCTTTGTTAGCTTTCTGCAGCGCGTTTTTCCCGCGTAGAGATGGATGGAGCCTTCGGGGACAGGGGGCACAGGCAGGTAGGTGGCTCTGTGCTCCTCGTGTTGATGATTTGACTGCGATTTTCCTCTTTCCTTGCGCGTTTTGGCGTCTGTACTGAGAGTGTATTCTGCGTGGCCTACGTCGCGCGGTGGCGGCTATGAGAAGAAGCGAAGGACAGGCGGAAGAAAGGAAGAATGGTAGAATGGAGCTCGGAAGTGGGGAGGCCCAACCAGAAGCAGCAACAGATACAAAACGAAAACGAACGAGCAGAGACGCCACCAATGAAGACTCGCTCTCTCTCTCTTTCTCTTCCTCTCTCTTTCTCTGTCTAACTTATCGCTCTCTCTCTCTCTCTGTCACTCTGTCACTCTGCACTCTGCACTCTTTCCTCCTTTCTCACTCAAGCCACTCACTCCGGTGGGGAAACAACACCCTGCTACCCAAATGCGACCTCCTTGGCGCTTTGAGCTTTGTGCGGAGGACAGACGGTGGATGGATGATGATGGAAGGAAGGAAGGAAGGAAGGAAAGGAGGAAGGAGGAAAAGTTATACCCGAATGATTGTCAGTCTGCCTACCTACCTCTCCTCCCCGGCCGGCCGGATGTATGGACGACGGAAGGCGCGTCGTAGAAGGCCTTGTTCTTCTGTAAAAGGAAGGCACACCAGAGGGAAAGGCAAAAAGTATTTTCGCGAGAGGGGCGACACTTGGGAAGCCTATTTCGCCGCGAACCTTTGTTTTTCCCTGTGACTTTCTTCTTTCTCGCAGTTCCGGAATTACGGAATTACGGAGCGCAGCTTCCGTACAGCTAGGTGGTCGGTCCTCTGTACCAGGCGCCTACCTGCAACTCGCAGGCCCAGGCAGATTTGATTTAATCAACTATAACTTACTGAGAGAAACAAACAAACAAACAAACAATGAAAGAAACAAGACCACAGCCCGAGCAGGCTCAGCAGTTGCTCTGACACGAGGAGAGAGAGTTGCTCAGCAAGAGAGAGATGGACTGAGAGGGTCGGAGCAGGGGTGGAGTGAGTTAGTGAGTTCGTGAGTGAGAGCGTGGGCAGGTGAGAGGGCGGGTGTTTGCGCTCGTCTTCTTTTTTTCTTTTTCTCTGTGACAACTCAGAATCTCTTTGTTGAGGTTGAGGTTGTTGTTGAGGTTGGTGTTGGTGTTGGTGTTGTTGTTGATGATGATGATGATCTGTTCGCTTTTTGCGCCTTAGGAGAGCAGGAGTGACATGACAAAGGCTGTCAGTCTCAGTCTCAGCCTCTTCTGTGTGGACGATGGACGACTGTGATGGATTTTGCCACTGGCAGTGGGTGACTAAGTGAACGAGTGAGAGGGCGCTGTGAGGGCTCTGAGTGCTGTGAGAGAGGGACGCCGGAGTACGGAGCGCACGGAAAGTGTGGAATTTGGAAAACTACGTAAAGTAGGGAATTGATTCCCCTCTCTGCTACCTGTGAGGAGTGTGGGTCGACAGCAAAATGCATGAATGAATGAATGAATGAAGGACTGTTTACAGTGTCTCTCTCTATCTATTGATATCTGTCTCTCTATGAGTGTGTGTGTTCGTCTGTGTCTCTTTTCCTATCCCCTCTCGTTGCTTCTCTCCTCCTACATCCTCCCCTCCTTCCCCCTCCTTACTCTTTTCCTTCCTTCCTCCCTGCCGGACTGCCTGCGGCCAGCCTGTAGCTAACCCTTATCATAGGGTTCTCGGTGCCCGGCATTTAGGGAAACGACTCCTCGCAAAATAATCTGGCCATCCCACTGTAGTTCATATTCATTTCATAGGCGACCTTTTCAGAGGGCAAGCATGGGCAAGCCGCATCTTCCTCTGAGGAATACAGGGAGGCGGCAGCCGTGAGAGGATAAGAGGAAGAGAAGGAGAAGCAGGAGGAGGAAGAAGGGGAGGCAGCAAGCAGGCCGGAGGAGGAAGAAGAGGTTACCTCGGACAAGAGGAAAAGGAAGGGGCATAGTTATGCCTAGGAGGTGCTTTGGACCGGGAAATTTTGGGTGTCGCAGTGAACTCTGCGCAAATAACGGGCGACATAGTGATGGAGAAACGGCCTAAGGGTTGGAGGTGCACTCATTCGCAGTCGGTGTCTTCGTTCTGGACAGAAGCAGATGGAGGGAGGGGGGGAAAAAAACGGGAAAGTCCACGGCATATCACTCTCTCATGTCTTTGCGAACTTACGAGTGGTAATTGGTACCGGAGTACTTGCGTCATTCTCACTCATTCACTCACTCACTCTCTTCGCCCGCTCCCGCCCTGCCCCTGCCTTTTCCCACTCGTACTCAGCGACTCGGTCCCCTTCTTCCTCCCCTGGCCCTGTGTTTCGTGCATTTGAGCTCCAACTTGGCGATTGATGGATGTCTCATCTGTCATCTATTCTTCTTCTTCTTGTTCCCATTCATTACTAATTTTTAAAATCGTTTATAATTTTTGGAAATCTAGTAAATAAAAGGGTAATGTCACAGTCCATTCTCAGCGGAAATAAGACTCAGAGTCGGCGAAGATGGAAAGCAAGCGCGTTACATTTTTATAAAGAAACAGTAAAATCAAATCAGTCCATGAAAAATCTCTCAACGAGGCCGGAGAACGGAAATGGCCTGCCAAGCACTGCAGACTTTTAACACCATCAACTCGGGTTCCTTACGGTAGGTTAGCTTGATTTTCCTTGGAGATGTGCAGATGACGATACACGCTCATGATTGCAATTCAAGAGTTGGAATTTATTACCCCAAGCAGGAAGACTCGGAGCCTTCACAAAGTCTGCAGTGCATTTCAGCCTCAAGATTATCGTTCAGCCGCCCTATTCAGTCGAATAGATTCCGTACTGCGAGTACTCGGTACTGCATTGATGAACATTGCGTTAAAGAAACGCGCTGCAGTGCATTCGCGTCCACCGTTTTGCGGCAAGCAAATGCACGACAGTACTAGCATGTAAATTTCGACTAACTTGTTTTTTTTATGTGGTCATCCACACAGGTGCTAGCCACAATCCAGGTCACTTCATTGAACAAGGAAATAAAGAGAGGAAACAATGAAGATTCCCAATGAACATGAATAAACCGTTGCTCCTGTCTGTGTGCCACGATCGCTGAAGAAGAAGCCCACCACCGCCAGGGAGAAAGAAGAGGAAACTACCTGTAAAGCACGTCTTACAATTAGTGCCACTTTAATGCTAAGCACAAAATGTGCACTAGCTTCCGACTTGGGGTTGTTGGCATAAAGGGAGAAAGCAAGAGTCTCCACCAACGTTCTATACTGCAAGAAGCAGACTACTAGTGTGAAACATGATACCAGACCCGTCGTCGCGGAAGAATGTAAGGAGGCGGGAGAATGTATTCAGAGTTCATTGAGAGGGAGCTTATCCTGCGTTAAGCCTCAGAGGGGGGTGGACGAGTCTGAACGTTTGCTTCTCTTGTAGTATCGTACCACACAGCACACTGAAGCTCTTCATGCTGAAGCAATTTTGTGTTCGGAAAACTTTCAGACCGCTTCGCTCATTTTAGTCTTACTTACACCCGTTCATTTCGATCCCACAAACGTGTCCGTTGCACTCTTCCACTCCGAGTCTTCCACTCTTCCACTCTTCACGTCCGAATCCGAATTCCGTTCATATGGCCAAGGCCATGGCCATGAAACACTCTCTCCATCCAAGTCAGTGTTTTTTTGATAAGTTAGTTCTGGTGAAACACTTGGCAATGGCAAGAAATCTATGTTAGTTGCCGGCCTGAGAGAATGAATGATTATGATGATGATGATGATGATCGAACGAGCGAACGTTGCCGTGGTGTCGTACGTTGATGTTGCAATGGCTTGTGCTGGTTACCCGCCTTGGCATACTTTGGCCCTAGAGGAGCGGTGCCGATACTCGCCAAAACAAAGCCGACATCCAACTGCGAGGTCTTATGTGAATGATGTGCATCTTATGCTCCGCGGTAGTCGCGTACATTTTGGCCTCTGCGCCACCACGGGAGAGGGAGGAAAGGAAGGCATAGAGGATTCCACAGAGGATAGTAGAATTGTACATCGATATGCGGCTCAGATTTTTCTGCTTCTTTTAGGACGTGAGGAAAAAGAATTGATTTGTTTCGTGTTTTTTTTATACCTGAAGGAGTTCTTCGTCATCGAGAGACTATTGCTGTGCAGTGATTCCCAGTCCAGGTTGTTATCATATGCATAAAAACGTACAAGTATTCAATTTAAAGCTGGTGCTCTTGAAAACAGCTCTGTCCAGAGTAACTCCCAGAAATGAAAACAAAACAAGCCACTCTGCGCTGATAAAAGTGGTACGTACAAGTTCTGTACCCATCAAACACGAGTTGCTCGATGAAAAAAATCAAGTAAGTCAGTTCGAATGGTGCCATGAACTCCCTGAGGGGCAGGGGCCTTGTTGAATGTGGACACCACTTTGACTGGGAAAAATGATCAGATTAATTAATAAGAAGCGATGCAGGGCTGGCGTTAGCTTGAAGCGTCATTGGGCTGTGACCTTGAGAGTCGTTTCTGCCAAGAATCAAAAACGTCAGCTGGACAACCAAACATACACCCCTCTCTCCCAGGAGAAGCACCCGAACTGCGGAACAGACCAGAACAAATTTCATCATGAACTAGGTTGTTGTTGTCAATCCAACGAACGAACACCTACACGCAACCGTACATAATCCACTAAGTCAGGCATACCGGTGCTTTTCACTCCTTTTTTGAGTCTTCGCTGAGAGGTCCGATATGGCCATCTCAGTAGCATCCTCACCTATCGGTCTATTAACGAAGAGGGTCTTTCAAATATGCTTTGAGAGTGATCCACCAATGAAAACTGGAGCTCGATCGGCACAATTCGAGCAAGACTACTTCGCGACCCATTTGCCGAATGGGTCGTCGTGGCTGAACTGATTCCTTTTTCAAGACTCCATTCCACAATGTTTCCGTTCTATTTCCACAATGCCATTGTTTCCACGCGTCCATTGAAACACGACAGGGGGAGCCCCTGCTCGCCTCCCTTCTGACTATCCCAGTCGCGAAAGTTTGTCTCTCCTTCTGCACTCCTCCCTCCCAAGGGCGCACCTAAAGTGCCGACCCCTTCCTTCTTCCCCCTCTTCCTTCCTTCTTCCCACTCCTTCGCCTTCAATTTATAGAATTTAGTCTTAGCACCATCTCCCGGGCTCCTCCCTACATCCTAATGACTAGCGAGATGCAGAAACTGGCTCGTAGAGGAACGACCCACTCCTCTAGCACTCGCAGATTTTGAATCGTGGTTGGACATATTGGACATGTGTCCCCTCCTCACACGCCCTTAATCTGTACTAGCCCTGCGGCTGGCGTTCCTCACAAGCTGCACTTCACCCCCTACCCCTTCTTTCTTCCTTCCTCCTTGCATGAGTCGCAGTACCAGCAACGGAGCAGTAGTACCTAGGTACCACGCAGTACCACACATTACCACAAACTTTAGGCCCCAATAATGCTCTGGGGAGGGAAATTTTTTTAGCTACGAGTCAAATAAACTATCAGTTAAGCATCCAGTCTGATTGAAAACGTGAGTGTTCTAGTGTAAAGGTTAAATACGCTTAATATCTTCAGGCAATTGCGTAGGGATGGGTAAGAGTACCGCCTACCTGGGTTCTCCCTTTTCGCAGATACTGAGGAACCATTTGTTTCGATGCAAGTCAGGTTTAATTTCAAATTTTCTGTCGAAACTTGGAGAAAGTACTTCTTTGGAGTGAAACAAAAGCCCAATCTCACTAACGACGTTTTGTCGTAAAGTTTACAATCACTTTTGCAAGTCGAGAATTCTCACTGTCAGAATTTCAGATTTCAGAATTTAGAGCTTTTGACTTCAAATCTTTTCCAGAACAGCCAACCTCCTGACGCCCCCCTCCGCAGCTGTCTCGGTTCTAGTTCGTCAAAAACTTACGAATACCGTTGCTCCGAAACGCGGAGCATGGTAGAGCGCATCTTGTGTCTCACCAACCTGCACCGAGCGCAGTTGCCTGCAGTTTCGTAAACTCGGTATTATCTGAGTTCTGGATTTTAAAAATTCTGCTTTGTTGTGATGTCGTGGGAAAGCGGGCATCTCTCGGATTCTCCAGCTCTCACAGCACTCCGCGGGAGATTCTTTGACAGTCATGACTAAATTGCCGCGTCGTCTAGCTAGAACCAATGGCAAACTTGTGCCGATAAATTTGAGAAGGCTGACAGCGTAGAACGGCCGGTTCCCACGCTGCAGAGGAAAGCTAAGAACTCTCTCGTCATCTCTCATCCATGACATCCCATGGCTCGCAAGACTCGCGAAACTCGGGAGCAAGCGCGCAATTACCCGGTCCTCGAGTCGCCATTTTCTGTCATTAGCAAAACGTGCCGTTGGATCATGAACATAATCATTTGAATTCTCAAATCTACCCCAGTGTTCACTTCGCTCCCAGAATTCAGAAAAAACGAAAGAATGCGAAGAGAACTCGTCAGGCTGTATGGAGATTTATGGAGGTCAAGGGCAGCACCGGTACCGACAGTGAGTACTCACACCGTCAGCAAGCTCGCTACCGTACCCAATTTGCCCAATTTGCCACAACTCATCGCCCTCTTGCGACTGTGAGTACCAGCACACGAGGGAGTAATATAAGCAAAGTGGATTCGCCTTTAGGGTCTTGATCAAACCCGGCTGATCTTTCAAAGTTCGAAAAACACCAACTCGTTGCATCGTCCGCTTGTAACTGACAGTGAAGTCGGCATTTCCCAATTGTTTGCGAAGCGTATCAATAGTGCACATCAGTTTGTGACCAGCAGATCTAATTTGTTTTTCATGAAAGGAGACAGCCTTTTCCGAGGCTTAGCTTACATGGCGACATCTGACATTTTTTTTCCAAGTTCTTTCCGCGCTGTTCTCTGTGTTTTCTGACTCTGAGCCAGAACCTCGGACGACGATGTTCGTTCTTCATGATCCCTCTCACCGCTCGCACAAGTCATGTCGTTGAAATCATTCAATTTGACCGTGACGTTGAAATCTTTCAATTAGACCGTGAAAAGCTTAGGCCGCAATGTTTGTTTCTAAGACTTCCCCGTCCCAACTGATCCCAACTGTCCAGAATGCAGGATGCATGAATGTCTTTCCGTAAATTTGTAACACCTTTTCACCATTATTTGTAGACGACACAGTTCTGGTCTGACAGTGTGCAAATACGTTTGCCAAGTGTATGTTTCTCTGACTACTGTACTGTAGGATGTGCCAGTGCAGCTGGATCTTTCGAACAAACTTATTTGCTTCTCCTTCCTGAGAACCGCACTGCACTTGGAGCGGCAGACGCATGAGTGAAGAAGACGAACATGGTTTCTGGCATGTGAGTGTCCAGCCAACAACTTTTCTAAATTTAAAGTTTTTATTAACTATTGTTCACTATACAGTCGAGAAAGAAATTCCAAAACGTGACCTCACTTTGCAAAAGTTTACCTCGTCAGAACTCGTTTGGTTTCTCGTCTCGTCATACCTTGAAGGTGGGGTCGATTTTTTATTTACAGTTAGTCATTAGTAATTGCAATCAGGAACTTCAACCAAACCGAGTCGCAATCTCACGCCACAAGCTGTCGTCTCAGCACTCAGGTGTAGGCCCTCTCACGATATCGTTCCAGATGCTGCAGGTTAAATGTTCGGGTGCTCAAACAGGTTACTTTTACTAAATAGAGATCTATCCAGTTTCCCTGCAAACACCCACAGAGGGAAGAGCGATATTTCATTTTTATTCTGACCGTGAAACTCTTGCGAAATCTGAATCCTGAACTTCATTATCCTGAACTCTCCACAGCACTCGACTTGCTGGGCAGCTGCAGAGTGAACTTTGAACTTTTTTTCTTGCCGAGCCAACCTTTTTGGACTTTTTGGCCAGCCAATCTCGAGCCGTCTTCCAATCATGATCAGTAGTAGTACTGAGTACCCTTCTGCGTACAGAATATTACTCATTTCTTTTACACCACCGGTGGGAAAAAAAAACGATTCCATACGCCCCGACTACCGCAAACACTACCGTACACTGCAATCCAGTTCACGACAGTCAAAGCGTCAATCTGTCTCCACTAAGCTCCACCGTTAGCTGCTGACAAGAGCGTCACTTGCTCACAAGGAGGGTGAAAAGGAAAAAGGAAAAGGCTTAGTGTTGGGCGAAGAAAAACAGAAAGAAAGAAAAAGAAAGAAAGATCGGAGTTTTCAAACTTCAAATGCGCACAAAACGCGCCTCGCCTCTCATTCTGCATGGAGTGTTTTTTACGATTCACGTACGCACTTACCTCTCGTTGCCTGCGATTTTCGACCCCCTCCGCTGCGTTCGAGTTGCACGCTAGTGTATGAATCCATCATCCACAGTGCCCGCTAACTGCGACAAAGAGCAAAGAGAACTTTGTTGTGGAGAATGGCGGAGGTGACATCTGCCCAAAAAAATGTCTCCACACAAGTTCCGGGCAAAAACTTGAAAGAAAAACAAAAGTTTGGAATTCAGAATCAGAAGAATTCTGAAACTTAATTTCTGAATTCTGAAGTCTCAATTCTCAATTCTGAACATGAAAGTGACACTCAGCTTATAGCCCTCTCTCCGAGTCGCTCGCAGGTTTCGCAGGTACTCAGCACTAGTACGGCACTCGGCAATCACTCGTGTGCGCCGCTACTCCGATTCCTGCATTCTGATAGTAAGTTGCAACGCTCGCGAACACCTCGCCCGCGCCGAGGTCGCAACTCCTACCTCTAGTGTGAATGACCTCTTTCGCAAAAGCATGCAATGTAAAAGCATGCAAAAGCAAAGGACTCGACTCTGGATTAAGCATTCATCTAACTGTCTGTCTCCGTTGCGTTCATGGGAGAGATGTTTGGTCACTTTGTTCACGTGAAACAGAATTGGCTCTGACAGCTCTGACAGTGACACTGACTTCCGAACTTTTCTGTTCCTTGTTGGGCCTCAGTTTTCACTGGGTTCCCAAAGGCTCTTCCTCCCTCCAGCTTCTAGCGCGCGCACCGGGAAACCCGGTCGGCGTTGGGAAAAGCAGCGAGATGCGAAAGAGAGTGTCGAGCCTTTGAATTGAACCTTGTTTTTGTTTTCCTATACGAGCTGCTGGCAGGTGTGCGCGTTTGTTTATTTGTTTGTTTGTTCGTTTAATTTCTGGATTCTGCTTTGCTTCGTCGCGAGGGAACCGAGATTCGGCCGGGATCCGACCAACGCCGTGTTTCGTCATGAGTCAAAATGCAGAACAGAATATTCAAAAGCAAAAGCCCTTTGAATTCGTTGCGCCGTTCGCATCTTTTCGCCTTTGGGGAAACCCGCTCTAGCTAGAGCTAGAAGAAAACAGAAAGTTCGAATGCTCTTGGGATGGCATTCCCGCTCATAACCTATAACCTAGTACTTCTTCTTCTTTTTCTCTCCTCACAGGCGACTTGAAGCGAAAGGCTCAAACAGTGAACACTTTGCATGGAACTCGGTCCAATTTAACAAGCCACCCACTCCTAAGGAGAAGGAAGGACCGTGGCAGTGATTTTTTTTCGCAAACATTACCGTCTTCGTCGGCGGGAGGAGGGTGTCTAGGGTATACCGCAGTGATACTAGTCCCCACATGTTCGCTTTTGAGGGAATTTTGAGTAGCGGAGTAGCCGCAATTAGGAGCATTTATTTTTTACTACTCGGGTATCGGAATCGGAAGGGAATTGCTTTCCACCGTTGGTTTTCCGGAACTCCGAGTCTTGTAAGAGCCCGGAATTAGCCGCCCAAAAATTCCCATCACCAGCTGATTAATCGCACAGTAGCAAACCTCTTAGCGTCTCTGGACAATGAAGGAGCCCCAACGACGAATATTGGCCCGATTTCGTGGTTACAAGATATAGACCTGAGGTAGGACCTTTGTCCGACATCACGGAGTCCTACCGAACAGCGGTGGGAGGCTCGTAATATCGTGCATATCTGTGGAAAGGGCTTCCCTTTTGTTGTGAGTCTGACTTTAACGGTGAGAGTGGAGGGACAGGTAGGAGAAAGAAAGATGGACTCTGGGGACTTTATTCACACCGTACCGTTTTTCAAAGGGGAAAGCAGACGTCATTTTTTCATATTTTTTCAAATTTTTTCACTGTACACTAGTACTGAGAGTTTGGCAGGAAGATTTTATCTACACAGAATCAGCCTTTTTACTTCTGCGTCTTATCTATTCTCATTTTGCGAAAACGAGTCTCTCCGAGTTGCATCTGATTGGCTAACGCAGTCAGCAATGGAGCTGACAAACGACTGCAAACCGAATGTTCAATTTAGAAACGCTTTGTTTTTGTCTATTCTCAAATCCAATCTTTCAATCATCCCAATGTGAACAAGTGAAAATGTTCCAATCGCTAGGGCTAGCCGAACCCTTAAGTAAAGATAAGCCTTGCGTTAGCACCACCTGCGGAAAATGGAACGCAGAGGACCACACTGTGAGAGTTTTGAGGCAGGAGGAGGCAAGGACTCTACTTCTGCTTACTCCTACTTATGGGCTTTCCAGTAACGTCTTCATGTCGGAACTCGGGAAAAGATATCATAGAAAGGGCTTACTGTTTCAGAATTCGGAAACGAAAAAATGTGTTTTTTTCTTTCTTTCTTTCTGTCTGTCTGTCTGTTTTTGAAAAAGTTGTTTCGCAGAGAAATTGACGATGGGCAGGCTTTCTTCTGTTCTGAATTTCTGCAGAACACTACTACTAAAGAAAACGAGAGTGTGAGTCTGAGACCTTTTCATAGCTTCCCCATTTCTTCCTTACCAGTACTTCCTTTCCTTCCTATCAGAACAGAATAGAACAGAATAGAATGTGTCTCCAACCAACCAAAATTCAAAATTCAACAATTTCAACGAAAGACGAAGGGCAAAACATATGCATTTTCGAAACGAGAGCGACGCATTGGCTCTTTTATATTAAAAAATTCAAGTTAATAGCCCTGTTTCTCAAAATTATAAACTCCACAGCAGTGCTCCACAGAAATAGTTTATTGGCTCGTGAATTGGAACGTATTGGAATGTATTGGAATGTATTGGAATGTATTGGAACGATTTGGAGCGATGCCACAAGTTATCGCGAGTTGCCTGAACTGACCAGCCAAGACCACTGTCGGATACTGTCGGGACGGAAGGTAATTAGTCGTCTGCCGCGCCGCCTCGGTCCAAAGCGGAGATACGAGCAGTGCCCACACAAGACATGACAAGACAATCGGCGCACAACCAGCACTACCGTGCCCACGTGGGAACGAAACTGCATGGAAGCAACAGAAGCACAGGTGACTTTTAAGTTATGGGTGCCGGTACGCAACTTGAATTTGGTTTCGAATGCGCTCCGAAGTGCCAATCATTTGCCAGACCAACCAGACTTGGCGACCACTTGTGGCTGATCTTGATTGAGATGATCCACTACAAAAAGAAACAAACAAATTTCGATTTGAAAAGAAAGCGAAGAGCGCGACAAAACGAAATAATTTTTCAAATGCATAGTGAACACTAACGAACTTCTCCAGAGAACTCACCACCTCGGCGAGCTTTTTCGAGCGTTCCACAAGAACTCCGTCGCGGAATGCAAACTTCCTTGTTCCCTACTAAGTTAACTAATTAGGTACTACGCTGCGCGTCAAGCCTTGTCGACTACTTTCCACTTTCCATCTCATGTGAAACGCTCGAGAAGCTTGTCGGCATATATTCTCGTAACCGAAGATAACCGAAGGTAACCGAAGATAACCGAAGCGTCAGAGAGTGTGCGCGGACACTTTAGATCGTTGTTGTTTCTGTGGAGCGCTGGAGGCAAAGTAAACTCAACTGTTCCGTTTCTTTGGAAGAACAGTCTTCGGGTACGAGGACACTTGTTCAGAAGTTCAGAAGAGGCGCGGAAACTGCGGGAACTGCGGGGACCCCACAGGTACGAAATCTGAAAGCTGAAAGCTGAAAGCTGAGGGTGAGAGTTTGCAGATTGGAGATTGGAGATTGGAGATTGGCAAAAGTGCGAAAGTTAAAATGGGCGCCACGCTGTGCTGTTATGCTGACGAAGATGAAAGGCGACTGGAATTCCCTTTCGGCAAAGATGGGAAGAGTGTAGATGAGAGCGACCAGTCTGTAGTCGCGGAAGATGAGCCAGGCTCGACCGAGAAAGCCGCGTTGAAATCGGCTGAGAAAGACGCGTTCCAGGCGCTGAAAGAAAATGCCGAAATCGGCGAACGAGAAGAGGGAAATCATGTGGTGGAAGCCAAGTCCGCCAATGTGACGGACGAAAGTGACATGCAAGTTGTTGTGCCGCCGCCGCCGCCGAAAAAGAAGAAGGAGGAGGCTGCCGCTGCAGAAGAAAAGGTCCCGCTGGTGAATGAAACCCAGGAGCCTGGCGAGGTGCTCAAAGCGGCAGACCCGGAAGATGCCTCGGGCAATTCCAAGTCAGGCAAGTCCAAGAGCAAGAGCCGTCTGTCCCTCAAAGGAATCATGCGCAACAGCAACAAGAAGAAGAGCACTACCAAGTAGGACTGCGGATGGTAGGTCTGGATCCAGTTGGCGCGGATTTCTCGTGGCTCCCAGGATTAGATCATCAAAGCAGCAAGGGGTTCTGAATGAATTCGCTGCTTTGGTCTGCCCCATGTACACGTGTAGATACGAACTTGCAGTCGATTGTTTTGTTTTTTTGAAATAACTTGCAAGTCTCCTCTTGTCTTTCTTGTCTCCATTTTCTCACTGACATCTGTCAATTTTAGGGTCCTGGTCCCGAGAGACAGGAGGGAGGGCCATCGTCGGTCAAACGCCGCGCTTGCTTGCGCCAGGAGAACCCAAGCCAAGATCCCGACAAGACAGAAAAAGGAATTAACATCACAAGCTCATTCGATCGTCAACAAGAAGACAAGAATATGCTTCAAACAAATGTTTTGGTTCACATGATCTATTATTATTCTCAATTATATTCATCGTCGCTGCTGTACAAGTCACTGTCGTCATGCGGATTGAACGGCTGCAGTGGCAACTCTGATGGCCTAGAACCATACAGGCTGCCGGTATTCCCGTGACCACCGCGCTCCAAGTCCGTCGTGCTTTCTTCCGAAAAACCCCTGCCTCTGGATAAGTCCACGCTGGTCAAAGTCCCCAGTCGATTTGGGCGCCGGGAGTCATCCTCGGTTACACTATCACGGTCAGTTCCAGCACGGCCGCGGTCATACCGCAGCAACGATAGCAGCCGTTTGCTGTAACGGTACTCGCTTGGGCTCCGACCAGACCTGCTTGCTGCGCTACCCCTCGTCGACGCCCTGTTTCGCGTGGCGGAAGTGGACCCTCGCACGCGAGACGACTCGGATCTCCTGCCATTAAACATAGAAAACATGGACGATACCGGGCCGCGATTCACGCGAGAAGAGCGCATATCGGAAAATTCATCCTCATCTGGGACGTGAGAGCCGCTGCGAATGTTCCGGATGTACTCCATGTCGATCGCCATCGTCGTCTCGCTGCGCTTGCCTACCTCATCGTCATCGTCGTCCGACGTCTCCATGCCGAGTGAAGTCGCGCTCGACTTGCGCGGCTTGCGGCGCTCCTTGCGCGATGCATCACCTTCTGTGCTGGCTTTTTCCGGCACCTTCATCGCCTGCAGAGGGGCGAGATGCGACGTGCTGGCACGATAAAGTCCGCCTCGCAAGTACCGACCCACACCAGAAATGACTTCGGAGCGATCGGGTCCGCTGCCTGCCCCGCCTTTGGGTTCTGACATTCGCTGCGGAATCGCGCTCTGCACTGACACGTTGATAGGCAGCGAAACCTTGACCGAGAATGGTGGGGGGTTGAACTTGTTTCCGGAGGGATCCTCCACTGCTGTAGCGTACTTCTTCATCTTTTCAAAATGACGATCATAAGTTCCAGTCTCTGTGTAGTCCTGGTTTGCCATCTTAAACAATTTCTCGCCTTGTGCCTCGCGATTTTTTCGAGCCTTCTCGGAGAGCACCAACGCGTTCAGCTTGGCGTCATCCTGCACCTCCATGAATCCGCAGAGGGTCAAGATTTGCGCATCTCCGAGCGACACAGGATCGCGAGGGGGTGCGCGACAGCGCTCGTCCGGCACGACTTGACGAGACCCTCCGACGTCCGTGCAAACCACAGGCACCTTGGCCATTTCCGCCTCCAATATAGCCATTGGTAGACCTTCTGAGAAACTGCTATTCAGAAAGAGGTCCGACTTGGGAAACACAAAGAACTTCATTGCGGCTCCGTGAAGCGTCACATAATCCTCCAGCTTGAGCTCCGTCAAAACAGATTTGCACTTCGCCACGTACTTGGGGTCTTTATCTAGACCACCGAAAATGTGCAGACGGTAGACCGTCATGCCGCGGTTGTAGACAATGTGGTGCGCAGCTCGAATCGCGTTCTCCACATCCTTGATCGGAAGCACGTGCGACAACATCACCACGTGGACGTGCTCTGGGTCTTTCACTGGGACACCCTCAGGAACGTTCTGAAGCTTCGGGTCGTCATAGTATCGGTCAATCGGCTTGTGCTGGAGCTTCTCGATGAGCGGCTCTGTGCCGTTCGCGATGGGTTGAATACGCTTGTAGAACGGACCGTGGTACGGTCTTCCTGCGATGAGGCAAATCCACTTCCGATACATGTCCACATCTGTACATGGGCAAATAACGTCTGCAGAATTGTACACCAAGCGCGCTGTGAGGCGAGTCAATCCGATAATGGCATTCCTCGTAAATGGATGCAGCAGCTGATCGTCTGCGCAAAGCTGATCGAGGCGCTCACGGAGCAAGATACCGTGATCCCAAACAATCAGGCGGGACTTGAATCGTTGCTTGTGGATGATTCCTTTCAAGGATCCAATACCATGATGCGAGCTGTGGTAGAGATCCGCAGGAGGTAGCTCCGCGCAGAGCGAACGCAAAGCCTGCGAAAAGAAGATCAGGGCTTCTTGCAGCCCAGGCAGGGTTGCCCCCCAAAGCTTTTGAACAGACTTTGGCTTGTCCCCGATGATGGTCAGCCAGGACTGCACCCACACCTGCCATGTGAGGCCGTCAGACCACGAGTCGTTCCAGTCATACTGCTCAAAGTATTCGTACAATGCTACGACCACCTCACTGAAATACTCGTTGACTTGACTACTACGGTCATCGACACCCTGCAGCTCACAGCAACCGCGGATCAGCTCGCGCAACAGAGGATGGAACCGAGCGCGAAGAACCCACGTGGTCGTGCGCTGCTTGCGAAGATTCAACTCAAAGTAAGGCTTGGAAGTATGAATGCTCGCCTCAGGTACCGGGGTCACATCATGCAGAGGGATGGGGTAGATGGCTGACACGCAGGGGGTAGGGCACGCAATTCTTGGCGTGGAGTTGCTTGCCATCTCCGCAAGTACGTACAGGTTGAACTCTCTGTTTACGCCTTCGTGATTGATGAGCTGCATCAGACAAGTGGTCACACCGCCACTGACATAAAAGATCGTCGCACTTCCGTCGATAACCACGTCAACCTTGTCCAAGCTCGGCTTGTACACGGTCTTTACTGAGCTTCCAGCCCCACCAAGAATCAGGAGATCCTCTGCTTTATGGCACATGATGTTCTTGTGCATCGCTCCGCCGCCTGGATTCATCGTTGCCTCAACTGTCTCTTCGGTTTTGCGGTCAAACTTGAGATATGCCTGGCGTCCGCGGCACATCCTGTACCGCGCTTCCCAGTACTCTTTGAGTGCAGGCATGCGCATAACAATCATTTCGTCCATGACCTGCGCAAGAATGCCAGGAATTACGGTCTGTCCTTTGTCGCGTACCTCGTACACCTCGAAGAGGACAGCTCTCGCAGGGGACTGCAACTTTTTGAATGCAGCCAACATCTTGGCGTCCAGCCCAAGCTTCTCGTTAGGCTTTTCAAGGCCTCGCTTTGACCGCTCGGACCCAAACATTTGCACGTAGAGGGGGGACACAGTCCAAGCAAAGAGGTACACGAGATTTTCGAATATCGGGCGGCAGAGGTATCCGTGAACGAAGAGCAGAAAAGGGAATGAGCCACACAAACCTGGCGTGACGTCGTGATACCGGAGATACGAGCAGATTTCACGATGCACTTCCATGTCACCCCGCATGGCCGTGTACCACAACCGCGTCAGACTCTTAATGTCAGAATTGAATCCTTGCAAGAGGTTTACAAATTGGCCCCTCAAGATTCGCAGAAAGGTCGAGCCTGAGCTCATCTTCATTAGATTCTCGCAATAATCACCGATCTCGAGAGCAATCTCCTTTTCCACGTTGCACACCTCAACCCACGAATCCTTATCGAAGCGCCATCCAACTGGAATGCGCTTGGCATTTGCCGTACGCTTGGAGATTTCGTGCTCAGTCTGTTCCTTGAGGTGCTGAATTCGAGACACCTTGCTCACCGCCATGCGGTCCAGCTGCGACCTAGTCGATCGGGGAAGGTAACCGTCATGGCGAATGTCGAGCAGCGCTAATTCGCTGCAACTCGCGAGAGCGTGGCTACGAGTAGAATCCTCCACGAATTCGTGCAGCATGGCCTCTGCAATCTCGCCAAGCCACTGGTCCGTTTTTGGGTCGTCGTCAGGCAAGGCCTTTCCGCGCTCGCGGATGACCCTTGAATCCACGCCAATGTAAATGTTGAGTCTGTTTGCTGCCTGCTCTCTCCAAAGAGGAGACGCGCGCCACTGGCCTCCTCGATTGCCCTGTTTCTCGCTGTCTTCTTTGTACGACTCTGTAGCATTTTGCTGTTTGCGGCGAATTCCAAGGGCAACAAAGCCTGCCTTATACAGTGCATCAGCATCGCACAAATACACAAAGGTGTTGCCAGAGCGGCACTCCTCCACAAGATCAGCCATCAGGCTGTACACGAGGCCCTGCAGCACGGTGTTGCCGTTCTTGTCGAGAGTAGGCTGAGAGCTACTCTTATTCAGCTTGAGGGCGCTGCGGCCGCGATTGAGCTTCTTAGTTTCCCTCTGTGAAGACGGTGCCACGGCGCCTGATTCCACATCATCCTCTGGGTTGGACGCTGCATCGTCGTCGTATCCAAGGTTATCTCCGTCGCCAGAGTCAAGGTTGTCCTCCTCGTTCGGTATGATTGTGCAGAGAGCTGTTTTTCTAAACTGCTGACGCTTGACCTCAATGAAATCCAACACTTGCTCACCAAGGCCGCTGCCATTCTCGAATATTAAGGGCGCTGCACTAATGAGCCCCTTTTTCAACTTCTCCGCAACTTCCTGCTCGCGGACCTCGGGCTGAACTTGGGTGAGGCCACCACCGTCAAGAATCCGCTTTCCACTGGTCATAGGGATATCATTCGGATCAATGGTGTTGTGCCAAGTGTTGCGCGGCTGCAGCACCAGGTGCCTCATGGTATGCGCATAGATGATGGTGGCAGTGAGGAAGCCAAGTAGAGCACCAAGAGACAGAGGCGAGAGGTACAAGTAGACAAAGCCGGACAAGAATGCCAGGAAGCAAATGATGCGGTATTCCACGACATCCTCCCACTCCACGTAGCTTCTGCGGAAGCAAAGTTGTGTGATTGGATAAAAGCCGTACACCACCAAGTTGATTATGATGGTTGCCAGCAGTGCAGAGAAGAAAATCGCAATGGAAGCAGTCTGCGAACTCGCGCTGACCCCAAAAAAGATGAAATTGAGATTGAGACTGCTCATCTCCCCAGCCCAAAAGAAGAGGAGGGCCAGAGACGTGGTGAGTACCAGGTGGAAGATGGTAGCTCGGCTGAGATCCATGATGACGTTGGTGATGAGCACAGGTCCACCAAACTCGAGGGTGGCGTACGACAGAGCCAAAAAGCGGAGCGCACGAATCAAGAGGCAAGTGCACACCACCATAGGCGCAATTCGATTGGTGAAGATGGAAGCGACGCTGAAAGAGGCCCAAACGATGCATCCAATGCCCACCCCGACCAGTACTGCCACATGCGCGCGATCTGCGAACCCGGACAAGAACATTCTGCTGACCATCGCGTATAGCACCAGGTTGTACCCTGCCGAGAAAGGCAATGTGACGAACAGGGACGCAGGTTCGAGAACATAGACACAGGCAGTGGCTAGAATATACCAGCGGAGGGAGGTAAGCTGGAAGCTCGAGATGACAGATCCGTACGCCATGAGCCTGGTCTCGTGCATCTTGGCCTCCACTCGGCCAACGATGCGCTTGGAGGCGGGGAACAGAAGCTCGTGATTTTCCTTTTGCTTGGCGTCTGCAATTTGCTTGACGAAGAGCTCAATCGTGCCCGCACAAAACAGAAAGGCAATCATGGCATACAAAACACCCCTGGACACGACGCTGGCAGTTCCCTTGCTAAAGAACAACGGAATGGCCGAGAAGCCGAGGATGATAAAGTACATGACGCCGTGCACGATTTCATTAATGTTGCCGTCAAAGAGCTCCCCGGAACGGCGCTCTGGGGTCCCTGCGTTGATCTTTTTCAGATCCTCCATTGCCATAAAGAAGTATTCCCAGAAGCCTTGCGTGGAGGTCTCTGTGTATGTCTTCCAAGACTCGCGGTCGGGGATCTTCCTGTTTACAATCCACATGGCCTCCTCCCGCTCAGCACGCGAAATGTTGTGCTCCTTGAACTTCTCAAGGATCTTGCCGCTCTTCATCAGCTCGGAGAGTGCAATCTTCTTTGGGAGCCACATGTGCCACGCTCTTGACATGCTTCTGATTCTCAAAATCATGATGAGGTCTGCGAGGAACATGCCCGTGGCATGCATTCCGATCCAGAAGGTGGAAGACTGCTCGATGAATAGATTGAGGATAAATGGAATCAGCATGCACACGACGATCATGAACAGGTACAATGGCTGACGACCGTTAGGCAGGAGGACGTGCGGGTCTGGGACCCTGAACAGGTACATCATCGTTACCAAAAGCATGAAGAGCCCAAACAGGCCGCAGATGGCCATGAGAAGGAATGAGGCTGGGATGTTCCCGGTGTACGGAATTGCGATACCCAGGATAATAAGCATGGGAGGAATAAGCATTACCACTCCTCCAGTGAGGTCACGGCACAAGACCGTGGGGGTGGAGGAGAGCACAAGCTGATAGAGGTATGGGGAAGCGTTTCGACTCATGGACATCATGAAGGGCAATACGAAGACGAGACCCAAACTCAGGCACAACGTGCTCATCAGCTTGGATTCTGGGTCCATCTGCTCCGTGGTAAAGACACCCGAGCCGAGAAATCCTTCCAGCAAAAGCTCTGCCATGACCACCACGACGAAGAAGTAGCCATCGCGAACGAGTTGAAACCGTGACCACTCGGGTTGGTCCCATGACATCCCCTTCGCGCCCTCGGTTTTGAGATTTTCGAGCAAGTATTTATGTATCTTTTTCGCAATTTCGAACAGCGTAATGCCATAGCACTCCTCAAAATCCTCCAAGTGACAAACGGAGGTCTCAAGCCAAACAGCCACAGCCATGGGGTCCTCAGGGAGAAAAGTCTTGAATTTCCGCATGGCTCCCTCCATCATCTCCTGAACCGCCTTTTCTTGCCTTCCGGCGGTGCGCTTGTGGCGGTTTCTGCGCTGGCGAAGCTCGTTTGTGTATTTCCATGGGTCTGCCTTGGGCTCCGAATCCGCTGTATCTATCGAGGTTTCCGAGACCCTGGTGGCCTTTTGCTTTGACCCCTTGCTCTTGCCATTACTACCCTTGTTTTCCTGGCCTTCCAGTTTGATTGCCCTGAGTCGCTTCTGCCGTCTGCGCCACATGTCGATGAGCAAAAAGTATGCCACCCAGAGCAGAGCGGCCCCTAACAGGCCAGCCAGCGTCAGGTACACCCTTAGGTTCTCCTCTGGCGTGATGGGTTCGTAGTTGACTGTTGCCACCAGGTCCTCACCGAGGTATACATGTACATTTTGAAGGTTCAACAGGCCAGAGTCCACTTGATACATATTGCTCTCCGTCCATTCCGCCGTCATGTTGACCTTCAAGCCTTGCTCCGTCTCCGCGACGACTTTTAAATCAAGATTGTCGCAATAGTCTGGAAATATCCCGTTCAGCGCCATGGCCGGGATTCTCAGCGACACCAAATCCTCCGTGTACACGGGGCTGATCTTCCCGTTCAAGCTCCATGCCAAGTTGGTGGGCACATACTGCGACGCCTGAATCCACACGTACGGGTCCGAGCAGTCCTTGCCCTTCATCCTCCCGCGTCACCCTGCACCCGGCACCCTGCACCTTCTACCAACTTCTCCAACCTATCCAACCTACCCAACTTTCAAACTGCGCACAGTTCGACAACGCACCGCCGTCCTGCCGCAACTCATGCAACCGCTCTGCGCGTACACTGTTGTCCCACCTCTTCCTGCTCAACCTTCCCGCTCTTGCTGCTCTCTGCAGGTGGGTTTGTATTACAATTACAATTGTGAGACTGAGCAGCTCTGAGAGCACTGAGAGAGAGAGAGACAAGTTATAAGTTCTTGCTGAGAGAGGGAGACACAGAGAGACACTGAGAGACACTGAGAGATTGAGAGAGAGACTGAGAAAGAGAGGGAGAAGTCCGAGGCGTGCGCGAGAATCGCTGAGAGTGCTTAGCACCTGCTACGCTCTCGCTCCGCTAGTTCGAGCTAGCACTTGGCGCAGGACCACGAGTGTGTGCGCTTCTTTCCTCATTCTTTTCTTCACTTTTTGTTTATTGTTTATGTTTATTATTATTATTTGCTCTCGTAAGTCTAAGAACCGGCGTAAGGGAGGTCAAGAGGGGTTAGCGGGGAGGTAGATAGGGAAGTGGGACCACGGTGACCACAGGCCAGAGAGGAGAGAGAGAGATGGGGAGGAGGAAGCACAAGCACAAGATCAAAAGCGTTCATTTGATTGATAGACTGACTGCGAACAGTTGTAAATGAGATTTTACTTTGAAACGATGGGCTTGCAGACTCGGAGAGAGCGCTGTCCTCAGCTGCTCAGTGAGGGCACTTTGTTGAAAAAGCGAACGATCGCTCTTTGGAAATACTTTTCTTGCCCATCATCAAGCATCAATCAATCAATCAATCAAAGACCAACACGAGCTCACGGAGGTTACGAGGCAGCCTAAGCGCAGCCTAGGCACTGCGAGGGACACAGCAGGCCAACTATGAGAATTGGCCCTTATTCGATGAGCATCATTGCGGGTCCAGACATCGTCCAGACAGCCCAGACCGCATTCGTGAGTGAGTTGAAGAAAGGGGTGAAAAGACGAAGCTTGGAGTCCGACATAGACAAACAGGCAGCGAGGCAGCCATGCGGAAGAGGGATTTGGCGATATTTGGCGACTAGCTCGACGTCCTTCCGCGCCACCCTACTACTGAATCTGGTATATACTGTATAGGGCTGGGAGATAGGATTGGCAGCTCGGGGAAATTGTTTCCCACTTTGGGAGGCTCTAGTATTTCCCCGGCTTCGCACGCAAAGGTTACTAAGCTTGCAGCGCAGCCGTTCCTATCGTTGGGCGTGTTGGACGCCGCCAGAACAGGTGACAGCATTTCTTTGTATGCAGTCGATAACATGGCCGCAAGAGAAAGAGGCTCAGCCGGGCCAGTGAAGTATGCTGGATGCAGCGCTTTGAGTGGCTGATATGCGACGATAGCATTGACGACGTCACCGACTCTGCAAAAATACTTGAAACGAGACGGACAGTGCTATTACCGGTGCTCTCTAATCCTAGTATTTAAGTATTTAGCTGGAATGTCCACAGTGAACACGTGTGGACACTGATCCCGGCAATGATGCATCTGTTAGGAGTGGAGTCCAAGTCGCATGCAGCAATTCACTGTGAGTTTCGAGAATCGAGAAGATGCAAGCACAGTTCGATAAGCGATTCGAATCATGCAAGACATGCATGTGTCCCACTCTTCCCAGCCTCCACCACGCACTCGCTCAGTGAGTTACCCACTTCACACAAAGCCTTGTCGTCTCAGTCGGATTTGCGTTACTCACCGACAGGGGCAAGTGGCCAGCGTCCTGTGAGTGACGGCCCTGTGGCTGACAACGGTATAGAGGGCTGCTAGAGTCGCGCATACTGACGCATATCCCACTAACTGAACTTATTGGGTGAAGAAGAGAAGAGAAAAGAAAAGGGAAAGGAGCTCACACCAGTGACTTGGAAACTGCCACAGAGCACAGAAATTCTCGTGGCATCTTTCTGATAGAGCCAGATAGGCATTACTATAGCTGCCTGCATGCGTCGCGAAGTGAAAGCAGACTTCGAGGCCGCTCAATTTAGGCGGGTGAACCCGTTCCTGGCTCGCCAGCCAATGACCTTTTCACACCGTTGAACCTTCGGCTCGATCTCGATCGACAAAAGTTCTTCTTCTTGCGACTCTCGTGGGCGTTATCCGCCTCGGCTGGGATCGGTGAATTGCTAACTTTTGCTTCTTCGAGTTTCCAATTTTTCGGTTGCACGTCCAAGCTCGCGTCGCACGCTCCACTCCTAACGATTTCATTAGTGGCGCCTACTCGACCTGACTATCTGCTACCAAGGTGCACACCTTTCGGAGATTCCCCTTCTCGGTAGAACAGTTTCCCCGACATCCCCAGCGACGAAGCTTCTGGTGCATTTGGGTTCTGGGAGAGAGAACCGGAACGATGTGGGTTCTCCAGGCTCCTTTTCGCTCATTTTGTTCTTTCACCCCCCGCAAAGGTGCTCTGCGATCGTATCATGGTTCAATGCAATACAGCCGACCGACTCGAAACTTTGAAACAAAAATCCTTCACAAGCCTCGCTTTCGAACAAAGAAAGGCTGTACAAAACAAAACAAAACAAAACAAAACAAAACAAACATACAAAACAAGACGTTGGCGAATCCATTCTCAGAGGCGTGGAAAATCAGTAAGACCCTTCCCTCTCAATCTCTAGTAGAGCTCTGCTCTACCTACACACTTAAGGTATACTAAGCTCCTCCATTCTGCGAAAAGTTGATTGACAAAAATTTGACAAAAACGCCCAGAGTTCCCGAAATGTCAAAGCAGGAGAAAGCACTTTTGGCTCGAGACACCTCGACACGTCAAGAGCGAGTCTATGTGAAAGCCCTTCGCCACGGTCTCTCAAGACAACACATGGACTAATCGAACTTAAACGAACTAAACGACAAAACGACGAAACTCCCAATGTTCCTGTAACGACCAACCCCCTCATCCCTCAGCGCATCCTAGTCGACGCTTTCAGAGCGGCCTAGCCCGGAGGTTGCACACATTTCCAAGCTAGGGAGCAATAAGAAAATGAATACGGTGGGCAAGTATGAGAAAGAGAAACTTTTTCCTAGGGAAAAGGTTGCCCAACGTTGCGTTTCTTTTTTCTCTGTAGTCGCCGCTTTGCGCTCGAGTTTGATCACTATGTTTGATCTCGACAGCTTGGTTGATCAAGAGAAGGAAACTGGCTGACAGTGAGTTCCAACATTAATTTTGTGAGTGAGTTCTGAATTCTGAATTCTGATTCTTAATGCGAAAGTTACGAGAGTTGAGAGCTTGTCGAAAAAAAAACGAACTTTGAAAGGCACCAAAGCAACGCACGTGCGATGAAGTTGTGCACGAAAGTTCGCAATATATATATATAGAGAGAGACAACCCCGTCGTATCGGCGGTCACTGGTGTCACTGGGCAAGGAACTTCCCAATCGGAAGAGACTCAAGTTTCACGGTCAAGATCGAAACCACTATCAATCAATCAATTGAAATCAATCAATCAACAGGGGAAAGCCAGCCACAACTTTTGAAACGTTTATAAACGACTGTCGCGTTTTTTGGTTACTGTACGCTGGCTCAGCTTCTTACTGCGTACCCAACGCTGCAATACTGTGCGTGCTACACCGACCTAGCTCAACTCTCTCTCTCTCTCTCTCTCTCTTTGTCTTCCTGTAACTCTGAGCACGAGGCCGACGAGCCTGAGGTAGTACTCCGTGGGCTGCGGGCACTTGCGAGTTTTGTTGAAAGAGCTGCGGGAGAAGCAGTGCGTCTGCTACAGCAACGAGCTCTTGTCTCGTCGAGGTGAACCGCTGTGATACTTGTCGAGCTGGTGCAGCTGCTGGGGTGCTGGGGTGCTGGGAGAGTGGACTGACTCTGTGACGTGGCGGACGGGCTCGACCAAGAGCGGGGGAAGAGGGGTCGGAATTTAGCGGTATACATCTCTCCCCCGTCGGATGAACGCTTGTTGGGCATCGCGGACCTCGTTCAATTGCAGAGAGGTTGAGTGGTGTTGTTCTTGTTGTTCTGCCTGGAGCTGAACGCCAACGTTCCGTTGACCTTCTCCTCGGCTCTGTCAGGCGCACGGGTCGGCACTTTTTGCTTTGTACTGGTGGAGCAGAACAGGATGAGCAACGCCGAGAATGTGGACGAGGGGGGGAATGGCGGCAATCAGCACCATGTAAATTTCGATCTGGGCGAGCCGGATTTGGAGACGAGTGAGAGCAGCAGTGCTGCCCAAGCCCGCAAAAAGCGGGGTTCTGGCGGCTTTATTCACAAGGTGAAGGTCGCATTTGGAGTAGCTTCCCCAAACATGGTGGCCTCTCTTTCACAAGGCTCCTCAGAGGCCCTGAAGAAGGGCGCTGCTGGCAAGGACAGCAATTTCAACGCGAAAAAGTAAATCTTGCCCAGGCGCATGGCGCTTGCAAAAACCCTCTCTCTCATAGCTGTTCGACTGTTTCTTCAAACGACTGTATCGTTTCTGTATCTGAATAACGGCAGACTGGCCATCGCATGCTTTGATTTAATATTCTCCGAGAAAAAGAATAAAAGAGCTTTGTTTCCGTACATCACCTCCTTTCCCTGACACTGTCCCAGACGCTCTCGCGCCGCGAAACGGCGGCAGCCAAAATGGTGTAAACTTCATTGTACGCAACGACAAAGAGCGGAGATGACTATGTAGCAAGCCCAGTGCCCTTCTGTTGCAACCGCGATTGTCACCAGCGCATTGCTGGTACAGCAAGACTCACGTGCAAAAACCCAACTCGTGCATACACTGCGCGGGTTCCCAGACCCAAACGCATCTTGAGAGACGTCAAACTCTTGAACACAGGCCCAGCCCATGGCAACTGAACTGAGATATTCTCGCCCATCATCTCCACCACCCATCACCGCATCATCATATCATCACCATCACCATCACCATCATCGCGCTCCACGCCGACAAGTTCCCGCCATCGTCCGCTCGTTCATTCAACAATCAATCCAATGCGAACAATGCAAACAATGCAAACAATGAAACAATGAAACAATGAAACAATGAAACAATGAAACAATGCAAACTCGGACTTCTTCCACCTTTCGTCGACAATGAAACACCCGCATCAAAGACTTTACTATCACGTCCATTGGAAATTGGGAATTGGAAACTGGAAACTGGAAACTGGAAACTGGCAAAGGCAAAGAAAGCAACGAAAGCTCATTTATCTAACTTGCCGCGTCCACGAGCCAGGCTCAGTCGTTGGTCCTCAGTCGTCGCTGGCACAGACGCTTCGCCAGTGTCAGTCGACTGGAAGCGGAGGAGATCATATCAGAGCAGATGAAAGCTCGAGGGCTGGCCAGGCTGTGACATATCGACGTAAAGAGGTAGCGAGGTAGCGAGGTAGCGAGCGGTGTGGTTTAGTTTGGCAAGGGCAATGTACGCGCAGATAGAGTGGCCACCGGCCGCTTCCAGCACGCCTCTGCGTCGCACGATGCGGCCGCGCTCTTGGCTCACTGCTTCTGGGCTGTCGCTTCCCGGAACGGCCGCGTTTGCTTCGGGGTCGCCGTGGGCGACAGTCCCTTCTCGGACTTCGGCAACTGGCGCGACCGCGGAGATGGACAGGGACGCGGTGGCGTTGGCGTGCTGGCAAGGTATACCCGGCGGAGCGAGACGGAAGGCATGGCCCGCGCTGGTTGGCAACAAATTGCGCGTGACGATGGACCTGTTCTCGGTGCTTAGAGAAGCCGCGGAGGAGGCAAGGTTCGTGGACTCCGAGGTGGACACTCTGTGCACGGAGGACGAGGATGAAGATGAAGATGAAGATGAAGATGAAGATGAAGATGAGGACGAAGATGAAAGCGAAAGCGAAAGCGAAAGCGGAAATGGGACCGAGGACGCAGACGTTGATGAGCTTGACATTCGCAAACTTGACATTGGCGCAAATGAGAACGAGAACGAAATCGGGAATGTTAATGGTAATGAAATGGCCCTTGAAGAGCCGCGCGAGGCCAAGACCTGGCCCGCGGAATGTTGTTCGAGCGAGACTGGCTCTGGGCGCGAGTCTGTGTCCGAGCCAAGCGGGGCGGCTGAGAAACCTGTTCAAGGAATTTGTGGCGTTAAAGATGGGGTCGGAGACCTTGGCCTTGACGGCAGCGAGGAGGGTAGACGGCCGGCCATTTCCAGGAAAAGGAGCACAGCGTGCCAGATTGAGCAAGACCTGAGCAGAACGTTCCCGGATCTGGCGTTCTTTTCAGAGCACGGAGGGCCGTACCGGTTGGCGCTTCAGGAGATCCTAGAGTCGTATGCGGTGTTTCGTCCCGGTCTTGGCTACGTCCAAGGCATGTCGCACCTAGCGGCGATGCTTCTGCTCTTCATGGAACGCGACCCGGCTTTTGTGTGTTTTTGCAACATTTTGGAAGACCACGTTTTCTTCACCGTCGTCAGGGACCATGACGAGGCGGCAATTGCCAAACATATGACCTTGTTCAATGAACTCTTGCGCGAACTCGCGCCAGCTCTAGCGGACCACTTTGGCCGTCTTGGGATCCTTCCGGACATGTTCATTATCGATTGGCTCTTGACCATACTAGTCAGGGCCGTTCCTCTGGAGGTTGCCGCTCGAGTTTGGGACACCTACCTTTTTCTGGATACCAGAGATTTGAAGGAGCGGTTTTTGTGGCGCTGCATAATATCTTTGTTGAAAATCTTTGCTGTGCAGCTCAGCATCCTGGACTTTGACGCCTGCATGGGCATTCTGAAAAACCTCCCAAAGTTCAGCATGGACAAGTATTTCAACATGATCGAAGCAACACCAATCAGCTCCAAGCGCTGGGTTGCCTTACAGCGCAAAGTTGGCATCTTGCCATAAATGCACCTGTCTCTATATCTATATCTATTTCTGTACCTACTCCAATGTCAATTCCCCATTCTTCGCTCCGCATTTTCCTTCTTCTTCTCGTTGCTTGACTGTGAAAGCCAATGCTCTGCGCTTGGAGTGCACAAACAGGAGAACATTGGTACTCAGTACTCGAGCATTAGCGATTACCAGTGCTGATAGAGAAGTAAGTAGGCTTTTGCCTCAAAGATTTCAACCATTGAGATCATGTGAATTCTGAATGCAACGCTTACACAAAGATTTGCAAGATACTGTCAAAAAGATACTGTCTGTACTGAGTACTACCTTTTGGATGTTCATTGACACTGTGAAGATACATACTCACGAAACCTCAGAGAAGAAAGAAACGGAGCCGCGGCTTGACCGGGCCGTACGCACAGTGCGCACAGGTGATGTACCTTGCGCCAAGGTTGTGGGTCTGCAAACGCGTGTTGACGGGGGTCGCAAGGACGAGCAAGGTTGGTTGGCTGGGCAGAAGCATGTCTCACGCGGTTGCGCAAAGTGACGAGTCGCCGAAAGGCGTCGGCGGAGCTGTGTTTGGGGACCAGAGGAATGAGGAAATCAAGATTTACATGAACCTGAACGGCCCTGGCTCTGGGAAGTTCGTGCCGCGAAGCCAGGCCACCGTCTCCGTCTTCGATAGCGGTTTTCTTCTCGGAGACGCGCTCTGGGAAGGGCTCCGGCTCTACAACGGGAAATGGTTTTGCTTGGAAAAGCATCTGAGGAGGCTGTACGAAGCGTGCAAGTACATGGACATTGACGTTGGAGTCGGGCCCCGCGAGCTCGAGAAAGATCTGGAGGAGCTCGCCAAAGTCAATAATATGAAATCCGGCTGCCATGCACGTTTGTAAGTGGAAATGCTTCTTGTTGCGCTCTGTGCCGTTTGGCACACTATGAGACATGGAGAGCAACGCTCTAACCAGTTCACCTTTTATCGTGCCATAGGATGGTGACCCGAGGAGAAAAATACACCCCTTATCAAGGGCCTGCTGTCAACAAAGGGCCGGCCACAATCATTTGTATCGCAGAGCACAAACCTCCCCTTGCATACGCAGACCCGAGCCAGCACCCAGGCATTCGTCTGCATACAGTGCACGTTCGCCGTGGGTTTGCAGACGTCCAGGACCAAAAACTCAACAGCCACAGCAAAATCAATTGCGTCACGGGTTGCATCGCCGCCGGAAAAGCAGGGGCGGACGAGGGGCTGATGCTGGACCCCTTCGGCAATGTAGCCACTTGCAACTCGGTTCATTTCTTCATTGTGCGGAACGGGGAGGTGTGGACTTCGAATGGAAATTACTGCATCCCAGGTATTACGCGAGGAAACATCATAGATCTCTGTCGGGAAAACGGCGTCACAGTTCAAGAGAGGGACTTTTCCCTCTACGAGGTGTATGCTGCCGAAGAAGCATTCGTCACAGGGACTTTTGGTGGCGTTACGCCTGTAAGATCGGTGGATGGAAGACAAATCGGATCCAGGCTGTATGACACCTGGGAACAAGGCAAAGACCCGGTCTTCAAAGTTGGTCCGATGGTGCTTCAAATTCAGAAATGGTACAACGAACTCGTCGTGCGAGAGTGCGGTAGCCTGTAGCCATCGCCACTGTCGAGCGAGCACGTAGCTTGCCCTATCGCCCCGCCATGGGCAGGGCTTACAGCTGCTCGGTACATTTACTCTGTTACCAATCCCAGTTTGGCTTGCTAGTCGCGGACTCTCGACATTCAGCGCTGGTCTCGTGTGCACGTTCATGGGCGATGAGAGGAACCTTCATAAAATAATCTAAAGCACATACTTTTACGTCTACTTTTCCTTTTCTATGTAGGAATTTCCACGCGCTTGGTACTTGATCAAGTTTCAGACCAGCGAGCGAGCAAGTATGGAACTCTCGACAATCCAGCTCCAAGTCAAACCGCGTGCAAGCTTCCGATGTTCTTCTCTGCACTTGTTCTCTTCGAGGGCCAAATCCCATCATTGCCTTCATTTGTCAGCTCCCCATTCTCGACTCGCAGTTTTCATTCATCCCTCATCCCTCATCCCTCATCTTTCAATTCTCGACTCCCAATTCTCGATACCTCTTGGTCCCGAAAGTGCTCAAACTTGATGGCCAATGTCAATCTTCACAAGTGATCGAACAGCCAATCACATCAATTCTCTACGTCGCCGAACAGGACCTACATCGCAGATCACTAAGTCAATCGCTTAATTGACCCTAGTCTTTGGCTCTTGTCTCTTGTCTCATGTTATTGTGCAAACTGTGCAAACATCAACACTAAAGATGTGAAAGGGTTTTATGAAGACACAATGGAAGTGATGGACGCCGAATCATGGCAGACCAACTCGCACGCGAATTTGCACACATTTGACGTGGATCAAGGTTCCAAAAGAAGGATGCAGGGAGAAGCTTATGGTCAACTGCGCTGGGCACTTGTGTAAAGTGCGAAGGGGTCCACCAGAGCACCTAGCTCAGACCCCGAACGTTGGATGATTGAACCACGGGAGACGATTTGACATCACTGAGCGCAACTCGGCGAGATACGCGGTAACGATTGTTTGCGATGGACTTTGGCGCCCCGAGCTGGGACCTGGTGGCTCAGCAGTACGCCAATGCCGAGCCGCAGGGTGAACATCCGTTCCAAGTCGAATACCTGTTCGAAAGCAGCAACTGGGAAGATGAAGATGTGGGAAGCTGTACGAAGATCAGCGCTTACAATCCAGAAGGCGACTTTGCTGAGCCGATCGTGTATCCGTACGATCCCTATGCGACGACGTCAGAGAAAGGTCCAATCTTCGAGCCAGATCACTCCTGTCCAACCCTCTGTACACCGGACCGAGCCCGCCCGGCGATGCAATACGCCAAGTACCCGTACTCAGCGCCGCAAGAGGACTTCTCAGAGGCAATGCCAAAGGAGTCATTATATCAGCATAATCCCCAGCAACCCAGCAGCCCGGAAAGGAGCCGCGCCAGCAGTGACCTCGACATACTCCATTTGGAAGAGGGCGATGATGATGGAGCAGCCCCGAAGACCTTGTCCGAAGTCAGGGCGCACGAAATTCAGGCAGGAGACGAAGCGAAAGGTGCGATCAGGATGCTGTTCTCCGCAGAGAAGCTAATTCAAGCAAGACAGGATCTTCTTCTGGGAGGCGATTTCAAAATTCGGACGGGCAACTCGCCACTAAAGTTTGCCTACGAAAAGTCAGAGTGTCCTTCTTTTAAAGAGCACTCGGAATACCTGAAAACTTGGTTTTTCGAACATTACGACAATCCTTACCCCAACCCGGAGACCAAGAAGCATCTTTGTTCCGTAACGGGGTTGACAGGGGTCCAGCTTCGAAATTGGTTTACAAACATGCGGAAACGGCATTGGACTCCCGTGCAAAAGGGCCGCGAGCCAAAGTCCTACGTTGATTTCATACTTGTGAAGCTGTTTGAACAAAGCTCGATCAGCCAGCAGTAAAATATCCCGCACAATATCATTCAAGCAATTACAGTAAATAAAATAAGGAAAAAAAACATTCTACGTCTGTGCTTTCACCAGAATAAATACGACACACAAGATGAAGCCTATCCCAAATCTGTTCCGCATGTCTCATAAGACGTGCCCAAGCTTACGTTGCTTTCCGCCCCAATCGTACTGATTGATAGAAGCTTGATGCTGAAAGCCATGCATGAACGAGACAACCTCTTCGATTAAGTTCACTGCCGGAGTCAGCTGCGGATCTGCCTCCGCGAGCGCTCTTTGCACGCAGAGAAAGTCGTCCGCGACCGACAGAGTGCTAGGACAGCCTTCTCGCACACTCGAGTGTTCGTGGAGAGCTTTGAGCATTGCCTGTACGAGCTTTATTGTTCTCACATCAACGCGGCGTCTTCGCAGGCCGACTAGATTGGCGCCCCTCAGCACGGCGCGATTGCCCTGAACGAGGGAATACGGCAACACGTTCTTATCCACAGCCGACGCTCCCGCAACCATCGCAAGGCGTCCAACGTTCACAAACTGCCGCAAGGAAGTAGCCCCCCCAATCACCGCAAAATCGCCCACGCTGATATGCCCTGCGAGCTGTACATTATTCGATACCACCACGCCTCGTCCAACGCAGCAGTCGTGTCCCACATGCGAGCCCGCTAGCATCATGGACCCATCCCCTATCCTCGTGACGCCGGTTCCTGTAGAACTGCCTCCATTGATGGTCACGTGCTCTCGAACGACGCACCCACTGCCAATCTCCAGCTCCGACGCTCGCTGCCTCTCGTCATGCTTTCTATCCTGTGGCTCGTGGCCCACCACGCTGAATGGAAACAACTGGCTCCCAGCCCCAATCGTGGTATTTCCATGCAAGCACACGTGGCTGTGCAGAACACAATTTGCTCCCAGGCGAACGTGGCTTCCCACTACGCTGTATGGTCCCACCACGCAGTTTTCTCCCAACACTGCTCCTTCTGCCACCACCGCAGTGCGGTGCACGCTGCACCGTTTGCCAGCCAGGCGCACAATTTCCATCTCACCGTACCTGTCGGACGCAATTGAGCTATGTCCTCGTCTTGCTGTGGGGCTCACAGAGATGTCAACTTGGACCCCGGTTTCAGCCCTCAGACCTGAAGAGCTTGGCGCCTTAGCTGTGGGAAACGTAAGAGCGGGAACACACACAGAGAGAGAGAGAGAGAGAATGAGAGAGAGATTATTGCCCCTCACACAATTCTGGAGGGATACTTCTAGTGGAACGTAACAGCACTTGCGGGGGAACGACTGTCCCCTCAAGTTGAGTGTGGGTCCCGACCTCTGTCTTGAGTCGTCGGAGTCGTCGGGCAGCTGAAAGAACAAAGAGTCGATCGCGAACAAGAGAGTGATCTGTGGGGTCTGGACGATTTGCTCCTTGATCCTCAACATCGTATGTACCGGTAATGAATGATTGGGCCAGGTTTGTTAGCCCCACAACAAGTCTAAACTCTTGATTGGAGAGGCGCCATCGAATCTCATGCAATAACATTTGGGATTTGGAATGCAATAACATTTGGGATTTGGAATGTAAAAGAAAACAAGTGTTCAAAATGTGGCCCAAGCACAACCCAAGCACGTCCACGGCTCAAGAAATCGTCGCGAAACTGTCTCGTTTTGCTCGAGCCCAGCCAGTCTTTACTTCGAGCACGTGAGTTTCACTCGTGGACCAAACAACAAGAGTCGCGACTCAGATGCAAGTCGGTGGGGATACTCAGAACTGATGATGCAAGTCGGTGGGGATACTCAGAACTGAGCAGTGGTATGCGTTGTATCGGCTGTACTCGAGTACGCAGCGCGCGATGCGTGCATCCATTGTTGTATTAAGATATGGACCAATGGAGAGCCGCCGCCGCACTCGCTGTCATAGCTGATATATTCGATGCAAAGAGTTTGCGTTTGCTTCGCCTTGCCATTGCGCCATTGCAAGTGTTCATCTTGGGCTTGGGACTCGGGCTCAGCTCCCATCCATCAGTCGCTGTAACTTGCCATTTCTATTTTCTATCTTTACGCGTTGTTCTGAAAATAATGACAGCAAAGAATAGAAAATAGAAAGTGAAGTATCTTCCAATCAAATGCAAAATTCAATAAACATTTCATCCAGTTTTCAGTTTCAAGTGTCTCAAGTGTCTCAAGAGTCTCAAGGTCCATTGGTTTTATTTCGAGACATGCGAATGCTAATTCGAGTACTCGGGTATAGTACGCGGAGCGGACATCGGCTCTGTGCAGAAAGGGCTCAAAAGGCTTTTTTGTCTGCAGAATTCAAGTCGAGGCAAAACGAAACGAAAGGGGGAGAGTGAGAGAGAGGGAGAGAGCGAGGCAAAAGGAGATACTCAGTACAAGGAGATACAAGGAGCCACTCTGTGTGATGCTTTCCACTCCCACTAAGCAGGGTTATAGCTGCTCACTGTCTTTCGCTTTTGCTGGATGCTTTCTGAATTCTGGTCTCACTGTCTCTCATACCCGTCGCCAGAGAGTAAACTAGCCCGACCGCAAGCGTACGCGGCAGAGAGGCAATGGCCTAGGAATACGAGCGTAGTTTCCTCTGAGTCACTCTTGGCCGGCCACATTTGTTGAATTTTGATGTTCTTGCTGTGTTGGTTGTTGTCTTGTTGTTGTTCTTGTTGTTGTTGTTGGACATTGTTGGACAGTGGACCAGATGTCCCGCTCGGACGCGAAGGCCAAGTCAGATTGAAAGCGCTCGAATCGAAGACCCTAAACGCCGCTGTCGCAAGCGGAATCCCGTCCTTCTCCTCGCTTCCGGACACACGTGGGAAGTCGCTGGTGAACTCCGTGTGTGGCCCGTTTCTGCGCGCTGGACTGCTCGGAAGAAGGGCGCTTGCAAGCGAGGCGGCGATCGAAAGGTGGAATTCGAATTTGACGCTGAAAAGAAAGGCAAGGCGAGCCGGAGCGTAGCACAAGAGTTTGAGAGGAATGAAGGGCCAAAAGCCCGCTGGCCAGCGGTCCGAAGTGATCTGGTGGGTGACGGTAGCGCTTTCGTGCGCGGCAATACTTATGATTCTCACCACATTCTCGAGCATGGCGCCCGATACGACTGGGTTTAAGCTGATCCGCACGCATGCTGTGCCGAGGGCGTGGGAAGAGGACGATGTCATTGTAATGCCCGAGGGACAGGAAGGACTGGACGTGGAAGTAGGTAGCTTGGAGGACGGCACCACTCTAGACTTTAGCGCGGACTCGAATGAAGAGCAAAAGCAATATGACGTTGATGACGGACAGAGTGAGAATGGGGAGGATGATTCTGATGGCGCGAGTAGCGCTGGTGACTTGGAGTCTGAGGAAAACGCAGAAGGCGAATTGGATTTCGGCGAGCAGGTAACGGACGAAGACGGCATTTCGGAAGTTTTAGACAAATTTGTTCAACAGAATGCTGACAAGGGTCGCGGGCTCGTCAAGGTTGTCGTATACAACGGAGTTGGCACATCTGAGCGCTCCTGGAAAAACACGTTTGCGGTTCTCAAGTGCTACCGCAAGGAGATCAAGGTGCGCGCGGAAAAGATGTTGACAAAACGCAACACCCGACGCCAGGTTGCTGACGTGATTGTGATACCTGGAGGGCTAGCTCAGCTCATCGGTGGATGGCATCGCAAGAGAGGTGTGAATCTTAAGGTTCTAATCCAGTCGCATTTGAGGAGCGGAGGAGGGTACGTAGGTATTTGTGCGGGAGCTTATCTGGGCTCTAAAATGGCCTTCGCGATCACTCCGTACCGCGTTCGCCACGGCTTGCTCGGGTTTGGATACTTTGATGATATGGCACTTTCAAAAAACTTCACTCTACTTCTGGACGGCGTGGAGGACCTTGCGAAAGCGATTCGGCGAAAGCCAATCTTCTATGCTAATGGACCAATCTACTCGTGGCAGAAGGACGAGCTCCCAGAAACAGAGGAAATCAAAAACCCGCAAATCCTCGCTCGCGTTGGACCACGCTCCAAGCTCAAGGTAGGAAACGCTTTCGTTGGTCGCAAGTTGACAAATGCACCTCTAGTTATCACAAACAACTTTGGCAAGGGAAGAGTCGTCCTGAGCGGCGTCCATCCCGAGACAGAGTTTTTCGCCAAAGACAGGACGCCTTCAAGGTGCCGATCCCCGCAGGCAAAGTTCCTCAGATCCCTTGTTCTCACTTCCATGAAACCTTAAGAATACGATGAAACACGTTTGCTGGAGAGCGACTGGACTCTCTGCTTGATCTTGCGGAGATTATTGCACGAGACAAGTTGTGATTTGAAGACTGCCTCGAAGAGGACTTAAGATGTTTAATAATAAATCCGCACTAGTAAGCTGTTGTCAACTTATCTCGTTTGTTTACACTCGTTTTAACTGACTGGTTGACTGATTGATTGAATAATACACGAACAAGCCTTGTCGTTCACTCTCATGGACGCTCAGGTCTTTTCTGTTAGTTCAGTTGCCAGATTCCGAGCATCTAAATGGACATGCCACTTCGCAGGAAACAGCTCACATCCCACATCGCTCGGCCAACCTCTTCCAAGCTAGGAGGGCCGCACTTTGACACATACAGGACCCGGCGCCGAGTGCTTTGGCTCTCAGAGAGAAGCGAGGGTAACTTACATGCCAAGGCGCTCTGCTGCCTCAAGCACCTCCTTGGCGAATGGCTCAGCATCCTCGTCCAAAACATCTCGTACTTTGTTGGAGAGCTCTTCCAGACTAACTCTTGACTTTACAGTCTCAAAGATGTGCGCAGCAAAATCGGGATCGCCTTCGCCGATGTACTCCTCGACCTTAGACATGATGAGTTTTCGAAGCTCTTCGCCATTGCCAAAATCAATCGGAACTAGTTTTCGACGCTTATTGCTATCTTCATCCTCCTCTTCTGTTGCCCCACTTGCCAAGTCAGCTTTCTTTGCCTTTGTTTTGATCGTCAACGTCACTGGCTCTGCATCTAACTGCGCTTGCTGAACAGTACCGGAACTCGGTCCCGGCACCGCCCCACTCGTGACTGTGCCTTCCGTGACACCGGATTCCTTTGACTCATGGGCGTCTTCGGAGCTGGCCTCCTTGTCGCTGCTCCTCTTTCTCCTCTCGAGGTGGATTTTATGGACGAGCGACCGCATGCTCTCCTGGAATGCTTTATCCTGGGCAACTTCTTCTTCCGCCTGAGCGTGACGAAACTTCCGTATACGCTCATAAATATCGTCGCTCATCTCCGGGGCGCGCGCCTCCAGCCGCATGGCCCGACGTACGCGGGATTCGCGCCTCTCAGCTTCGGTTGCTCCTTCGACTGGGTCGTCAACGTCGGCGTCAAAATCCAGGGCCCGGAGACGCCAGCCGAGACCCTGCGAGTCATCTTCGTCGAGTTCGCGAGCGTTTAAAGGGACCAAGCTCGCCATTGCAGCTTCCACCGCGTCCTGGCTTACTGGCACCGCGGCCACCATAGAGCTGCTTGCGCTATCGGCGACTGCCGACGCAGTCTTTGGCATTAAATCCTTCGTACTTTTGTCTTCACTCGCCGCCTTGGTGTCATCTTCCGGGGACTTGCTTTTGTAGAAAGAATTGACCGCCGCCACCAACGTAGCTGCCGACTCATGGTCCCTGCACTCCGCAATCCCACCAGGAGACGATGCTCCGCGAACCAATAGCCACCTTGACACGCCGGGGCACCTTCCCGCATCCAGGCCCCGCACGTACACCAGCACCACCATCTTTCCCCCTCAAGCAAAAGAAACGACGAGACGCACCTCAACTTCCTCAGCCCTGCTCTTTTGCTGCGAAAAAATACCTAGTTGACCAATTTTTGATCCCGTCCCACAGGTGCGCTATGAGCGCATACGTACGTACGTGCGGTGGCGCCCGCAAGTGCCCATGCAACTACTCCGTGTAAGCGCATATAACCAAAACCGTAAGAGGAAGTTGCAGGGGCGTCTACCAGCTTTGGAAGCGTGCGTGGCCCAGAGAGCCAATAGCGTACCCACAACAAAACACGTGCTTGGTTCTTGGCCGGGCCGTCCTCTCAGAGCCTCGGAAAGAACCCGCTCTACTTTGTGAGGGCGTTCTTGAAGAACTGATCGTTTGCGGTTCTTTCCTTCTCAATTAGCTTCAAGATCCCGCAGGTTCCTCTTCGAAATCGACCTGTGTTGATCACAGCGCAAAGCAAGAAGAACCAAGTCTTTATTTGAAGTCTAAAGACGAAAGAACTCCAGCCGCCGTTTCAATGCTTTCAAGTTTTGTAAAAGTGGAAAGCTACAGCTTCTCCCCCCGCAAGACCTCTCGCGCCAAAACATTCAACCCAAAACGTTTCACTTCAATCTCATCTCTCACAGTGTCAATCAAAATCAAAAGAACAACAAAAATAAAATGATTAGCTCAACCACTGGTTCTCCCCTTTCATTTTCTCTTCTCAACTCAAAACCTCAGCGAAAAAGCGGTCGCGTGTGTGGAGGGAGCCAGCTGCGGGAGACAAACGCAGGTGTGGGGATGGAGAGCGGGCGCCGCGCCAAGGTGCCGCTGGGGCTGTGGGTGCCAAGTGCGGGGCTGTGCTGGGTGGCTGAGAACAAAGGCAAGCATGTAAACCGCATGGGATTTCATGTGGGCGGCAAGCATTGGCTTCTCCCGGAAGAGTGCGCTTTCCTGGTAACTGAGGGGGAGATGGACTTGGCCGTCTCAGTTCAGCCGGCTCAATCAGGAGAAAGTGCGAGTGAAGCGGTGCAGAGTGAAAGTTCCGGTACCGTCAAGTCGGAAAGTGGGCGGAATCATGTGGAGGGAGTCAACGCTGAGCACGAAAACTCTGGAGAATGCGGAGATGGAAAGAACATTCAAGTCGCTGCGGAGAAAAATGGCGTGGATGAAGCTTTGGAAAGTGCAGAGGCGGCAGTGCGTATGGCGGAAGCGGCTCTGGCGGCCGAAGGAGCGGAAGGCGAGAATGTCCTCAAGAGCCTGCAGGATGCGGAAGCGGCCATGAAAGGTGTGGAGAGCGCAGAGCACAAGGCTGCCGTCTTCAACAGGAAGATCATTACTGATCACGCGGAGGCTTTTGCGATGGTCTACGGCGGCCTCGCAAAGCATGGCGTTGATTTGGTGGACTTTTATGCATATGTAGCGCTGAAAAAGCTACGGTTCAACGTGTTCAGAACGGAGGACTGGGCCGTGGACCTGGCCAAGGCTGCCCAGCCCCCTGCGGAGGATGGAAGTGGCGTCGAGGTGTGCGTCCCTAGTGGCGCGGTCGGGCCTGGAGTCACCGTGCCGCTCAGGTACGACGCATATTCGCCACAGTCCAATTTCAATATCACGACTCGTGGAACGCCACCATTTCAAGTAGCAACTACGCGCCCCGCGGACTGTGTTCCGCCTGTGTCGGAACTCCGAAAAGTTGCAAAGTCTTGCGAACAGCGGCAAACCAAATTGCGTGTAGCTTTATTCGACGGGCAGGGGGTTTCCTTCGTCCAAATTGAAGATTTCAACCTGCAAGATATCAGTGCCGCGTTCAAAGTAGACCCTGTTATAGATACGAACGATGGCGATGTTGATATGGTAGACAAGTGAAGATGGGGAGAGGAGAGCTGACAGAATTTTGGGGCTCTTCTCAGACTCTTTGCTTTGATTTTTTTTTTGATACCTCTACTTGACTTGAATTGACATTTACAGTTAATACGCATCCATTTCTTTTCACGTCACTTGTTTTTCGCAAACACGTGCATGCAACAGCGTCACATAAATTTTGTTCCAATATTTGTATATATGTATATATCTCTATTTAAAAAAAATAAAAGGATGGATAGTTTAAGGTGGAAGAGAAACGATGTGGTCACAGGGTTCGTTTCACGTGCAAAACAGATGGGAGAAAATTAAAAAGTCAGCAGAGCTACATCGCAGCAACAATGTTGGACTTAAAACATGATACCATCGTCTTCATCATCGGCAATGAGGTCGAGGTATTGTTGGGCAGTTGTTGAAGTTGGTTGCGACACGTCCAGGCTAAAGTACTCAGATAACGCCGGCATGGAAGCTGATGCAATCATATTCTTCTTCCCTTGAAGTTCGCCAAGCCGCAGGTCCAAGAAGGACTGGTGCGCTTTGGACTGATTTTGGCGCCGTTTGGTTGACGGCATGTGGCCCTCACTGTCTGTGTCCTGGCCGTCAGCGTCAGAGGATACACTTGAAACATATTGTGTATCTTCGCTGAAAGACTGGTCGTGCCCGCCTTGAGACTCGGATGTCGATGGGCGGGAAAAGTCATAACTCTGGAATGGCGGAGGGGAGGGAAATTCTTCCTCCTGCTCGTTGCTGCCCTCCATGATTGGCGGACTCGAACGCTGATGATACTGGTGATGATCCTTGCCAGCGATGCTGTAGTAGCTGTCATAAGATTTGCGATTGAGGTCGACTGCGCTTTTGAGTTCATCTGCTTTCCGAAAGTCAGAATGCGACCTTGAAGACTCCAACTTGGTCGAGATTTTGGCAAGAACGGCTAGAAGATCGCCAACCTCCTCCACGTCATTCACAAAGTACTGCGCCACAGAAGGCTTCTCACCGACAACGCATGTGAAGAGTTTGGATGCACTAGGAGACATGGTTGCTTGTTGGGTTGCGGGAACCAGCTTTTCGCTTGTCATGCTGCGATCCATGGTGCTGCGCGACAAAATACTGGACTCAATCAACAGCTGCGATGACAGCTCCCCAATACTTGAGGACCGCACCCGATCGTCAGAGTTGGCGTCGGACTGATCTCCAGAAGTGTAGATTCGCAGGAAGAACTCAAACATGGCTTCATCGGCGATGTCGTCTCCAATGCACAAAACGAAATCCGGGAGAGTCTCATTTGGCCACAGCATTGCCAGAATGTGGGCGCAAGCATTGCCTTTGTCCACACCCTGGGGGCAAACCTCAACATAGCCTTTGCCGCTTACAACCTCAATGGGAAAGGCCTTCAAGACTCCGTGCAAATGGTCTTGAAGTTCTGCGGCCTGCAGGGTGCCAAACTCTGGCTCAGCGTCGCGATATTGCCAGACAATGGAGCTTCCTTTGCGCTCAATATACGTGCCATTCGTTCGCTGCGTGTAGACGTCCATAATTTGCTCGCTCAGATCCATCCACGAGTCGTCGAAATGGTCACTGAGGGTCACCCATGAGCGGCGCAAACCATCGTAAAGCTTTCGGTGTTCTGTGTGCGCTCTAGAGTGGTCGACGCGACTATGCGACTCGGCCTCTTGAGTGGTCTGTAGTACTGAGCGCGCGGAAGAGCGACGGGTCAGCGGGTTGTCATGGGATCCCAGGCTCGAGCTTCTGCTTCGGCGACGGTTGGCTCCGACCGCGTCTGAGACGGAATATCCAGATGGGGCAGCCACTAAAGGAGTGATGGAGAGTACAGAGGGAGAGCCCGATGTCGATTCCCCGGCTGCGGATGCTCCAGCGGCTGAGAGGTGTTCATCAAGACTGTCAGAGCTGTCAAAGTATTGCTTGGCCTCAACTTGATGGAGGCCCACAAAATTGCCCCAATTATAAAAGCACCCATGCTCCGCAGTCAATCCGATTCCAGGGATATCTTCGAAAGCCGCTTCGAGCTCTTGGCGCTCCCGCCCGCTAACTATGAACACTGCGTTACGAGGATCAGCAACGAGCTTTTGCAAGGTCTCAATCATTCTCGTTTGGGGCACAATGGCCTCACCCTGTGGTCTATATCTGAATTCGAATTTTGCCCCAGCGCCTCCCGAATGGGTTGTGGTGGACCCCTTGTTCGGGCTGCCTTCTTGTGGAATATACTCGTCGGAAACTGTGGTACCGCCATAGTCCAGAATGATGAGGCGCTGAAAGCTACTCCGATAGGCGTCAATGATGACCTCATCAGACAAATGGCGAAAATTCGGCCTGAATTCGATTGCCCGGAATTGCAAACCGAATCCCAGACCCGCAGGCGTTAGACCTTCCAGCCGTTTATCAGAGCCCAGTGGCCTTGCGCGCTTGATGTCACTCAGCACACGCAAAGCCCAGCCACCTTCAACGTGGGTGCTTACGTAATCGAGGGCGGCCATGTTTCGGACGAGCCTCTCCGTGAGGTCCATCTCGAGGGCGATGAGCAGCGCATCAGTCATGTCTAGCTCGCGCCAGGGGTTGCAGCGCAAACTTGCGGGAAGTACTCGGAACGCCGCAGTAAACTCTGAAAGAATGAGAGCCGGTTGGGAGCGAATCCCGGTAATGCGCGAGTCTGAGAGCCCGGCACCGTCAATATTCTGAGTCCAAGGGCCTCCGATAACGTTCTTGCGAGCGTCAGCAACTACGGTGAATTCAAAAACAGGGAGATCCAAGCCTGAGCGGAGAGGAGTGTTCCAAAACATATCCGCCACCGCGAACAGCGCTATGCGATCCGCGAAGGTACAGCTGGACCACTCCAAGAGACACACTGCTGGTCGACGGCCAGGGGCACGAGGGTGATTCTCATTAATGCGCTTTGAGATCCTTCTCGCAATCGCCCTTACTTCGACAGATTCCTCGCTATCGCGATCGACCTTCTGATATACCTGAATGAGGCAGGTACTGTCAGCCCACTCGGGATGCTGCTCCAAAAACGCTTCATACGCCACCAGCTTAAAGTGTACTCCGCGGAGGTATTCTGTATTGTCCAGGCCGACGATGATGACTTGGTCCTTGGCTCCAGCCATGAGCTCGCGAAACGTGTCTTCGCTGATTGCAGCAGAGTTAATAGTTGGCGCGCCGCCACCGCTTGCAGGTGGTACAGGCCCGACAGAGAGGTTCTTTGGTGGGTTGATCGCTGAGCAAAAAATGGCCTTCGCTTTCGCAAAGACTTTCGAGCTGTTCAAAGTGGACTTGACCAGTAGTGGTTCAATCCCCGCATGGCACACAGTTACGAACACTCTTCTGCCTTGATAGTCGACAGTGAGAAGGCCGCGGGAATCCACCTCATGGCCATGATGCTGAATGCCAAGAATTCGGTGACAGCAAGAGAGAAAAGGCCGCGCATACTCGTACAAGTGAAACCCAATTTGGTCCGCGTTAAGCATCCCGCGAAGAATATCATCGCGAACAGAGAGTGTCCGGAAGATTTCAGAAGATGGAAATGGGGAGTGGATGAAAAGGCCGATGTGTGGATTTGCAGCGGCGAGTCTTCGTTTGAGGAGAGACGGCATTAAGAGTAGCTCGTAGCCATGAATCCAGATAATGTCGCCCCCGTTGTACACCTCCACAACCTTTTCAGCAAAACATTGGTTGACAGCCCTATAAGCAAGCCAAGAAGCCACGTGCATGGGGCCGTTCCACCAGCGCGTCGGCAGCGGAGCGTACACATCAACTTGGTGGTGAAACAGTTTCCGCAAAGTGTCGTAGCAATACACATGGTAGTGAAGGTCACGAATCTCCGGTTTCAGAAATACTGGTACGCAGCGAAAACGGACCAATGCGCTTGCAAGTGACTCCTGCTCCCCGGGAAGAATGGGGCCGCGGTAATTTGGGTACCCCAAGTAGAGAACACGCACATTGTCTCCAATCGAGGACTTTTTCTTGGACAGCAGCGCGCTCTCGTCCCACTCTATCTTCCATTGAGCCCGTGAGCTCCCACCATCCGCGCTCTCGTTCGAGGCCCAGGAGCGAAGGTGGGCGCCTTTGGCAATATTCTCCAAGTCGCCGCCTGACCGCTTGGCTCGCGGAGTGTCAGGATCTTCCGGTACGGCTTTATTTTCATAATCTGTCTCCTTGCTCTCTGATTCGCTTTCGCTCCCCTCACCAATCACTTTGGTTATCTTGACTGGAAGAAAGTACGACACAATGATGAGGCCCTCATCCTCATCGATATTCAAGATGCGTTTTTGGCGGCTTTGAAACGTTTGCTGCTGCCCTTGTTCGCTGGTTGCTCTCGACAATTTTCTGTACAACATTTGCTTGTTTTGCGAAGCAGGGCTCTTCTTTGGCACTTGCTCCACCAGTACCTGATCGACGACCACTTGCTGGGGGCCGTCTGTGACTAAAAGAGTGCGAGTCTGTTGTAGATCCTCCCACCGCGCAAAGTTCCCTCCAGAAAAGATGGCGTACTTATAATTGACTTGCTGCCCCTTCGCCAGCGGAATACTCTTGGACGTCGTCCATTCCGGAAAACTACTTGGCGTCGTGTAGAGCGGCTCCCCGTAATTGTAATTCCCAGAGCCAAGCGCCGGGACGTCACCCACCAGGTAAACCGTCTCTCCATGGCCCACCGGCGCGGTGACTTTGAACGTGACCGGTGTCAGATTGCTGTACGGCATTTCTCAAATCCTCGCAGCCTCAGCAGCGTCGCCGTCTCCAGTAAGCAATGTGCAGATGCCCGCAATCTTCCAGCACCAAAACACAACTCAAAACGTGCCGCAGATCCACTCTTCACGCGCACAGAGATTGCAATTCGCCGCGAACAATAGCACGCTATGGTCGACCGACCTATCGACCTATCGACCGATGAACCTATCGACCGACCAAGGAATGTGGGGAATGCGAAATAATGTGAACGCCGATGAATCAAGCCAATAATATAGGCAACCTTCTTGTGCTATCAAAAGTACTCCAATTTGATCCAAATCTCCAGCCAACAAAATGCCTTCAACCACGTTCCAGTCCCGTCTATTCCTCTCTCTGTCCACTTCAATCCCTTCCCAAACGACCTTTTCCAGTGCAAATGTGAAGCGTGAACTGTATGAACTATAAGAAATGTGTGAAAGAAATGACGCCAAAATCAATGAGCAAAAACCGACCTCTCTATCTTCCTTCAGCGAAGGCCGCTAGCATAGAAAAGCGCTCGCGCAGCTGACGACTGGGTTGCTGGCGCAGACGTACGTACGCCAAAGTGTCCGCGCAGACACTGGTTGTAGCGCCCGCTAACGGTACGCGGTAGTAGTGCTGGTTCCGCCAGAGTAGAGAAGGGAGGAAGGAAAAGGAGCGGAAATTGGTGAGAAAATGCGGAGGAAAATCAGGAGAAAATCACTGAGGAAATGGGAAAACAGAGCAAAGAGCAGACAGATCTTGGACGATACCGGTATATGCTATCTTCGTCGTAAGACTCGAGCTCGGGACATAGTTCCATCGGCTGAGTTAGAGCCTTTTATAGTACCATAAATCACCACTGTTATGCAGGTGATTTTCCCGCGGGAGAATCTGGGAGGATACCAACTTAATACTTCGACTGCTCTACTGGACAATTTATAGTAGAATTACTAAGTTCCAATTCATTTAGAAGCTACTCAAGCTTCACTAAACGTGCTCTGAAGTCTCTGAAGGCACACGCTTCACTTTGAGCAATAGTAGTTGCCTAGTGTAAACAATAAGGATACCCTCGAAGCAACCTCGGGTGTGCAACTTGTGCAACTTGTGCTAAGTTGTTGTGCAACTTGTGCTACAACTTTTAACTTGTGAAAGAGTGAAAAGGTTCGAAAAAAGAGCGGTCGCAAGCTTCTCAAGCTGAGCCCAATAGGTCATCCATCATATATCATACTTTGCAGTAGTTCATACAGGCGTGCGTGCTGCCTCTGTGCCACAAGTGCCACAAGTGCCACAGGCCCGTGGGAAAGCAGCATCGGTGGTCTGTTATTGTGTTCAAGTTGAGCAGTCTCATAACGGTGGGGTCAGCAGGCGCTCAAGTTGGAAGGTTCTGAGACAGGCAAGAAAGGAAGACGAGGCAGAGATGGTTGTCAGTGTGGGACAGGAGGCCACGGCCATTACGCTGGCGCGGCACATTATCTTTGACCCCGAGCAGATCCCAAAATTGGTGAGGCTTGCGTTTCATGGGTGCTTTGGAGATGGGTGCAACGGGTGCATCAACTTGGACGATTCAAACAACGCTGGTCTGGAGAATATCGTGCGTCTTCTCGAAGAGCAGTACCAAGAGCTCGTCAGGGTAGAGAAGGAGCCAATGAGCCGCGCAGACTTTTGGGCACTGGCTCAGCTCGAGGCTGTTCGGTGGAGCTCTAAAACCCCGAATGCTCTTGCGCACCGCTACGGAAGGAGAGACTGTGCAATGAGCCCAGGGTCAGACAATTACTGGCAGTTTCCGAATGCGCTGATGGGCATAGAGGAGGTCATGGATAAGTTTGGCCCAAACTCGCTTTTCAAGCTCCCTATAGACGAGGTTATTGCATTAATTGGAGGCGGACACAGCTTGGGAAGGGTGCATTCCGGATATTCGGGCTTTGGGCCGAGCGAGGGCGGTTCCGGGTCGTGGGATCGCACCGAGTTCATTTTGGATAATGACTTTTTCAAAATGCTTACATTTCAGCCTTGGCAACAGGTGCAAGTAGAGCGCGGCGGGTACATCTGGCAGTCCTTGCATATGTTTCCAAAACATCAGGTTTACCAGCACATCTTTATGCTCAACACAGATATGGCTTTGTTCAATGTCGTGAAACCTCTAAACGAGACCACGGGCAAAGTTGAGGAGCCGTGCAGCTCCGAGTTTGAAGATTGTGCATTCGATGTTGTTGCAGCCCCGATCGCTGTCAAGTACGCTGCAGATAGCAAACTCTTCATGGAAAAGTTTCTCACCGCATTCGACAAGATGATTAGTACTGGGGCGACCTCCCTGGAACCTGCAGTCAATCCTTTTGCACCGGAGACGACTGAAAGTAATGGCTTTCTTAAAGGCCCAACAACAGTGTCGTCAGACGACCTGCTCGGCAGTAGACTCGCTCCTGTCCTCGTCTTGTTATTGCTGGTGAGCTTCCTCGGGGGCTTTTTCGGATCTCTTCTCGCCATGAAAAGAATGCGCAAGTTCAACAACGAGACTGTGATGCCTCAGGAATACAAATCCGTCATCACAGAAGACCTCGAGTGATGTGCCCTCTAAAACGCGTCTTCCCAATCCACATGTACACTGTGCATCCCTTGATTTTCTGATTCTGAAATCTTAACTGTTCATATGACAAAAGCATACGAGCTCACAAGTTGAAAATTTTATGTGCAAGCAACAAGCAACTGCTCTTTAGTTTTTTGTTCTGTTCGGTGTCCCTCAAATGTTTACAAGTCGGCTTCTGATGAAACCGCAACAACAGTACGCGCAGTTTTGGATCTGTTCGTGCATGGAAAAGAGTCGAAGACATTCGCTCTGAACTTCGTTTCGAGCCAGACCTACTCCTCGCCCACCTAGTTCTCTAAGGTACATGGTACCTCACTGCGTTGCATATTTCATTTGTAGGAATACTTTAAGAGTCGGTTGATTGTGAGTGTAATCTGAAGTCTAAGTATCTAAGTGGCAAAACACACGTGTCATGCATGTCAGACGAAACAGACGAAACCCAGATACTTTGCTGTTCTTGACAACAGCAGCAGGAGCATCAGCAGCATCAGCATCAGCAAGAGCAGCAGCAACAGCAATTCCCGAACTGTGTTTGCAAGCCAAGCCCTGCCAGGTGGAAACGAGGTTTACCAGGGACTTTTGTGGGCGCGAGAAAACTATTCTATTGGCAGGAAAGTAGTTCGAAAGAAGGGGCGGGCGATCGGTCATGTCTTTGTACTCTGTGCAAATTCCTCAGGGCGTGGGCCCTGGCCAGCAGTTCCAAGTTCAGGTGAACGGCCAGCTGCTCGGCGTTGTGTGCCCTGCAAATGCTTTTGCAGGACAAACCATTCAGATCCAAGTTGCCAGCCCGCAAGTGCCTGCGGCGGCTGCGACTCCGTACCCATCATCCTCTGGGGCAGGGCCGATGCCTCCGGTGCCGCCAATGCCGCCGATGCATCAACCGGGCTATGGAGCGCCTGCGGCTCCGGGCGGAATTCCGTATCCTCAAACGCACGGACAACCCGGAATGCCACCAGCGGACACCCAAGGCAGCGCAGGAATGCCAATTCCGGGGCTTAGCAGTGCGCTGAAGATGCCCGCCCCACCTCAGCCAAGCTTAGACTGGAGATCGGTGTACCATCTTGGGATTGGCGAAGAACAGCTCTTGGATTGCAGCGTGAAGAGCATCAAGTTTGGTTTGGCGTGGGACGCTGGCACGGACGTTGATGGGTCCTGTCTGCTGTTCGACGGAAGCGGCCAAATGCATGACCTTATTTGGTTTCGTCAGCTGGAGTCAAAATACCATGGAGCGGTAAAGCACAGCGGCGACGACCGCACGGGGGAAGGGGGTGGCGACGACGAAGTAATTAAAATCAAACTTCGCAAGCTCCCGCCTCACATCATGTACGCTTTGTGCACTGTGTCGATATACTCCGGTGCTCACTCATTCCAGCAAGTCCGCAAGCTCAAAGTGAGCGTTTACCACGGCAGCAAAAAGCCAAAGAAGGCCGGGAAAATGCTCATGTACTACGATATGAGCAAAGTCACGATGCACGGGCAATCCATGATGGTTGCGCTTTTGGTAAGTTGAAGAAGGGAGGTGCATGGGGATTGCTAACTGACAAGTATTGCTAACGAACCTTTTCAATAATCACGCAGGTTCGTAAGGGGGCTTGGTGGGCCGTTCGAGCCATCGGGGAGGGGGTGGACAGATGCAACACTGCAGCGGATATTGCAAGCACCCAAAAGCCACTCCTCAGCTCGATCTTCAGCAGATCGCAACCATACCCTCCGCAACTCTTTAACGTTCTCGTCACTGTGGAATCTGGTCAAAATCTGGCCGCGAAAGACGCCTCAGGCGCCTCTGACCCTTTCGTGGAAATGAGCTTTCGAAAGATGCATCTCAAATCGGAGCCTGTGAAAAAGACCTTGAACCCGGTTTGGCCACCAGGCTCGACGTCGATGCATATCCAGAACGTGGATCATGCAGAGGCCAAGAAGCTGAAAATCACTGTCTGGGATTGGGACAGGTTCACTCGTAGCGATTTTATGGGCCGCATCAAGATTCCCGTTGCGGCGCTCGTGAACCTTGGGCCTGGTTGTCACAAAGTCACCGAGCGTCTTTCAACCTATCCGAAAAAGTATTCCTCTTCAAACGTGTCTGGAACACTGACTCTGTCGGTTCAGGTGACTCCAGTCTAGCTTTTAATTCAAACGTTCGACAAGACTCGCAAAAAGCATACAATTTGGTTGTTTACTGTTACTTCGTCTCAACTTGAACTTGATGAATACGGGTGGTGCCGGACAAAAACATGTGTCAACGTACAGCTCTGTGCACCTGGGCCTGTTTGTCTCCCAACCAACAATTGCGGTCATCGCGATCTCTCGCATATTAGACTGTCCAACGGTTCAGTGGGACCGGAAGAGCGATAGAAGAGATGTTGTCGCGGTTGTCACTGAAGAAACCTGGATTTTAACAAGACAATACCCCACCTCCTGGCGGCTTCGATCGAGCGTCAGAAGCGCAAACAGCTACCAATGGTGACATCTTTCTCAGCGGCTCGAGCGTTACGTTCCTTGCTCCAAGACTCACCAGTCCATGTAGATCGAGATCGACTGTGTCAAACGCAGCGCCACTCACTGGACTTTTGCATCGTGCGTGAGCCCCGAATATCTTGATCAAGTTGGCTCTTCACCGACCAGACAACCTTCTCATCCATCAAGGCGAAGGGGAAGGCTGGATAGCAGGAAAAAAGAGCAAGTTCGGCTCACTGTCAGACATTCTGTCAGACAGCATTGCAAACAAGTCTTCGAGAGACTGTCCCATGCAAAAATGCGCCTGCCGTCTATTTCACAAGCGAGCAGATCTCGTCAAATTCCGAAGGAGTCTATTTCACTGGACTGTGAATGAACACCACAGCAGTTGCAGCTCGGCTTGAACTGTGAATAACTGTGACCGTGAGGACTGAGTACCGGCCACTTAAGTTAAAATGCGTTCACCACAACGCGTTCCACGCGTGCTCGCCCTAACCATCCTTCCACACAGATTCACAGTCAGTTCAGTCAGTTCAGCAGAGTGTGACTCAAACTCGACGTGCACTGCCAGTGAGTACTCGAGCGCCGCCCAACTACAACACTTGGTGTAGAGTACACGGGTCCAAGCGCGCTTAACCAGTTCGCACACCCAGGCTGGTCCTAACAGTAAATTCGACAAACTTTCGACTGTTGGATTTAGAAACTCCGATCCCACTATATCCCACTGCAGGTGAATTGCTCAAAGAGCTGAGAATAGCTGAGAGCTGGGCAGGCACTCTGCGGCCCTTGCCGCACGAAGCATGCACGCTTGCCTCGCTTGCTACGCTTCATTCATCTCTGTGCCGCAGTTGTCCCTCAAACGGCTTTGGAATGAAAGCCACATCCATGTATTTATTCATAAGTACTATGCATGCATGCATTGCTAAACCTTGCTCGTCAAAACCGACAGTCAACTCTCAAACGACTTCTCATTCTGGCTTTTAATTGATTGACTGATTGAAGTTTGAGGTTTGGTCGACTCAATCTCAGGCTCGAGGTTGCTGTCAGACACAAAAGCGAAAGGTCTCAAACTCACCCAACTCATCATTTACCTTATTCGAAGAGTAGTCGCAGGCTTAATCCCACGGCGCGCTTCATTGTACACTCCGCCGCGCTGTGCGTCTTCTTATTGCCTATCTATCCTGCTGCGTGAGAATGCGTGAGAGCTCCGGTGCGTAGCACCTGCGATGGTATTGAGCAATCATGGGTAGTAAGTAATGGGTTAAAGGGAAAGAGGTGCTTGAGGAGGATGTGTGCAACCTGCCAATGTACATACAATCACACTCACACTCATCGCTAAAAGTAGTCGGTAAACTTATTCGGGATTCTTCTGAGGAGAGCCTATTTCCTTATTTCGTATCTCCCTCCTTTTGAAGGATTGATGTGAAAGAATAATAAGTACCAGTACCCTAAGCGATAAAAATAAGTCGTGGTTGCACTGGCGCTCACAGTCAGTACAATGGGGAACGTATATGATGGTCGCGCTCCGTCACATTCTTAATTCGAACTTGGAAAATTCGAAACGTTTTGAAACTCTAAATTCTCTAAATTCTGGATTCTACGCCTTCTACACGCAGATGATGACGAGAATGACGAGTGCCGCAAGCCAATATCACTGCCTACAAAGTACAAAGAAACGAAAAGGATAACAACGCCAAAGAAAAGAGCGGCAGACACAGAAAGAGAGATAAGATAAGCTTAGACAGAGAGGGAGGGGGTGTCTGTCTGTGTCACTAGCGCTGATATAGAGTCTGCGCAAATCTGCGCAAGCAAGGCTCACGCATTGCTCGTAATTGTAATTCCACGTACTCGAGCAGTAAGCAAAAGTACCAGTACTCCCGAGTAGTTGTGCACCTTCTTCCTCATCGTCGCAGTTGTCACATGTTGTCACAGTAGTCACAGTCTCCTGTCGGTGAGTGAGTTGACTGAGTTGACTGAGTTGACTGAGTTGACTGAGTGACGAGTGTGAGAAGGAGACCGAGTTCCGGTACTCTGAACTCTGTACTCTGTACTCGCGTTACTCGCGTTGCAGACACCGAGGACGCAACGGCGGAAAGTAGTGCATTTCAGTGCTCTTCCGAGTCTGCCCTTGGCGCGGCCGGTCCAACACAGTAAGCCAGTGACCCAGTGAACCAGTCACCGTTTGAAACTTTGAAACGAGGCTGGTGCATTTGTTCGTGAAGGGAGGTGTGGGGATCGCGACACTTGCTGTCAGCCCTGTTGCCCTGAATCGTAGAATCAGTAGCTCTGGTGTTGGTCGTGTGCGTTGTGGGGGACAAGTGGATCGATTGGAATTGAGCGATGGGCGAGAAAGGACAGGCTGCAAAGGTGGGCGTTGATCCAGTGAGCCAGCGCAGGCATACGGAAAAGTCGGGCAGACCAAGCGTGCTTGGCACGCTTGTGAAGAAGAATTTGCTCCTCAAGTCGAGGTCGCCGCTTGGGACATGCTGCGAGTTTCTGCTTCCACTCCTCTTCGTGGTGCTCTTCGCCTCACTCAAAAACATCACGGATAAGGTGCGCGTGGAAACCGGTTGGAGTTTGCAGAATCAGAATTCCTGCCGCTATGAGGTGGAACCTGACGGCTTCAACAAGACATGCTCATACCCGTACACACGGTTCGTCAAGAGCCTGACATCTTTCACGCAGATTAGCTCCAGTTTCAAAGGATCATGGAGCGGCCACGAGACCGCCAAGCTCTTTTTGGCCACTTCTTCTGGCAGCGAGCAAGAGCGTGAGGCCATGTCCCGCTTTGTGACATGGATGCAGGAAGACGGTGGGCCTGAAGGCCCTTTCACGGAGTTCAATGCCTCCGTGTTTGTTCTGGGGGATGGTACGGTGGAGGAGCTCCAGACCTACGTCGCCTCGGAGGATTACGGAAATCCATCTTTCACGTCTGACACCCCGGAATGCGCGGCCGCGATTGTTTTCGACAACTTTGATTACCGCCAGGCACAGTTCGAGTACACGATCCGCCTCAACTCGACCTCATCGGCAACGCGATTCGAGGTGGCGCGCACCACCCTCAATCCAACAAACACCATGCAAAGAAACCTGCAGTGGGGCTCCGGCAGCACCAACGTGGAGTACGCCGAGTCGGGCTTTGTCACTTTGCAGCAAATCTTGGACAGCTTCATCATCTCAACTTCAGGCTCCAACGTCACCAACTTTGCGGCGTATGAGGATTCACTGTACGTGCCCCCAGACACCATCAATCTGGAGGTATATGAGCCGTACGGTGGCAAGTTTTTGCCGTTTCCAGTTCGTGAGTATTATTGGGACGAGTTCTTCTCATACGTAACAGAGGTGTTTCCGCTTGTCTTTGTCCTTGTCTACCTCTACCCGGTGGCTCGAATCCTCCAAAACCTTGTGCGCGAGAAGGAAACTCGCATGACAGAAATGCTCAAAATGATGGGCGTCCGCGAGGAAATGATCATTTGGTCCTGGTACATTACCTATGGTCTGTTCTTTTTCGTGCTGGCCTTCATTATTACGCTGTTCGGGCGGTTGATGCTGCCTTCCACGACTGAGGCCGCCGGTGGCTTTTCAGTATTCATTCTGTTCCTCTTTTTCCTGTTCGGGATCGCCACCCTGGCGTTCTGCTTCACTCTGTCCACAATGTTTCAAAAGGCTCGAACGGCTTCTTTCGTTGGTGTCATCATCTACTTCATTGCCTTCTTCTTTTATTACTCGGTGAACAGTGCGGAGGTGCTTCGCAAGCCATTCCTGATTCTCCTTCTGCCACAAGTCAGCTTCTCTCTGCTGCTCCAGACCGTTGCCAATATGGAGAGCGCGGGAGTTGGTGCATCGCTAAAGACTCTGTGGGAACCAGTCGCCGGATTCACGTTGGGACAGGGGATCATCATGCTCATTTTCGACTTTTTCTTTTGGACCCTTGCTGGGCTATACTTTTCTGCGGTTTTGCCACGCGAGTACGGACAGAGGCTCCCTTGGTACTTTCCCTTTTCGCCCTCTTATTGGAAACAGCGCTGTGGCAGTGGCGCCAAGCACCAAACGCTTGCTGAATCCGAGCACGACGAAGAAGCCCCAGCAGAGTCGGACGTGAATGTGGAGGCAGTGGACCCCTCGCTTAAGAGACAAATCACCGACCAGAAGGGCATCCAAATCAGAAACCTGCGCAAGGAGTTCTCCACCCCGAGCGGAAAAAAGGTGGCTGTCAATAATCTTAGTCTGGATATTTTCGAGGGTCAAATCCTCGCTCTGTTGGGCCACAACGGAGCTGGCAAAACGACGACCATCAGCTTGCTTTCCGGAATGCTTCCGGCCAGTGGCGGGAACGCGTTTGTTCGTGGCCAGAGCATTCGGACCGATATGAGCGAGATTCGCAGATCTCTCGGGTTTTGCCCTCAGCATGACGTTCTCTACGCTGAGCTGACCGTCTCCGAGCACTTGCGATTCTACGGCCGGCTGAAAGGGCTCTCTGGTTCCGAGCTCGAGGATGCAATCCAATCTGCAACTGCGCAAGTGGGTTTGGTCGAGAAGCGTCGTGTACGCTCCAGCGCACTCTCCGGAGGGATGAAGCGCAAGCTAAGTGTTGCCATTGCCTTGATCGGAGACTCCAAGGTCGTGTTTGTTGACGAGCCTACGAGCGGGGTCGACCCATACAGCCGAAGGTCGATTTGGGAAGTTCTCCAAAACAATCGCGAAGGCCGTGCAATCGTTCTGACCACCCATTTCATGGACGAGGCTGACCTTCTCGGAGATCGAATCGCAATCATGGCCGAAGGGCAGTTGAAGTGTTGTGGATCAAGCTTGTTTCTGAAGAATCGGTTTGGAGCAGGATACGTGTTGACTATCGTGAAGACCAAGTCTTGTGACGTTGATGCTCTCACAAAGTGTGTAAAGTCTCACGTTCCAGCAGGGCGCAAGGCCACGAACGTTGGTACAGAGGTTTCCTACCAACTTCCTCTCTCTGCCACGTCCAGCTTTGCAGACTTGTTTCGGGAGATGGACTCCTCAAAAGAAAGCCTTGGCGTTGTATCCTACGGAATTTCGGTCACCTCTCTGGAGCAGGTTTTCCTCAAAGTTGCGCGCGCAGACGACCAGCGCGAAGGAACAGAAAGTGGGGATTTCGGTGGTCAGCTCCAAAATGGATCGGAAACCTCGATTTCAATGGCATCAAATGATGTGCATGGCGCGGTTAAAGTTCGGGAGCAGCCAAAGTTAAGCGCCTTGAGACTCTTCTGGCTTCATTTCAGTGCGATGCTGAAGAAGCGCGTGCAATACTCAAAGCGCGACGGGCGCAGTTTTATTTGCAGCGTCGTTATGCCTATTCTCATGTACATGATTGGCCTCATGATTCTCAAATTCATGCCAATTGGGATTGATGACCCCGCTTACTACCTCGATACCTCCGACCTAAATCCACTCTTTGCCGAGGGAGAGCGTGGGTACATGCCGGTGGCTGAGTTTGATGTCAACGGAGAACTCACAGTCAATGTGTCCGCGGACCCGCTCTTCCAGCCATACTTCAATGTGGAGGAGACAGAGAGCACCAATTTCTCTGCAGCTGATACCATTCAAAAAGTCTTCAAGCGTGACTACCAAAACGGCTGGGCGTTTAACCAAACTTGCTCAGGAAGCGAGTGTCTCTCGGAGCTGCACGGCAATATGGTCTTGCAGATGTCTGAAGAGATGATAAGTGATCCCGTTGACCGTAACGGCGCATCCCTCTACGTGAGTGCGATCATTCAGCCGACGAAAGCCGAGCTTCCACATGCATGCCTCACCACCGACTTTGAATTCAACACGGACTCTGGCGTTGCATTTCTGACGTACACGTCGCAAACTTGTTCGGATCCAGAGAGTGAGTGCTTGTTCCTGGAGAGTCGAATCGAGGATCCTACCGGAGATGTCCTGATCGTATGCTTGTCGGCTGGTTGTCGTTCGAACTTGTACGAAGATGGTCAAATTGAAGCGCTGATTCAGGCCGCCGGGTTCGGATCGGGCTCTTCAGGTTCGGGCTCTAGTGAAGAGGAGCAGCAGGCGGAGTTCGAAGCGCTCATTGAAAACACTCTCATCATGACTTGCTCCGGGGAGCTGTGCAACACTGGTCCTTCGACCCCTTTTGAGCCAAGTGTCTGCCGCGATGACTCACAAACTTGTATTGCAGATGGACTGACTGCTTATGGCGTCAACTCGTCGACTTTCGAGATGTACATCAAGCCTGGGGTCACTTACTGCGACGGAAGAATTATAGATTCCGAGGACGATGTGGAATCTAGCACGGATTCCACGTACGGAAGCGTCCCTCCTGGGCTCGGAAATTCCACCGAGGGACCAAGAGAATGCATGGTGTCTGGAATCCCGGCAGCTCTCCAGGACTATTTCGTCCAGTACATCGTGGACGTTGTGCTCGCAAACCTTACTGATACCAATGCATTCCCACCGTCTTACTATGCTGCGAACGGAACTTGTGTGGACCCTGCGTTCAATTGTTCTTTTGCGTACATTGAAGGCGGAGGCGCAAACAACACAGACGTGTGTTTGGTCGACACGTGTACTACTGTGGACAACACCACCTACGCATTGCTTCAGTTGGCTGTCCCGGGGTTGGCCAACGCAACGCATTTGTCTTGTACCGAACTTGGTGCGTCGTGCGACCAGATTTTTGACTTGGGACAAATCCAAGCAGCCAACGATAGCAACCTTTTGCTCACTTTGTTCAACAGCACTACAGAGGGGCTTTTCGGACTTCCTGTGAACGGAACCTTTGTCGGGTCGCTTCTCGACACCTTCGTCCCGTCTCCGAACGCGACCTCGCTGTTGGAAGCAATCTTGGAGGTGCAAGCCATCGTGAACAACACTGGTGCAAACGAGACATTGGATGCTGGTGAAGTGCTCGGGCTGCTTTTGAACTCTCAGGGCACAACGCTGGCAAACGTGACGATGCAGATTATCTCGTTGAATCTCACTGACCCAAATGAGTTCATCGCCGACCTCTTCGGGAGCCAAAACGTGACACTGGAGACCTTGCTTGAGGATCCAGAATTCCAAGAATTGTTGCTCGGAGCGGCGCTGGCCATTACGGGCGCGGAGAGCACGATTGAATATTGCGCAAACCCCGTTGACCAGTGTGTGATGGCAGATATCGCGATTCTCGGCCAACAACTGTGTGTCCCCGCAGGCTGCTCTGGCAACTTTTCCGCCTCTTCGTATGCATGGATTCCGCTCTTAGCTCAAGAAAACACATCCTTCAACGAAACAGAGTTTTTCCAGTGCAACGTCACCCAGTGCAACTATGGATGCCGCGCGGGAGGAAATTGCAACGACGAGATGCTGGAGCCGTACATGTACAACGAAACCTCGGAGGAGTTTTACGAATACGATTTTTGCCCAGCTGTGGAATACCGGTACACGTACACCTTGATGGTCAACTCGACAACCCGTCATGGCGTGCCAATCGCTGTATCGAGTATCCACAATGGTCTTTTACGGAGCAAAATGTATGCAATGCACCCCGAGTTCTACAAAGACGTGATGTCTGGAGACACTTCTTCAGTCAAGATCCCGACAATTACAGCGAAAAGCCAGCCTTTGCCGATCACCAACAACATTAAGACGATCATCAGTGGAGTCATCGCGTTTGTTGCTGCGATTTTTGCTCTCATCGCATTTGCATTCATTCCGGCCAGTACTGCATCTTATGTCGTTCTCGAGCGAGAGGCGAGTGCAAATGTCAAACATCAGCAGATGGTGAGCGGTGCGGGCATCATTTCTTACTGGCTGTCGCTCTACATTTTTGACATGTTCTTGTACCTCGTCCCGCTGATTGGCGCAGTAGTTCTCATCTACGGCTTCAATATTGAGAGCTACATCGAGAACGATGCCATCAGCGCCATCGTCCTGCTCTTTTATGGTTTTGGGCTTGCAAGCATCGCATTCTCTTATCTGACGTCCAATTTCTTTAATGAGCACACCACGGCGCTGATTGGGACGCTTTTTATCAACCTAATTACTGGTCTCGTTCTCATGATCGCGTCGTACGTGATGAGTTCGTTGGACAACGAAGCCGTAGTGGCTGCAAATGCAGATCTCAAGCCGTTTTACAGAATCTTTCCTGGATTCTGCTTGGGAGACTCTCTGCTGAATTTGGCGATCCTCAAGATTATGAGCGGCATCACTGGCCCTATCTTTGCGCCGACGAGTCCATTCGACTGGGACCAAACTGGCGCAAACATCGCTTATCTTTACATTGAGGCAGTGGTGTTCTTTGGCTTGGTACTCTTCGTGGAGCTGCTCAGGTTTTACCCTCGTCTATACAGGCTCTTTGTCAAAGATCCGGTCGTGCGCGATCCGTCATACGAAGTAGACGACGATGTCCAGGCCGAGGAGGATCGCGTCAAGAATGGCACTGCCGATGCGGAGGGAGACATGGTTGTCATCGACGGGCTCAGGAAAGTGTATCGCGGACGCAAGGTTGCCGTCCGAAGTGTCACTCTAGGCATTCCAGAAGGCGAGGTGTTTGGCTATCTCGGAATCAACGGTGCCGGAAAATCAACGAGCATCCATTGTCTCACCGGCAAAACGCTTCCGAGCAGTGGTACTGCGCGTCTGGGAGGTTTTGATATTCTCAAGGACGCTCGTCACACGAAGAGCCTACTTGGGTTCTGCCCACAGTTTGACGCCCTCTTGCCTCTGCTTACTGTTCGTGAGCACCTAGAGCTCTTTGGCAAGATCAAGGGTTTACATGGCAGCGTGCTCCAGGCCGCTGTGCTGGAGCTGATGATGAAGATGACCCTGACGCCATTTGAAAACAAGCTTGCCAAATCTCTGAGCGGCGGAAATAAGCGTAAGCTTTCTCTCGCAATCGCTGCAATCGGCGCGCCGAAGATTCTTTTTGCGGACGAACCGAGTACGGGTATGGACCCCGTTTCACGCCGATTCATGTGGGACGTGTTGCAGAAAATGGCAAGTGGCGAGTTCTCTGGCACCCGAACAAGCATTGTACTGACTACACATTCCATGGAAGAGTGCGAGGCTTTGTGCCAGAGGATTGGGATCATGGTTGGCGGCCGTATGCGCTGCATTGGTTCCGGGCAGCACCTGAAGAACAAGTTTGGCAAGGGCCTGCTCTGCGAGTTGAAAATGGCTCTGCCAAGCCATCACAATGACATTAGCGCAAAGGTCGCCGATCTTCCTGAGCAAATCACTGAGGAAAACTTAACTTCGATTGCAGACTCGTTGGGTTATTCTGAGCTCGTCCGACAGATCACCGGCCGCGACGATTCTGCGTGGCTCATGTACAATCACCTGGACAACCACGGATTCATTGACCCAACTATGTTTATGGAGTGGTGCCTGATGGAGGAACAGTTTGAACGCATCAATGCCAACTTTACTGCCAAATTTCCCGGAACTAAACTGATTGAGCGCCATGACCAGCAGCTCCGATTCAATCTCCCTTCCGTCAAACTTGCCGACGTGTTTGGTTACGTTGAGTCGCGAAAGGCGGAACTAGGAATTGAGGAATATGGAATTTCCAACCCAACAATTGAAAACGTGTTCAATTTCTTTGCAACTCAGCAAGAGGAGGAGACCGGCAAAGCTCGTGGTGTGAATTTCGGTGCTTAAATTTTGGTGCTCAAATTAAATATCCATGTGTGTTTTTTCGTTTCATTCTATTCTATGCTTTAAATTAAGAAAAAAAGATCAAATATGTTGACATTTTGAATAAGTTCAGACTGAAAACCCAATGAGACACCGAACAATTCCACTCTCTTCTGTTGGTCTTTACTTTGTTTACCTGGTCTGGTTCAAGAGGATTCAACATACGCACAAAAAGGGTGTTTGACTTGTTTAATTAGGTTTCGCGATTCGGTTATGTGACGAGCCAACTATTCTTGCCGAACAAAACAGGCAGGCTCGCCGCGCAGGAACAGGAGCGATGAGTATATACTTTAATAGGATCAAAAGGAATGTGTCGCCACGAACGCATTACGCTTATCCAAGGCGGGAGATGGAGCCGTCAGGCGTATGGTGGTGCATGCAGCTAACTGGGCTGGCGTCCAAGCCCTCAGGATCAGGGAACTCCACGCGGACCTTGACTCCGTGAACTCCAGCCTGGGTCCAGACGCGGAGAGCAGAGGCAGCAGCAATCTCTGGGGTGGTGGTGCGTCCGTACACCTGCTCGTAGGCGTGGGCAATCTTGAGCACGAATGGGTAGCTAGCAAAGTCATTGCGCTCGAGTTCGTGCCAGTAGCCACTGCGCCACTGGCGGGATGGGCCGGACACCTCCTCGTCGAGGGCGCGGCGGTTGAGGTCGTCAGCGACGTAGATCTCCTCGATACGAGCGCTAAGAAGAGGATGGTCCTCAGCGCCCTCTGGCTTGCGGGTCTCGAGACGGTGGACTCCTGCGGTGAGCTCGCAGGAAGAACCCTCTGGGCACCCAGCCCAGACGTCACTCTCAACACCGCACAAGTCAGCTCCGCGAAGGAAGCGGAAGATACCCTGGGATCCCCACTCGTCGCCCCAGCTGTTCTTGATAGCCCAGTAGTCGAGGCCGCTCTTGGAGTCAGTGCCCCATCCGATGACGCTGAGGCAGTGGCCTCCGGTCTTTGGTCCAACGGTCTGGTTGTAGACTCCGAGAGGGTTCTCGTTGAAGAACTTGCCAAAGTTGTCGAAGTAGTCGATGCAGACGTGGATTGGTCCGTTGGTCATGAGCTCGATCTGCATGTTCTTCACCTGCTCCTTGACGAGGGAGAGCTCCTCTGCAGGCCTTGGCTTGCTGGTGTCAGCGCGAGGAGAGAGGTCTTTCTGCATGATGTATCCGTACGAGTTGACGCGGTAGGTCACTGGCTTAAGGCCGGTGTCCTCGCACTCCCTGAGGACACCCTCGCAGCTCTTGCAGCCGTTGTTGAGAGGATCCTTGCTGGCGCACTTGCCACTGGTGTATGGGGTGCACCCTGCGTTGCCGTCGAGGGTCATGGTCGACACTCCGTGGACGAAAAAGTACTTCCAGGCGTCGATGGCCTCTCCTCCGTTGCATCCAGCAGAGTTTGGGAAGAGCACCTTGTCCTCCTCAAAGTTTCCGCAGCTCATGAGCTGCTGCGGGGACAAAAAGTACGCCGTGCGCTTGCAGCCGTGGTTGTGCGCCATGTGGGTGGTTCCATCTCCGGTGCAGCTTCCCGCCTTCTGGAACATCCTGTTTCCGGTGAACGAGGTCACGTCGCCCTCGATGGCCTTGCCGTCGTCCTGCATGAACACGCACATGCGCTCTCCGAACACGCCCGTGGCCGAGGTCGCCCAGCACGACCCGCATTGTCCCTGGTTCAGCACTGCAAGCCCACATCCGTACCACTTCTCGCGAGAGTCAAAGTGCGCTGGCACATCCACGCCGTGCGCCAGGCCGGCCACGGCCGCCAGAACGAGTCCTGCTTTCGTCATTTCTATCTGCTCTTTCCCTGCACAAGATGCAATCTACAACCTGCAATTTGCCAGCTGCTTCGCTTTCCCTAGCACGCGAGTTCGGGGTCTGCAGACCTTCTCAGAGGCGATCGTGCAATTGTGCAATTGTATTCAATTGTATGCAATTGTGCAATTGTGCAATTGTGCAAAATGTGCAAACTACAAAAGTGAAAGTTAGAAAAGTGCAGTGCAAAAGCACTTTGCTACTTTCGCCCAAGTAGCCAAAGTACAAAAAGCAAAGTGCTATCTTTTTCCACTTCACTAACTTCACTCTCCACACTAGTCAACCCCTGACGACAGTGCACATAGTGCTATTTAATGTTTTCCATAAGAGTGCCCTGTACTCGGTGTCCCGGTCGCCTAGGAGTCTGTCTGTGTCGGCCTGAGGGGACAGAGAGAGGTGTAGAGAGAGGTAAAAAGAGAAGGGGAGAGTGGAGAGGAACAAAAAGTTTTTACTGTTAACTTATCTCTCTCACTCTCTCAATTGACACTTTTCTTTCTTCCTTTTCGTTGTTTTCCTTCTCTCGTTGCGTGCGACTGGCTGGCGGGTGGCTGGCCGTTTGCCTAACAATCCTCCACCGCAGCCTAGGCCCAAGTCCATTGCATTACTCCCCCTCCTCCCAACTAGACTACCCTACACCTTCCGGTAGCACTCGCGTTGGGGTTGTAGTCCACTGCCTCTCTCTCCTTATCCATGCGCGTAGGGATAGTTAGGCGTCGCATAGGAGCTGCACTTTTGTTTACTTTTGGTTTTGACTTTCGACTTAGGCTTTTCTTGTTCTTTGTCTTGTGTTCTGATTCTGATTTATACATTTTATAAGTATAGAACCAAGGCGATACTGCAGTCCATCATCATGATTGATCAATTAATCTTGTTCGAGTAAGCAATTTGCGCCAATTGTGGTCACTTTGGATGTCTGTGATGTCTGTGATGTCGGTGATGTGACTGTGATGTTGTGATGTTTGGATGGATGATGTGGGATGATGAGAATGGACGGGGCTTAGGCGGTGGGTGGCGGTGTGCTAGAGGAGCTAGAGGAGCTGGAGGGGAACAAATTCGGGTTCAACTTGGGTGGCAGAGGCAAGTTTGTGCCTTGCTAACCTCGTGCTCCCGGGACTTGCTGCTATTAGTATAATCGCTGGACACTCGTACTCACTGTCGGTGCCACCCACCCGAGTAAACTGTTTTTTTGTTTTGTTTGATGATGATTGATTTGTTTTGTGTTCTGTTTTGTTTTGTTTCGTTGTGCTCTGACTATGAGTGTTGCAGCTTCACAAGCTCAGAATTTGTGGAACACTGTTTAGAACTCAGAACTTTGAGAAATACAGAATACGGAATTCAGAATATGGAATGCAAGAAAAAAGCTTTTGTTGAATTCTGACGTATTTTGTCGGATACATTTTTGCAGTCGCTTGGCAGTGTGGCTTTGGCAACAAAAGAGAAAACTGTCTCTTCCACGGCACAGCTGACACCACTGACCAAAGATGTTAATGATGTGCAATGTTGCAGTGTCGCGGGAGTCGCGGGAGTCGCGGAGCGTTTTTGGTAAGCGGCGAAGGGCGTCTTCTAGGACGCAATCGAATCTGACCCCACGCAGGCCGAGTTTCGGCTCGTGGTTGTCGTTACCGGTCACGGCAGTAAGCGACTGGCGATTACTCGTGCGCGCTCAGCTTAGCTCCATCATGGCATGGCATCACTGTGTGCCACCGGTACTCAGTACTCACAGTCAGTACCCAATACTTCCGATGGGTTTGCAGTCAACGAAGAAGCCACTAAACTTCCACAGAGTTCAACACGCGAACGCCATTCGTTCTCTCCACAACTCACTCTGGAAGACCCGCCCGTAACACCAGTGAGACCCGTGGGTGAGGCTGAGTGGCTGAGTGCGGTGATGTTTTCCGACGTTTTGCTGTCTTTCCAATCGCCAGCATGGGTCAGCATGCTGAGCATGTAAACTGGTGAACATGTAAACTGGTGAAACATGTAAACAGCCTCTTAAGAGAAAAGCAAACCTCCTGGCGCCGCAAGTGTGACAGGTCCTGCAGGACCGAGCTGTTCTTTCTTTCTTTCTCCTGAAGCTGTTCCTCTGGGTCCTCTGGGCATGTGGGCGTGAGTCACACAGCGGGGCAAGTCGAGTGCTGAGTAGCCCATTGACTGCGAGTGTTCAATCAAAGAGTTCAAAGTCAAAATTATTCACACATTTCCAACACATTTGACACGTTTGACATCGTTTGACTCTCCTTCTTGGAGAGAATGGATCCTAGAAAATCGTTTTGCCTGCACGTGATTCGCCCGTTGGACGGACATGCGCCTGGAATCGTGCGACCCGACTTACTTGTTGACGGTTCAAGGAGCTTTTCAACGCAGGCCCCATTCTCTTGCAAGTAGTATGTGAATTCCTTCCCAAAATCAATATAATTATTACACCCGAGTTGACAGTGAGACTTTACTTTGTTGATTAAATTTTAGCCTTTCGTTGGCCATCTATCAAGAGTGTGCAGCTTGAGGATGGTTGGGACCGAGTTGTTCAGTGACACACCCTAAAGATACCTCACTACAAGAGGCATCAATGACATCAGTGGTGCTTTGAAAAGAATGCAAGCTCCGTTGAGGGCTGGGGTTGGGGTTGGGGCCGAGGTTGGAGCCGAGGTAGGGGTTGGGACCGAGGTTGGGGCCGAGGTTGGAGTTAAGGTTGGAGCCGACTTTGGCAGCGCACTCAGTTTGTATAAGCTTTTGTCTCTGCTTCCCACGAACACATTCCCGCTTGAATCTAATGCTGGTGAGCTCATAATGTCTCCTCCAGTCTTAAACCTCCATATCTCAACACCACTGGAACCGTCGAGCTTGTACAAATTGTTGTCGTCACTCCCAATGAGCACATTTCCGTCCGCGTCGATCGCCGGTGAGGACCAAATGCTACCTCCAGTTGCGTAACTCCATATCTGGAGACCACTGGTGCCGTTAATCTTGTACACGTACGCATCGTAACTTCCAACGACCGCATTCCCGTCTGCATCGATAGACGGTGAAGAGGTAATGTAACGACCTGTCATTAAATTCCACATCTCAAGACCACTGGCGCCATTGATCTTGTACAACTTGCCGTCCTCACTCCCCACGAACACATTCCCGCTTGAATCTAATGCTGGTGAGCTCCAAATTGATGTTCCAGCCTCAAACCTCCATATCTCAACACCACTGGAACCGTTAAGCTTGTACAAATTTTTGTCTCCACTCCCAACGAACACGTTTCCGTCCGCGTCGATCGCCGGTGAGGACTCCACGAGATCCCCAGTTGCGTAACTCCATATCTGGAGACCACTGGTGCCGTTAATCTTGTACACGTACGCGTCGTCACTTCCAACGACCGCATTCCCGTCTGCATCGATCGACGGTGAAGAGGGAATGTAAGAACCTGTCGTAAAATTCCACATCTCAAGACCACTGGCGCCATTGATCTTGTACAAATTGCCGTCGTCACTCCCCACGAACACATTCCCGCTTGAATCTAATGCTGGTGAGCTATAAATGGTGTATCCAGTCTCAAGCCTCCATATCTCAACACCACTGGAACCGTTGAGCTTGTACAAACTCTTGTCCACACTCCCAACGAACACGTTTCCGTCCGCGTCGATCGCCGGTGAGGAAAAAATCCAATCGTCCAAAGTGGTTTTGAATGCAAGAACGACTGAGTTTGGGGTGCTGACAACGTCGCTTCGTCTCACCGAGAAAGCTGGCCACGGTGCGCTGAGCTGGTAGCCGTATTGCGGCTCCGCAAACGCCACGGCAAAGTGCAAAAGGTGCAGGGATCGGGTGGCGAACGTTTGCCAATGCATGATGCTTGCGGTGCTGCTGGTGTACTACGTCTCCTGTTTTCTTCGCTCTGCTGCTCGGTTCAAGATTGGAGTCTGCCTTCGGCATGAACTTGCAACAGTAAAAAATCTCACCATCCACATTGTATGACAAACGTATGACATCGTATGACGCCCAGAAAAGTACCGGTGAGAGAGAGAGAACTTGACGCCTAAGGCTCTATTATGATTCAGTCAATGTGAAATACTATTTACCAGACATGGTGTATTTTGTCGAATGTTTTGTGTCAATTCACAATTGTTTGGTGAAGTCTGTGAAGTCTCGCGTCCTAGCGACTCTGACTATCTTCTGACTCCTAGCATCTTCTGCTGGTTCTAAGGTCTCCAAATCAAGCGGCCACTCTTCACCAGGTCCCTCCGACTCGAACTTGGACCTTCCTTCCACACCTTCTGCTTCAAACAATCCCAAAGCAAAAAAGACTCAAATTCACTCCGGCGCCTTTCTATCGAGAACCCCTCCAACGCTGCAGCGCTTCATCCGGACCTATAGTTCCCTCCCCAACCACCCCAAACCACCCCAACCTCGAGATCCCAAACCTCGAGATCCTCGAGAAGCTCACTGCACCAACCAAGTTCGACCTCTCAGGCATCTCAGGCTCGACATGACATAATCGTGCTCCCCTGCGTCCCGTATTGATGGCGCCATCCAGTAAGGTCCATCACTTGCAATGCTAAGATCTGCTAAGTCCCGCAACTCCCGCGAAGCGCTGGAGCTGGATGAAGAAGAGCTGGCGCAGACATAGATTGACATTGACATTGACATTGACGCATTGCAGGAGCAACTAGCAATAATCAACGAGCAAGGAGGGGTCGAGCCGTGTTGTGCGACAGTCGATCTGTTGTAAAAGTTGGATTCGCTGAGATTGGAAGTGGGAAAGGGCCGACGAACGGGAAGCCAAACGCCATGGACGCTCGCAGCCGAAAGCTCGCTTCTGAAGAGCGTATGGAACGCGACGAGCGAACTCGCCTGCTCGGGCGTGGTGACCGGTCTGGCGGTGTTCCGGTGGAGGACGGGCAGTTTGTGCGGATGGGAAATGGCGACGCGGATGGAAGCGAGAGAGTGCCCATTGCGAGCGTTCAGTCCGCTGCTCCGCGAGGGAACGAGGCCGCCGGCTTCGCCGACATCAGCGCTGAAGCGTTTCGCGCACCCCCGGGAGTGGTGTTTCAAGACGGGACTGGTGCAGAGATCGTGACGCCGGTGTATGACATGAACAGTGACGTGGCGGGAGACGTTCCGATGGCTGACTCGATCTGGACGCCGAGCACGCTACTATACGAGAGGACCAAGCATGGGTATTTGTTGGGCCTCTTGCTCTCCGCCGGGTCGTTTGTGGCGTTCGTCGTGATGGTTGGCGCAGCAATGAAGCGCCAGGATTCAGTGGAGAACGGCGATTTCTTTGGACAGCCCGAATTTGTGGTATTTGCAGTGCTCTACGCGATTATGGTCATCGAAAGCATCTTTGTGCCGCTGTGCACGGGCGGCACGATTCGATTCTTGTGCAGTATGAGCTCCTCGGATTTTGAGCCAGAGGAATCTATCGCATTTGAGAAGATGCGCTCTAGCCGCCCAAATTTCGTCATGCAGATTTCGTGCTATCACTACGAGCACCGGACGCGAATGGTCACGGAATCATACGAGGAAAATGGCGAGAAGAAGCACAGGACAAGAGTCGAGACATACGAGGTCAAAGTGGTCACGCATACAGCTTCAGCAATGAAAGAATACCACTCGCTGCTAGAGCTCAGCGGGCCGGGCCCCAAACTGCAGGACATAGATCCTGATTGTATCGGCTTGTTGGTCAAAGTCAAGAAAGATATTGAGCTTGCGGATTGGGAGACCACTCAGAGCTTTGACAGGCAAAAGGAGCACTTTATTATGACACACAGGCTGTTCGACCGACACTATGACTATTCGGAGCATATCGAGATCCCACACTTTCGGTCAAATATATTCTTGTATGCGCCGGAACTCACTCCGTGGTATATGCGCTGGTATTACTATGTGCTCGCCTCGCTGGTGTGCCTCTCGCGGCCATTTCGCGTGTACGTGCAACGTGTGACGATGACAACAGAGTGGGAGCTGCAATTCAAAGTGAGCGTTCTTTCAAATGCGTTCCCTTCAACAGCAATGGCCGCGCCGGTCCAAGCTACCTAAGGACGTGGTCTTTTCTTCGCACACAGCTGCGTTTGTACCTTTTCTGGACCGTGTTGTTTGGTCCGTGTACGTATGTTTACAATGCTAAAATATTTGCTTTTTGTGCGAAATTTTCACCGTGGCTCCGCAACCTGGTACCGGTACTAATACTACTCACAGTGAGAATGAGAACACAGGAAAACGCAGGAGAACGCGACATCTGGTTCCGGGAGTCCCTTCGATACCCTTTTTCATTCTTTTTCTTTCGGTTTCACAGAGCATGCATGAATGGAAAGGACTCGTGTGTTGAGTTTGAGAAGACCCGAGTTGAGTGAGGTGGTACCGACACGTTACAGTTAGTACACTTGTCATCCGACCTCTTCCCTTCGTCGGCGTCTCAAATTTGGCCTTGTCGCCAACCCATTTCACAGTCAAGTAGTCAGTGATGAGATGATGACGCTCCACATATGATTCAAGACGTGGTAGCGCCGCTTACGGCATAACAAGTCAATACAAATTAATCTATTACTAAAGGTGAACTCGCTTGTGACTCGTGAAGTTTAACCTTTTCACAACTGTCACAACGTGAAATGCCGTTGGTTGGATCATTCGATCTGCAACGCTCTACATAATTTTCAATCACAACAAGTTGCTGTCATCGTGAAACTTGCTGTGCAAATGAACGCAACGCAACACGCGTCGAGGACAAGACACGGAAAAGCACTGGAATCTGGATAATTGTTTTTCTAATCTCCCATCTCAGGGCGCAAATGTCCCCGAGTGGACCCCTGTCAATCTCAGAAATCAGAATTCAGAATTTACTGTCAGAACAGCTCACGTCACTTGACCACCGCTGCGAATAGACCCGTGTAGTGGCCTGGAAGACCTGGAAGCAAATAGTGATGCGCGAGTTGAATTTGGATGATGGCACACCTGGGCAGTCTGAGACAGCTGCTCTCACTGCACTTTACTGCGCCGCTGCATGACTCACTGCCACTTCCGAGTTCGCAACAGCCGCAACAGCGCATGACATTGTCGCAGTAGCAAAGGAGTATGCGGGGAATCTGAATCAGTTGGTCTGGACCATTTCTGGGTCAAAGGTCCACGTCAATGATTTCGATGCTTTCTATGTAAGTGTTATTATACACTCTGCGCTCCCTTTCAGAAGAGCATGGAAGTCGGTTGAGTCTCATCTTGTGTCAGACAGTCTTTCCAAATTCAAATCTTGATCAATCAAATCAAATGACAACTCCATTTGTTTTACGTTCTAAAATAGAACTTGACTGTGAATTCGGTGTTGCCATCCATGCATCGTCCCGCTGCAGCCCCTTTAGAGACCTATAGCTCGCAGCTAACGTCTGGGCCACATTCTGTACATCGTATCGCACCGCATTTTGCGATTCCATTCATTTCCTAGTTATTGACTACGGGACGCGTTTAGAACTCATATACTGCAAACTGTACGGCCGTCAGCGCTCCAACGTTTTTTTTCTTTCAATGTGATTGAGATCAATGAATGTTGTTGTTGGTTGGAATGTTTGGAGGAAGTGGGAATTTGGATGGCTGAAAGGCTATCACGACTAACACGACAGAAGAATGGCAAATGACTGTGGTGAACTCAATATTTGTATGTGGAGACTCGTTTCGAAAAACTCGAATCGTGGAAATGGTAGAGATTGTGGAGATCGTAGAGATCGAAGAATGCGCAGGAAAGAAGTCGATGGAGGCCTCGTGAGCCTCTGAATTCATACTCACCGACTGTTCACAACAATGTTGGCTTATTTCACAACCAGCCAAGATCTGAGGCTATCTTGCGCCGATGGGCAGTCAGTCAATCAAGCAGTCACAGAGTCTTGCCGAAGCCGAAGGTGGTCGTCCTCGTTACTCAGAGTACTCAGTACTCGTTCTCTGTACTGTATCGCAACACTCGGTGAGACGATTTTGAAGGAATCGGATTTACTGTTGCCACTCTCGGTCAGTGCAAACAAAGGCTTCGTTTGGAGTGTGGCCAACCGATCATTCTGAGAGCTCCAGTAGAGTGTTCAAATCCGTTCGCCCAAACCCTGGCCCACGGCTGTTAGCGCTGAAAGGCTCTCGTAGAAACCCCACTACGTTTGAAATAATAGACTTTGACCAGTGCTGCGATTCGGGCCTCTTTTACTCCTCTTGCACCTTCCCCTCCTCCTCGGTCGTCAACGCAGGGGTTTCAGGAAGACGTACTCACAGAATAGATGTGTATAGAATAGTAAAGCACTTCCAGTCGACTGAAATCCCAGGTGATCGATCAATTATTGACCAGCAATACCAATACACAGCGGCGAGGCAAACGGAAACTGCTGGAGAGCGGCTCAGAGCGAAGCAGCTCCTTCGGCGTTCGGGCGTGGCAATCATCGAAGACATGGCCGTGAAGAGCATGGAGATTCGCGAGGATGCTCTTGATGCTTACAAGTCGCCGAGATGGCTGAGGCTGCTTGCGGGATTTTCCGCGCTGATGATATTTATGATGTGGGTGCTTCCGGCCAGCGTGGTGGACCCCTTGAACAAAGCCCCAAAGGTAGAGGTGAATCAAGTCGACTCCAAATTTGTGCACATTGTACTCAAAGACAGCACAATTCAACACTCGACGGCCAAGATCAAGGCAAAGAGCAAGAGGCGAAAAAATGGCCGCAATCGGGAGGATCAGAGAGGCAACTCTACGTCTGCCTCTTCTGCGCTTGCGGATACTGGGAACAATCCGTCAGCACCCATGGTAGTAGCACGAGTTTCCCGCTTCGACGTAGAGCCCAATGTTGGTGCTGGTGGCGCCAGAGTTCTCTTCATGCCTTGCAAGGTAGACGGCTTTTGGTCAAACGTACGACAAATTGTCGGGACGGTGTACGTGGCACGCAAGTTTCACTTGACGTACGTGGAGCAAGAGTTGTTCTACAAGTTTCAAGATATGGGCAGAGTTGAGCGGACGGAAGGGCCAATCGGGACGTTTCAATTTTTTGACAAGGAGTACATGGCGAAGTTCTTTCCGACTGAGTCCGTCAAAGACTTCCTGAAGGGGGCGAATCATACAGAGATGAGGTTTTACGGCGTGGATAGAGGCATTCGATGCGAGCAAAAGATCACGGCAGTAAGCCTGGACGAGAACTTCTCCAAATGGCTCAAGCGATACCGAATTTTGAAGTCTCGGTTCCTCAGACATCGTCTCACGTCCGTAGACAAGCAGTGGGACTTTCTCGGGAGAATTTCTCGAGACGAGTCCTCGCACAAATATGTTTTGGCAGGGACGCCAATGTTTCCAGGTATGACGAAGGACTACCAATACACTGGGGTGTATACAAAGAAGGAGCAACTGAGCCGCTTCTGGATCGAGGCGTTTGAACCAATTCGATTTGCCCCGAGAATCAAGGCCCTTGCTGCGAAGGCAAGGGAGATGATAGGTATTGCGCCGGGGGAGAAGTACATTGCGGTACATATTCGCAGGGGTCAAACGTATGCCATCGGTGGGCGTGCCGGGCAAGCTAGAGTTGACGAGGTTGCAAGAGCCGTCCTGAGGGCTCAAGAGTGTATTGGAGAGCCTATCAAGACAATTTTTGTCTCTGCTCTCATGAATCATATCGAGCGAGAGTACACTATGCTCGCTGAGGCGTTTCCGAGCCTCCGCATTGTTGCCCTTGGACTGCAAAATAGCGAATGGGACAGTCTCGGCCCGAACATGTCCTCCCGAGCCATGACAATCACTCGGGCTTCTGTTGAAATGTCGATTTGGGCCGACGCAGCTGGCTTTGTTGGCTCGCGATCAACGATGTCCTCCTTTGTGCAAATCCTTCGTATTGTACACGGCGGAGATGGTGATGTGTGCAACAGATTCTCGCAAAAGTCTTGGCTACAGAAGGAGACTGGACTAGAGGTGCCTTGAACGCTATTTTGTTCAGAAACATACTTGCCTCCCACCCACTATCACGTCTGTGAGAGCGTTTTATTTGATGGCTTGCCTGCACGGAGTCAGAACCGATCTGTCATTTTTCTGCTCGAAAGCCATCCTCTCCAAGTCCATGCGCAAGATGGTTTGCGCCAATCATGATCATCAATTTGCCTGTTACATACTAGTACTGTCAGTGTCTTTTATCTCACTGTTGGACACCTCGAAACACTAAAGAAGAGTATTCTCGGTCAGAACAGCCTTCCCTTCGTTCCCTTTTTTTTTTTTTCTTTTTCTTCCCTCATGATCAAGTTTGAGCTTTCAAAAACCTTTGCTCAAAGGGCAATTTTGAAAGATAATTGTAGCTTGTTCTGATTCTCGTAAGGGGCAACTGAACACCTGGTTAAACAGAGACGAATGGGGCACAAATAGTAAACAATTGAAACGAAGGTTTATTTTCAATTTGCGAGAGTTTAAATGTCAATGGATAATTTTGATGTACACGATTCAGACACGAAAATCTGCAGAGGACAACCTCTCAGAGCAATTTCGTTCATCACTCTCTCACGTCAGGTACCAGTAGTTTTATGACTCGAACTCGGAGCCTCAAGCTTGACAAATACGATCTCATGGGATCTGGACGCCAAATTCCTTCGTTGCCCATCTTTTCTGAGCAAACCGATTGCAGGCATCCCCGTCTCTGTGAGCGAGACGAAGAAGAGACATCATTCCGCTCATACTAGATCTTGAAGGAATGAACGCATCTGCGTCCCACCAAAACTGCATCTCAACGAGCATGCGCAGCAGGCCACCGGCTCTTCCACCCAGCTCAGGACTTACATCCTCGGGCTTGACAAGGGTCCAAGGATCAATCACGCGAACTCCTTTGAGACTGGAACGTAGCTTCTTCACGTCTTGACTGACAAATTTAAACAGAGCAGACACGAATAGCGTCTTGACTGGGCGAGTCCAACATGTCTTGGAACGCTCAAAAGCATTCACGACCTCTGCAGTACTGGCTTGGCCATTTTTTCCACCGTACGAGTACGTGGTGCCACGCCTGATATGTACAGCCGCGAAGCCTTCATCAGCATGAATTCCCAACATCTCGCGAAGCTTTTGATACAAACTGCGAACTTTCTCAGAGAAACGAAGCATTTCAAAGCTCTGGGCGAGAAAGCTGGGTAGTTCCTTCTTCGTGCGATAAAATATGTGCGAGTAGTCTTTCAGGATGAAGTCATAGCGAGGGATACCGGCAACAAGGTGCTTCACTGGCTCTGTGGACTTCGCAAAGTTATCAAGAAGGCTGAATTGATCTGTTCGTGAGGAAATCGTCCGCTTTAGCAGATCCGAGCTCCCGACGTTATAGAGTGACATCCATGGCTTGAATCCCTTGCGAACAAAGTGAGGAGTTGGCTTCATATCGCATCGGTATGACATGTCGACAAAGTACCCTCGCATCTTGTCGCGAACAGGCGACTCTGCAGCTTTTGCGCCCTCCCAAAACTCTGCCTGGGAGACGGTGTGAATATATTTGCTCATGTGGTCTCGGTCAAAGATGTCAAAGATAGGAATTGGGCCTTCTATGCCGTCCAGCGAACCTGTGTAAAGTAGAAAAGCAAATTTCAATCAAGGTTTTCCGTTAGTTCCCCGCAATCTCCGTCACTTTTAAAAACTGAGGGAAGAAAATTGGCACTTACCTTCTTCTTGGTACACATAAAAGTACTCCTGCTCCACGTAAGGGAGCCTGGCGAGCTTGCTCGCATACAGAGTAGTCACGAGTTGGCGCTGGTTGCTCCACCAGCCGTCCACTTGACAGGGTAGAATGAGAACTTGAGTCTTGGACCATTCCGTTGCCGCCACTGTAACAGGGGATGGGGTTGGCGAAGACGTCGTGCTAGTTACACTTGGTGCGGTTTCTTTGCTGACACTGTCGTCTTCTACACGATGCTCGCTTAACGTGCTATCGGAGCCACCGTCCACGTCATCCTCAGAGAGCTCATCTTGAGGAACACGAATCTCATCGTCGAGCGCGCCTCCCTCCACCTCTCCATCACCATCCCCAAGCACCTCGTTCGTATCCGTTTCTCCGCTCTCTTCAACGTCCAAATTCTCATCGAGCTCTTCTGCTCTCAAAGCCAACTCCTTCGCAGCTTCCATGTCCTCGCCCTGTGCCGCATCAAACTGTATCAATCGCGCCCTAAGCTTTGAAGAGCGTCCCCAAGTTGGTTTCCATTGCAGTCTTATGCCAAGATTCACGTCTTTAAAAGCAGCAGTTTGAATTTGCCGAAAGTCGAGCCATCCGTTGCTTGCGGCCCTCCACGAAACCGTCAAAACTATCACGAAGAGCAAGACTGCTCTTCTTTTGGAAAGCCTGCAGCTCGAGGAATAATCCTCTCTACCCTCCGCGTCCCCGCGCTCCATCACGGACGCGATTAGTTGCATTCTAAACCGACCCGATCCCTTCCCGTGACCGTTCTCGCAGCGCTGCTCTCGAGCCCAGCTTGCTTTCGCGAGACGCTCTCGCTTCACAAACCAGCCTTTGAGCAACCTCTGCGTGGAGCTGAGGGCCTCTTACAAACTCCTCAAGCCTGTGCTCAATATCGACCGTTGCCTCAAGCTCGGCAATTTCTTTTCCCCCCAAACCGAGTGCGCTTCGAAGGCCTTGGGCGAGTCAACTCGAGAGTATGTGCGCGAGTATTGTACTGAGTACTTTTGAAAGCAGCAGTGGTCCCGGCCTTGCACGACTTGAAGCTTGCAACTTGAACTTGCCTTCCAAACCGGTACTCGAGACTCAGTTCTCACAGTCAGTATGTGCCAGTACAACTTTGCGAAATGCCAGAGTTAGAAGCCTCGTGGCCGTCACCTACCGCTTGCTACCGGTAAGACGGCCGTGGACTGACGGGTAACTTGCTCTCATGCGAGTAGTCGGTACAACTCGAAGTCGCTTGCGCTTCATCGACTGTCAAGAGCAAAGAGTAAAGAGGATTCGTTGACTCCGTTGTTGATATTTCAAGACATGCTTCCCTTTGATTTGTCTCTTGGTGCGAGCGAACGTTTGTTTAAGAGCAGAAGGTAAACAATGCAAAACAAACAGATGAAACCAATCTACCATTTCGCCTATGCGGAGAATGCGAAAGCCTTCTTTCACTGAGCCTGGAAAGACCGAAAAGGCGTTTCGGTGCTGCCAGTCACGGCTGCTCCTCCACATCGACTATTGACGTAGTGCTGGTACTGAGAACAGAGTACAGAGTACAGTGCCCAGTACTCTTCTCCCACATCCTGACATCCTGGCCACATCTTGCAAGACCGAAACTCGAACAACGGAGATTTCGATTCTTGCACAGTCAGTCAAAACATGTCAAAACAATTAAAAACTTTAGCACTGCAATCACGTGGCGTGGGACGAATGGCGCGATGGAGAAGGTGCCAACAGCTTGAAGAGGCGCAAGAGTAGAGTGCTGCGAGAAACTCAAGTCGGGACTCACTGTCCCTCAAAAAGATCTTGATTAACATTGTAAATTTGATCAAATTTCATTCTCAATGAACATAGATTCGCACGAATTCCTACCCTCATTTTTCATAGGCTCTCTCTCCGCCACTATGCTGATGTTACAATTAGTTCCGTGACCGACCGGTAAGCTTACAACGCACATGGCATTCTTTACGTGTCAACTTATTCAAAGGTGCTATTGACCGGTAAGTTCTTACTATGAGTACGTTGGTCTCTTAGTCAAACTCCGACGTGCGCTGCAAGAGCTGCAAGTCATTTGCATTTTTGAGTCGCTGTCATTATGAGGCGTCCCTCCAGTCGTCCCGAGCGTTTCGTCGGATTGTTCGGAAGACTTGGGACTCGGCTGCTTCGAGGAAAAATAATATTGCGATTCACAAAAGAGTGACATGCGTGTCTGGGACGCATGTGTATGAAGTGTTATCGAACTATTAACTATAAGGTTCAGTTACACGGAAGGGTAACCCCGAGTTTTCCACGACATCGTTGATCCTGAGTCATCCTGAGTCATGCGCGAATATCATCGAATGAAAAGCTACTGCGCTGGTTGGTTTGGCTGGAGGACGTACTGTAAAGGTGGGGGTTTCATGTTGGCTTGCTGGGATTCATATCTTTCATTCTTTTGTTTCACCCCGAATGGCGTTGCAAAGGCAACGGATATGCTCGAAATCTGCTTTGTTGCACAAAATGGATGTTCTCCTCAACTTCGAAACCTCGAAATGGAGGTATCGACTGTGGGTTTTATTTAGTACCGCGGCATGCTCTTTGATGGTGGGGTGCGTTTAAGTGAAGCCACGAAGTGCAGCGTAAACAAACCCTATCGGAGGGTGGGGTGCGCTCAGACTCTTGAGCAGAACCGCGGTGGGAAAGAAAAAGCAACTCGCAGCGCTTTTTGGCTGATTGAGTTACACAATGAAAAATCGGTGGGCTGTCATCAAATGAATCTGCCAGGAGAAAAGCAACTCCTTGTTTGTGAGTTGAATGTTTACGTTGCTTGGACTGATTTCAAAGTTAGATTGGGTGTATGTCTCTTTAATAGGCCACGAGTTTCTGCTGAGCGTCTATTTTGCTGCAGCAGCCTCGCGCTCGCGCTTCTTCAACCCCTTGCTCCTGATGGACTTGTGGTAGTTGAGGGAGACGGTCTGGACCAGGCTCTCTGGGAGCATTCCCATGAGAGATGCAAAGATGCGGTGAGGCATATGTGGGGAAACGACGGCATCAAGTCCGAGAGTGTTGAGGGTTTTCTTGGCGTAGCCCTCAGCAGATGGGACGAAACCGGATGCTTTCTTGAACTTGGACAATTTGGACACGATGAAGAATGGCACATGGCACTGGACAGAGATGCCGCGTGGAGCATACTCGGTGTTAAGAGATTGCGAAAATGTTTCCACGTACGCCTTGGTTGCGCTGTAGACGGCGAGCAATGGGCTTGGGTGAAGTCCAGCGGCGCTACCAATGTTGAGAATAAGGCCCTTCTTCTTGTCCAACATCATTGGGATGGTCACACGGGTCATCCAGGTGGTTGCGTTCACGTTCAGCTCCAGCAGTCCGCTGAGCTCCTCCTCGCTCAGCTCGTGAAAGTAGAGAGGAAATGGGTACGACATACCAACATTGTTGACGAGGATGCCAATGCTATCAAGCTTCGCAAGCTCTCCAGCAACCTTGTCCTGAGCAGCCTTGTCGAACTTGGAAAAGTCGATGGCCAAGTACTTGGTCTCGATATTGCCTCCGCAAGTGTCTTTAATCTCCTCCGCAGTCGCCTTGAGCTTGGACTCGGTACGGCTCAACAAAAACACGTTCATGCCTTTCCTTGCGAACTCCATAGCCATCGCTTTGCCGATGCCATCAGTGGCGCCAGTGACCACCACCCAGTTTCCGTACGAGCGTGGGCTGGTAGCGCTGCGCAGCGACTTGACCACAAGCCCCAGCAGGTTGAACGCTACCTTGGCCACCACCAGCGCACCGATGGCTGCCAGAATCATCTTTGGCGCCTCTGCCGACATCTTTTCAACGTTGACCGCTCTCGAGTGCTTTTCCCGTTCTGCCTTGCGCCTTCTCTCTTTCTCTCCTCTCCTTGTAAGTGTGCGTGAGTGTGAGCTGTGCGCTGTGCTGGCCCTTCCACCACAGAGACAACAGATCCTGTGCATCTATCTACTATGCTAGTCGAGAGAGAAAGAAAGAAAGGCAAGATAAGGCAAGGCAAGGATTGATACAATTGATACTCTTTGTTAGCCACGAGAAAACCAGTCGCTCGTAATGTCTACATTCAAGTCCATCTCTTCGTCCTACGCAGTCTACGCGACTCGAGTGATCCCGAGTGGAGAGCATTGGAGAGCTCTCTGATTTTGCTAGCATGTTTTTTCGTCGCGAGCTGGGAGCCTGTCATAACTCTTGCATTCCATCTTCGTCAGATTTGTTTTGGTTGACATGTGAGAACAGACTTCACTTTGGGCGCAAGTGACTCGAGTCGTGGGTACCGTACTCAGTACTCAGTACTGCTGCGTACTCGAGGACGGACTGTAGGGAATTCTGCATTGCATCCTGATGATTTCTGTTGGCTCAATGTTTCTTGTTTTCCATCGACTTGGATGATTTAGACGTAGAGTCTATTTCACTGTCAGAACAACGTGGTATGTTCAACTCGAAACTCGCTGCGATGATCGACGAGTTGTTCAATCATGTTCAATGAACGTCGATTTCATGCGACACGCGGGCAACGCAATAAATTGGTCATGTCGTGACGCACTGTGCTGGCTGTGCTGGCATTGCGTCGTCTATGTACGCATGGGGCACACCGATTTCACTAATTTCCAATAGGCTTACATTTTAAAGTGTGCCTTCTCTTTCTCTAAACTTTTTTTATGTTCTCTCCACGCGTAGTATAATATGACAGTGGTACAGGTACCGGTATTTACCGTATTACAAGAGAAGAGAGCAATTCCTTGATCGCACTTTGGCATCAAGAACAACAAGAACAATGAAGTGTTCAAGGTTTTGATGAACGAGGACTACCATTACCAATAGCAGACACATAGTCAGAATTATTTTGACATGGAATGGCCGTTGCAAAACTTTTTCCTGGGTCGAAAGTGTCGAAAGGGCCGAGTCCACATCAATCTGAGTACAACAACTACAACAACAACAACAAAGTGAATTCCAAACATCTTTTTAGTATTGTACTTGCCCAGGCAAACAATCATACGAATCGAAGAGTATTGTGTTTTTGATCATGAAAAAAGCGTTGGCGATCATGATCCATCTTCTCCAGACCGCCCACCACACTTGGCATCGAATCGAACGTCCAACACGAGCAAGCGAAGTGAGTGGCCATGGGAATGTGCGGGTGTACGATGCGCAATGTGGCGAACGAGGTGGGACGATTCTGCGCCTCGCCGCGTGAATCGATGTGTACCGTCCGGTTACTTCTCCTAGCGCACGCAGCAACCATATCGTCCGACTGTCTACCGCGGCGTGCCTTTGACATTATTATTCCATCAACTTTTGGGTCTCCTCGGGACCAACTCAGTCAGGACTGACTGTGAGTGAGTCAGTCTTGCCCGTTGCTCGCTGAGCGAGCTCTAGCCCGGGGTGGCAGAGTTGTGGAGTAGGCTATCAGTATAATACTTGAGTACACATGTCAATCAGTGCATGGAGTGAAATAGTGCAAAGTGGACACGGGCTACTTGCTCCATCTTGCTGCTTTGCTAATGCCTCCAACAGCTTTGCTGCAGTGGTCTCACCGTAGTTTCGAAACCTGCGAGCCGCAGGTCGTGCGCGGAAGATATCTGTCGACCGCATCGTACCTTCGCTGTCGTTGAATGCGTACCGATAGACATACCGCGAGTGGCAGGTAGCTCCGAGCGAGGTGTCGAGGCGTGCGCTTGACTAGCGAGCGCTTGTCTCGGGATTCGAGCGCGAGGAGAGTGAGGAAAGAAAGACTTGGAGGCAGCTGGCAAGATGATGACCGCGAACGAAGCTTGGATTTGGCTGGGAGGGCTGTCCGTAGTCTGCCTCGGGCTGGCGGCATGGGTGAAGGGCGACGCGACAGAGATGAGCAAGGCAAAAGAAACGTCTGACATGCAGCGACTGCACTACAGCTACCTTGGCCTGCACTTCCTGGTTCGATTGGCGGACTGGCTGCAAGGGACCAACATGTATACGCTTTACGTTTCATACGGCGTCAATCCTGGCGCGCTGTTCATCACGGGTTTTGCCACTTCTGCCTTGTGCTCCACCTTTGTCGGGCATCTAGTTGACAGGCACGGCAGAAAATTTGGCTGCATTGTCTATTGCATATTGGAGATTGTGATTCAGGTTTTTGAGCACTTTCCAAACTTTTGGCTGCTCATGCTTGGTCGTGTTCTTGGTGGCATCTCAACCAGCATCTTGTTTTCTGCATTCGAGTCTTGGGTGGTCTCCCAGCACAAGAAGAATGGGTACAGTCGCCACGCACTCGAGGAGATGTTCTCATTGGCTTCCACGTTGAATGGAGCTTCGGCAGTTCTAGCTGGCCTACTAGCTCGCGTGGCGTTCAATTACCTCGGCGAGATTGGCCCCTTCCAGATCGCTCTTGGCTTGACGGTTGTCTGCCTCGTCTGGATCGTGACGGAGTGGGAAGAGAACAGAGGTGGGGAGGCGTGCGATGACAAGGCCCACTGCGACGGAAAGGAGAGCCGAGCGCCGGATTCGTTACGAGCTCTAGTCGTTGCGAATCCCGTAATTCTCATTCTTGCTCTTACACAGGCTGGCTTTGAAGGCTGCATGTTCACCTTTGTGTTCGTGTGGGTGCAAACATTTCTCTCTCTGTCGGAGACCGAGACTCACGGGAGGCCCCCGATAGAAATCTTATTCTCTTGCCTCATGGTGGCGCTGTCAATAGGAGGTTTGACGTTTGAGCTTGTATCAGCTCGTTTGCAAAACCGGTCGAAAGAATGGATTGGGGCGTTTCTCTTCTTGGGTTCGGCAATGGCGATGGCAAGCGCGGGGGCAATAATGTCTCCGTCTGGGAGCGTGCTCGCAAGATTCCTGGAAACCACTTTCTCACCGCAATCTGCTATCATGCTCTCCTTTTGTTTATTTGAAATGTGCGTAGGAATGTTTGACCCCTGGATTGCGATTATGCGCTCGGTTCACGTTCCGGAACGCGTCATGGCCACAGTCATGACCCTTGCTCGCATCCCACTAAATGTACTGGTTGGGATGGGCGTGCACCTCACTGAGAATTACAGCTTGTATACGGTTTTTTGCGCATTGACCTTGCTGCACCTTGGGTTCGCTGCAGCTGGAAGCTGGGCATTGTACAGTACTCGACAATTGCAGGGCTTTACTGTTGACAAAGAAAACAGTAAACATGCTGGCCCGACTGACGTGTCACACCTAAAAGTGCAGTAATTGCTTAGAAAAAAAATGAAAATCGAAATCCCTTCTGATCTTGGATTCCTTGCAAGTTGATTTAACATTTCTACGCCCCGGCATGACGAAACATCTTCCAACCGTAACTAAAAAAAAAGCACAAAGAGAATTTCAAGGGCCACGATGCCAGGCACATCGGTGAGGAGAACATTAATTAACGTCGATACGAAGAGGGGTTTCCTGCACTTGCCTGCGCATTTCCGTGAATGCGAGTCAACTGTCGCGAGGTAAGACTAATCTCCTTCGCCAAACGGTCGGTGGTCTGATCCAACCAGTCCAGCGAAGTGTAGTGCTTGTTGAGAATCTGGAGAATGATGGACTCAAATGGGTCGTCTTCGTCTTCGTCACTGTCATGCGACTTGTTGATCTTTTCTACAATTGAACGGAGCTGCGTGCTCATCGTATCCAGCTCCGTGGCCATGTTGACCGTCTTGTCATACGCGTCCCGGCGACTTATGCTGGCATTTGTATCCTGCGGATAAATAGTGTTCTCAAGCTGGTCCAGCTCGCGCTCCAGAGGGTCCAAAGAATTGTGCAAGTCCATTTGAAGCTCTCCAACAGACTGAAGGTTTGTGCGCAGCTCTGTGTATGTGGCCTTGAGAATTTGGGCCTCTTTCGCAAGATCGGTGATCCTCTTCTGGTTTTCAAGCAACATAGCGTCCCGGCGCTTCACCTGTTCCGCGGCTTTTGCGAAGCTATCAATATGGCCTTGGAGCGACTGGTTCCACTTGGTAACAATCTGTTCGATTGTTAGTCCGTTTAGATCAAGTTTGGCAGCATTTGCATCCAGTTGACCCGAGACTTGTTTGTCCTTTGCAGCCGCACCCGAACTCTGCTGACTTGTTGTTAGAGCTTGAGAGGTATCGGCGCCACTAGTAGCAGGCTTGGACGAATCTGCAGGAGCGCCACCAAAGCTAAATCCTCCCGTCTCTGGCGCTTTTGTAGCTGCTGAGCTGGAACCTCCGAACGAAAACGAACCGCCCCCGCCTGCCTTGTCGTCCTTCTTTTCAGTCTCCGTGGCCGCGCTGCCTCCCCCAAAGAGCGAGGCGCCTTTGGAATCCGTACTCGACGACGTAGAGCCGCCAAAAAGACCGCCGCCCCCAGACGGCGCCTGCGAATTCGAGCTCCCGAACGAAAATCCGGTGGTGTTCGAGTCACCACTTGATGCGGTCGTATTTGATGTGCTAGAACCAAACGCAAATGCCCCGCCCTCCTTTGCTGGTTCTGCAGCGCCTTTGTTGTCTTTGCTGCCGCCAAACGAGAATCCCCCAGAGCTCTTAGCAGGCTCTGCGCTTTTAGAACCACTGTCGCCACCTGCCCCGAAAGTCAAGCCCTTTGAAGAAGAAGAGTCCGGCTTGCTGTCACCACTGCCGCCGCCAAACGAAAAGCCTCCCCCTCCCCCGGTGGAGCTGGAGCCTGTGCTCCCAAATAAACCGCCTCCCGCAGGTTTGCTTTCAGCAGGCTTGTCCTCCGGCTTGCTCGAGCCGCCAAAGTTGAAGCCGCCACCGCTGCCACCCGCCGGCGCAGATTTTTCGGTAGAACTAGAAAAGTTGAACGCAGACGAAGAAGTCGAGCTTCCTCCGAACAACCCGCCACTCGAGCTTGATGAAGGAGCCGGCACGCTAGATTTATCCGTCGACGAGGCGGTGTTTCCAAACAGGCCACCGCCAGACGACGATGACGACGATGCAGAGTTTGATCCAAAGAGACCGCCCCCGCCAGAAGAAGTATTCCCGGAACCTCCAAAAAGTCCTCCAGAGCTACCGCCAAAGCCGCCGGATGAGCTCTTTGATTCAGATGCAGCTGGAGTAGCTGAAGAAGCACTTCCGAACAAGCCTCCACCTGCCGAACTTCCGCCTCCCCCAAACAATCCACCGCTGCCACTACCACCGGTTGATGAGGACCCGCTTGATTGCCCAAACAAGCCACCAGATCCGCTAGAAGATCCGCCAAAAAGCCCGCCACCGCTCTTATTCGCATCCCCGCTGGGCGCACCGAATGAAAACCCAGACATTTCGCGAGAATCTGATTCACCACTGCTCACGATCTCACTATCTCACGATCTCACTTCCCTTGCTGTCGTCTTTACTGCCGACAATCGAATGAATGAACCAATCACCCAATCACCCAATCACCGATTCGATTCTCACAAACAAACAAACAAACAATCAAACAAACAAACAAACAATCAAAGAGCAAAGTCTGGCACTTAATTGTCCTCCGCAATGTCGCACTTTTGAATTTCAAAAGGCGCTGGAAGCAAATGATCAAAAGATCAAATGATCTGGCCAAGATTCCGCACTTAAGAATGCAAATTCGTTGTTCGTGCGTGTGATGCAGAGCTAAGCTTGTCTTTTGAAGCTTGCGCAAGCGCGTCAACAGATCTATTTCCCACTTGAAGATCGCAAATCTGATCGCTGCCTAAACGTCACTGCGTCGTTGCTATTGTACTTGCTAGAGAAAGACTTAGAAGAGGTCCGGTCCGCGGTGATTTTAGTTGCTGTGAGGACGCCCCACAGTAAGGTTTGTAATTTGCCGGCGCGAGGACACCTAACCTCACGTCTGGTTTAAATCCTATGGGGGATCAAAGGAACAGTTCCGCCGAGGAACAAATCTACGCTCGTTCGTTCCTCCGCCAACCCAATCCTTCTTTGGAATTCATACCGGCAAGTCCTTCCGCGTCTCTGTATCAGCATACCGTACTATTTAGTATCTGACGATAGAGAGAAAATCTACTTACGAAGTTCGTGAACGCAATCAGCTGGAGCTCGCGAACAATATCATGCACTACCATCTTACCCACCGTAAACTCTGAGACTCGAGGGGAAAAACCGCGCCTCACGTATCCCATAGTCTCCCCAATCCTACCGCACCGGCCTACATGTCGCCTACCACCCTGGAAAAAGCGACGAAAATCCCCCAAGAAATCACGGAGAAAATCCCAGTTAACCAGCAGCCTTAGACCCACCCCCTACCAGTCCTAGAGGCCGCCTGCCCCTCACAGTAGTTCTCCCCGCTGAACAAGTGTCCTCGGGGACACTCCGTGCACGATTCCCGTATCAGTGGCGCGGCGGACACACCCGTTCTCGGTGCGCGCACGGAAGGAAGGTGGAAAGAGCAAGAGCGCGAAAAGAAAGGGAGGGAGAGCTGTACATTATATACATATTTTATATAATCAGCTCTCTCATTCTCACTGCTCTCACAATCTCGCAGCACAAGCATTTGCATTTGGCATTTGGCATTTGGCATTTGGCATTTGGCATTTGGCATTTGGCATTTGGCATTTGGCATTTGGCATTTGGCATTTGTGAGTGCTTTGTTGGACGAAGGACAGATTGCGAAGAGGCTGAGAAGGAAGCGATAGGACTTTAATACGGAGAACATTGCGGAGTTATTGCGTGGAGATAGATCCTGGCCAAGTCTTCGGCACTGGAGAGCGTGTTGGAAATTGAAAGGAATCGCTATTTGATTGAGAGGTCATCCTGGTCATTCTGGTCATCCTGGTCATCTGTTCGGCGAAGATTGAAGGAGAATCGGGATCTGTGGAACTGGGGAAGCTTTTTTTTTTTGAGTGCGGTGAGAGGACGCTCCTTGTTGAAAGCCAGGCATGGCTTCGCCGGCGAAGAGCGTAGACGGTTCGGAGGAGAAGCTTACGATCCGATTGGACCAGCCGATAGAGAATGTGGAGCTGCAGGCGTTTACGTATGTGAAAAAGGGCGCACATGGCGGCGCAGTGGCCAGGGAGCTCAAATTTGAGTGGTGGAGATCGAAATCTGCCAGGAACTGTGCGTATTCGCAGTGCCAGTCCAAGAGAGCTGCTGCAGCGATGCAGAGCTTAATATCTGGGAAAAGGTACTGCTCTGGCAAATGCATGCACGCGGACTGGAAGTCGGATAGCAAGTTGCGTAGACTTATACCGGAGATGTTTGAACTGGCTGAAGGAGAGAAGCTGTCGAGCGACGGGGATGAGGATTGGTTTGGCTTTTGCTGGAAGGTGGGACGCTTTGTGGAGGACGATGCGTGGGAGCCCATTGACAACTCAAAGAAAGAGTACACTCCGAGTGCCTCGGACGTGGGGCACTTGCTTAAGGTGGATGTTACTGTCCTTGGGCCCGACGGGAACCCAAGCGGGCTTCGCAAGTCTCAAACAACGGGTCTCGTGATCGGGCCTACTAATGATAAAAGGCTCTTTGAGAGAGAGCTCGTTGTTGCGCCGCCAGTGCGCAGGAAGCTCACCTACAGCAATTTCCTCAAAAGCGAAGGCGGCGGTGCTGTCATCAGGGTGGTGTCTTATAACGTGTTAGCTGAAGTGTATGCGACAACCCACCTTTACCCTTACTGCCCATTGTGGGCGCTCAACTGGGGTTACCGACGCCAGCTCATTGTTAGAGAACTCGAGAAACTCAATGCAGACGTGATCTGCTTGCAGGAAATGCAAGGCGATCACTTTGAGAGCTTCATGTTGCCTCAAATGGCAAAACGAGGCTATGATGGCATTTTCAAGGCGAAGACTCGCGAGGCGATGGGCCGTAAAGGTAGGATAGACGGGTGCGCAATCTTGTACAAAAAGAACCGCCTCCGTCTTCTGGACTCCAAGCCCGTAGAGTACAACACCATCGCCCTCGAGCTCGCGCAGGCTGGAGAGTTCCACCGCCCCGACTGCTCTCCTCAGGAAAATGAGAAGCGCACTCAACGCATACTGAAGCGTCTTTGCAGGGACAACATCGGTCTGATTGGGCTGTTTGAAACTATCCCAGAAGGCTTTGAAGACAACCCTGCGTTAGCTGCTGCTGCGAAAAGGGTCGGGCCACAGCCATGCTGCATCGCCACGACTCACGTGTTTTGGGATCCAGAGTTCTCGGATGTCAAGTTTTGGCAAACCCACTGTCTCCTGCAGGAACTAGCCCACATTGTTGGCCCCGAGATGCCGCTCATCTTGACCGGAGATTTCAACAGTACGCCAGATAGCGCGGTAGTGCAGTTCCTGGTGAACGATCACGTGGACTCAAGCTTGATGGACCCGCAGCGCGACCCCTTTGAGCTTTTGCCAAACCTCTGCATGAGCAACCACAATCTCCAGCTCGCCAGCGCATACGAGCTCGTCATGGGCGACGAGCCTTTGCACACCAACTACACAGCGCATTATTCTGGCGTGCTTGATTACGTGATGTTGAGCACAAACAGTCTCACGGCCATGTCGGTGCTATCCATCCCGGACGAGAGCGTACTTCGCGGCGAGGAGGATACACACCTGCCCAATGCATCGTTCCCGTCCGACCACATTTCTCTCTGTGTCGACATCAATATCAATCCCCCGGAGCGAACTCAAAGCAGGCCTTCCACGCCATCGCCGCCATCTCCGTCCCTGTCTCCGCCCGTTGCAATGTCGCCTGGTTATGAGCATTACTCGCACCACCTCCATCACCAGCAACTGCATCACCAACAGATGCACCACCACCTCTCGCAACACCACAAGCAGAGGTTGTCCATGACAAACAAAGCCGTTCACTCTCCAAACCCCGCCATGCTTGGAGGTGGCGGCGCAGGGTCTGGAGGATATCGTGTTCATGTGCAGCACCAGCAGATGGAGGGCCGCCACTCGCCGTCCATGTACCCAATGAATCACCAGCAATTGCTTTTGCAGCAACAACAGCAGCAGCAGCAACAACAACAACAACAGATGCATCACATGCAGAGCAACCCTCAATACCGCTTGTACTGACCACTTCATATGGTGTCTTCTGATCTGGCCTAGTTTGCACCCAGGTCAATGCGTTTTTAGAGATAAAGAGGCTGTATTTACTTGCCACCATGAAGAGTTGTATACCCACTTCTTCTATTTGTTTATTTCCTCAATTTTTCTCTACTCAGGGCGACGAAAGAGCTGAGCTTCTTTGCAATAAAAACTTTGGTCATTCATGGCCGCGAGGAGATATAAAGTGGAAAGTATTCTTGTCTTTTACATAAAAGTTTATCTACACCGTTTGTGACGGTTGTTCTCTGGATTCGTCTTTACTCTTATTTCTTTTCTCTCTCTCTCTCTCTTGTCACAGGTCGATTACGGGCATTGGCTCCGAGACGCTGCAAGTTGAGCTAGGATTTCAGAATCCGACTGCACTTTGGAAAGTGGTTGCCAGCTTACCAGGCGCTCCCCACCGTGTGCTTCGAAGTTGGCCGCCTTCACGTGAACAACAAAGTACATGCTCACAAAATGGCTGTCGTCACTTATCTCGTTCGTGACCTTGAAGAGCGTAGGAAGTTGCACGAGCATAGGGATCGTGACGTTTGCGATCTGCTGGAGCTGTTTGATTGCAACGTTTTCCATATCTTGCCCGAACTGAAGACACTCCCCCCCGATCACACTAAACCCTCTTGCACCGCTTGCGCGCACGAGGACCATGTCCGGGTTCGCTTCGCTGAGTGGGACGACAAACACGCGCACTTGTACAGAAGGGTGCTCGGCAACTGACATTGTCGGGCTCCAGGCGCTAGAAACTCTTTTTCTTGCGATGGATTTCGAGATTGGCGGAGAGCTGTGTATGGACGACGGGGCAAATGACGGAGCGAATGAATCTCGCGAGCTCTCGTACTCCGACCCGCTGCTCGTACACAGCAGCGAGTTGTCGGTCTCGTAGTACTGTCTCAAGACCGTCTTCATCCGCTTGCGCTCGGCAAGGAGAGCCCCCAGCTTCTCCCTGGCATTCTCCAGCGACTCAATCCTCGTGGTGTCCAAGTTGGACAAGTTCGATTTCGTGGACACATCCAACTCCAACTCCACCACCTCGTCTCCATCCTCCAAAGCGTCTCCATCTTTATACCCCTGCGAGTCAGCGCTCTCGGGAAACCCAAAGTTTGTGCTCTGAAAGTACTCTTCCAAACTGTGCGCGCCGCTCTCATCCTCCAGCTTGGCGCGCTTCCGCCCCATCCACTCTTCATCCATAGGCATCTTCTCGCGCGCAAATCCCAGCACTCTCCTTTCTGAGCTGACTGCTGATCGCCTCTGACTGCGAAAGCCTTCGCAAACCTTACTGCGATCAAGCGAGTGCACCACTTCGCACCACACTAGGCCTGCGCGACTGTAGCCTGCGGTGTCGATTAAGCGCAAGCGCACTGCAAGTGCAACACCAAACGTCCACGTTTTGTGACTGCCAAGGAGTCAACGCTGAGTTGCTTTGAGTCAGTCGCACTGAGAGTGAGTGCACTAGGTACTGACTGTGAGTACCGGTACACTCGCACTGCACTGTGGCACTGCGGCACTGCAAGAAGCGAACTCGCAAACTGTTAGTCGCCTTGAGTGCAGTGACTTTTTGTTAAAGATCAACAGCTTTCTTTGCTCATTGCTCAATGCTCAATGCCGATTGTCGCGCAGCCGTCTCGAGGCTTCTTTCGACCGTTAATTAGTTGGTTGGTCGGTTGGTTGACCTGCTCCAACTTTTCTTTGTTTGCGTTGTTTTCTCCATTTGTGAAGCGCTGACTGTGACTCGGACGACTGCAACGGTTTCGATCTTTGGCGGCTTGGCTTTCTCAGAGTCAAAGTTTACAAGCTTATAAGTTTATTTACGAGCGACTTTGTGAGCACTACAATAGAGCTCGTTCCTTTTCTTTTTTAATTTGTCTACTTTGTCTGATTTGTCTGTTCTGATTTTCGAATTCCTGACTGTGAATTCTGCCAATTCTAACAATTTCTGTGAATGTGAAAAGTTGTGTTTGCTGCTAGTTGCGTGAAAAATGAAGTTCAAGCAAAGTTCAATAGAATCTGGAGATGGACCGTTGGATCACATCTGAGCTTGCCTTCTCCATCTCCAATTCATTCAACGCTTCCTGCCAACAACGTTGAGGCCTTGAATCAAAATATGTGATTGATGTCTTGTCTCTCTCTATCTTTCTTTTCTGTCTCTTTCACAGGTCAATGGCAGTACCAGTCAGTGCTGGATACATTATTCCAATCTTACTATACAGACTAAACCCAGTGGTAGCACCCCAGCATACGTCCCTGCTTATCTACTCGCCTAGCAAATTCAAAATTTCAAACTCAAACACAGAATTCAAAAATATCCCAAATATAGCGCCCTCTACCCCCTCTCCTCCTACCTCCTTCCGCCCCCCAGCCCAGCAAAGCCGAGCGGATGAACAGTGAACTGATCTCGCTCGAGAGGAGCTTCCTTTTTGTTCGGTTTTGTTCCCCCGTGGGATTGCTTGTTTTGCCGTGCACTGAATCGAGTCAAGAGAGCAAAGAAGCTCTCAAAAGTCATGTCAAAATTCAAGTGAAAGATCACTTGATAAGGCAAAGTTGGAGGCGCAAACAAACACCAAACACCGAAAGAGTTGGAGGTTGATCATATGTTTGTGGGAGAGCGCGTACAGTTCAAGTTGGGTCGTCAATTGTTGAGATTGGGAAGTGTTTCGTCGTGCCAGCGTCTTTGGCGACCTCGTTTCGCAAGAGCAGCGTCGACGTTGACGACGATGACGACGATGGAGCAGAAAGGGTCCGAAGGAAGAGTCATTGGCGGCGTCGATGAGCTGGAGAAGGACGGCAAGGTGATCCTTTTCAACAATAGAGTGTGCCCATTTGGACACAGGGTGTGGTGGGCTTTCAAGGAGAAGGGCGTCGAGTTTGATTATGTGCATATCAACCTCGGCGAAAGCAAGCCGGAATGGTTCACAAAAGATGTGAACCCGAGCGGTACCGTGCCTTGCATTATGGACAATGGAAACATGGTCTTCGAGTCTTTGATCTGCGCCGAGTTCGTAGAGGACAGATTCCCCGGCAAGGGCGTCTCCCTCATGCCGGAGGATGCTCTGGCGCGCGCCGCGATTCGCCATGTGACCAAGATGTTCGAAGAAGCGATTCCATACCTTTACAAGATACTCAAAAACCAGGACGAGTCGCTCGATACTGAGCTTGTCGAGACGCTTAAGGACAAGCTCCTCAAGGTAGAGACTATGTATGAAGCGCGAAGCGAAGGACCGTACTTTCTTGGTGAAAGGTTCTCCTATGCTGATTTGGTGATCGCAACCTTCATTGACCGCTTCAAGTCTACTCTCGCGCATTACCGTGGCTTGGACATTTTAAGTTTGAAAGAGATCCCTCGCTTGCAACAGATGTATAAAGCGTGTCAGGGCCGCCCGGCGTTCCAAGAAACGAGCCAGAGCCACGAATACTACGTTCACTTTTACCTTCCGTACGGCAAGGTGCAGCGAACAATGAAGCTATAATCGTTGATCTCCAGGGCCTCTGTCCTTGACTTTGACGCGCAGGGCTGTCTGTCCACAGCAGCGGACGGTTTCTACAATCCATCTTCTCCAACTCGAATGTTATCATATGAAATCATGACATACACAACAGTATTTTTCCTCATCGCTGGTTTTCACTTGCGATTTCCTCGCTTCTCTGCCGCTGGCACGGATTGTCTTGCAGCGGACGTCCGCGAACTAGTTACTAGCCGTTTTTCAAACACGCACGGTGACCGTGTCCGTGGCCATGGTCATGATCATGATCATGAATGATCATGATCATGATCATGATCATGACATGACATAATCATAACTAGAGATCGCTCACAACTCACGCATAAACGCGCATAAACACGGCAAATCTTTGACATTGTGTTGAGTACTCAGTATCTATCCCCTCACGCTGTCGGGCCCTCCGCGACAAACTCTCTCATGTCAGTCGCGAGCACCTGTTCTCTTCGCCTCTCCAACGCGAACGAGCGCATGCTTCGGCCGCGGCGCGGCGGCTTTCCAGGTCTCCAGCTCCACAACCTCTCCAAGTCCAAGCCTTTTGAGACGCTCGAAACTTGCAACGGCGGAGTTGCTTGAGTTGCTTGAGTTGCTTGAGTTGCTGAGTTGATGGAGTGGGAGGCGCAAGTCGTTCGAGCATGGAGCAGCCAAGTGCAGTGCGACGAGGACGTGGTCGTGAGCGGCCGACGACGCGTGGCATGGAAAGTGGACCTTGGCTGCGGGGCGTGGCGGCAGGCTCGGCGGTTCAAAGACGACGTGTTGTTTGTGGAGGTCGTGGCCGGCCGCTATGTGGTGTGCGCCCTCTCCAGCGGAGTGGTGGCAGTATGGGCCGCAGAGAGCCCCCATAGGACGGTGCTGGAGATAGATAGGGGCGGGAAGGCGGCAGGCGGGAAAGGCTGGCGGAAATCGGCCAAGTTTGCGGTGGGAAGGTCGCTCGGGAAAGGCACATTTGCGTTGGCATCGCTGGGATTCGCTGGACAGACGGTGATGGAGGTGGTGGAGATGGATGTTGCGAGCAAAGGCTGGAATGCGCTTTTGTTGGACGACTTTGCCGGAAATGCAGAGAGCGCTGCACTAGTGAGATGCATCAGCGCCGCGCAAGAGTCATACTTTGGTCTGGTGGCTGCCGCCACGGTGGAATCGATCATGCTATACGATCACAAGGGTTGCATATGCACGGTGAGAGAGGTCGGCATCGGGTCCATGGTCTGGTTTGGAACGTTTCTCATCACGCTGTCGGAGCATTCTGGACAGCTGGCTCGGTGGGCGGTCGTGCCTGGGGCAAAAAAGAAAAAACTAAGGGCGGTGGAGCGCCATCGTCACTCGAAGCGGCCCAAGCTCACCTTATTCCAAGTCTCAGATGCGAGGCGCTCACTTTCGCGAGATCTGCCCTGCTCGAGCACCTCGCTCACCGTGTTTCCAGGCTACTCGCGCCTCTACGCGACCAGCGTCTGCAACGGCGTGTTCACCTTGTACAGCCTCGCGGAAGGCGGGGAGTTTATGCAGCAGATCCCACTTCCGTCATGCAACAAGATCGAGACCTGTGTCTTGACCCAGCATCCACGGTTCTCAGTGATTCCCTTCTTGACCGTTCTTGTCAATGGGAACACCCTTTACCGCTTGCACCAGCGCTCCTTGTACCTGAACACCATCTATGATGTTTGTTTGCCATCCAGTGAAGTGCTTCCCAAGCACATTGAGAAGTTTGTTCGCGCATTGCACAGGGAGCGTTTCTGCGTAAAAATTGATGTCCACAAGGGCGATCTGGTTCTCTTGAGGATCGAGGTGGCCACGGCAAAGCAGTACGTGCAACTTCACCGGTCAGAGTCCAAGGGCTGGAAGCCCGAGGAACCTTGTAATCTGCCAACAGATATCCACGATGTCTGTCTACTTCCTGGAAAGAATTTAGCTGTACTTCAGCTTGACCGGCGAACGGTGCAAATCTTCGACTATTCCACTGAAACCCCAGAGCTGGTCACCTCCTTCACCTTGCAGAGTCGCGCGCGTGCCCTATTTCGTTTGCCACCGACTTCGAAGTCTCAGCAACTCTTCGCACACGATATTGGTGTTCAGGAATCATCTCCGCCGCGTTTAATGCGCATTGTCGACTCGAGTGGAGTCTTGGAGCCTTTCGAGGGCGTTCGCTTTGTGTTAGACCATCGCGAAAAGACCCTCTACAAAGTAGACGGCTATATTTCCAACGCGCGGAAGGAAATTTTTGCAGTTCTTCCATCGCCTACTGCTGGTCACCTGTCCATCGTTGCCATGACGCAAGACTCTCTCTTGTACCAATCCGTTGATCGGCCAGAGAGCATTTATATCCGATTATTCCCAGGCAAGTCAACCCCTGCATTGCAGCGATCAGTGTCCCTGGATTCTATAGGCAGGTCTGAAAATATGCTCGCGTCTAAAGCGTCAAGCACTTTGTTCCGGGTCCCCTTGTTGGGTTCCGTTGAGGGTAATCCAGGGTGGCTCAAACATGATGCCAGCCCGGAAAGTATTCTTTCCGCGACGTCGAAAAGCGGCAGCCTCTTCCAGCCAATGCAATCCCAAAACATCGATTCGGTAGCCAAGTGGTGGATGTACAACGTCGGCCACGCGAACTTCAGTACCAAGTCGCTCATTTCGATGGCTGAAGCCGATATGCCTAGCGCTCTGTCTGCGTCTGCCGATGACATTCTTGCGACGAGTCTTCAGGGCTTTGGCGTTTCCTCAGAAACTCATGTAGTTGGCTACTGGAGATTTCAGACGGATGATGGCGCTGATGACCCGCTTCGCGACTTGAGTCACGCCAATCCACCGTCCTCAGCATTGCCAGCTCAAGCCGCCACATTGTCACCTGGCGGGGGGGGCAAGGCACACTCGGTGGTGGACACCGTCATCAAAACCTGTTTGTCCCTTGATCCTGGGGAGGAGGAGCTCGTATACCGGCCACAGGCCCATCTTGGTGGTCTGATATTGCAAATTCCGTCACTCAAAGCTCGCTCGGCTTGGTGTGTAGAATTTTGGTTCCGCCTCGTAAAAAGTAGTACTAGCGACGACGATTCGAGTGAATCCGGGCCATGCCCCTTAGTTCGTGGCTATGTGGATATTCGTCGGATGGAGTTTCTCGAGCTTGAGAGATGGCACCATCTTGCACTTGTCCTCTCCCAGCCCTCCGATCCTATCCTCACACTGTTCCTCGACGGTGATGAATACGATACCTCTTCCAACGACGCCCCCATTCTAGTTCGGAGTGACATTCAGCCCGGCCAGGTGCCGCCAAGTGAAGTCACCTCATTTCATCTACTTCCTGAAAGCCCCAACGCGGAGATCACCGAAGTTCGAGTTTGGAACTCATCTCGGTCTCAGCTGGACATAGATCGCATGAAGGACACGTGCTTGGAGCTGGCCGAACTGAAGCGCAAAAAACTGATGGTCAAAATCTCGGGGGTTTAGCCGTCTTTCCATGTAAACTAACGAGCGAGAGCATCGTCAGTATGAGTCCACTGACAACTCTCATGTAATGTAAAACTATTCTAAAAAAAACAAAAGTGAACTGAGAGCTCCCTTCACTTCGTGCTATTCGTGCTCTTCGATTTCCCAATGAAGCAAAACATAGGAAAACGTTGCATCGCTCTCGCCACTCTCGCCCCTCAAAACACTTTCCTGAAAGCGTTCCCCTTTCAACTCCTACTGCACAACAATTACAACATATTACAACCCTCGCACCCATTCGCCCCGTAACGCGTTCCTCATTTAACTCTGTTAAAAGATGCAAGTAGCCGTCGCCTGTGGCCTCGGAGTAACCGCCACGAAAGGAGAAACAAACTAAACAAACTGCTTGACACGAAACTTCTTGGCAACTTTTGTCATTCAATTGACTTGTGAGATTGACTGTGAAACGAAGTCAAATTGAACTTCGAATCGGAAAGAGTCAACCGACACAACTGACACGGATTAAATAGCGAAGAAAGGGGCGCGAGACGGGAGCTTAGTTCGCGAAGAAGCAGGACGTTGTTTGCAAGGGAATTTTGGCGAAGATTGGTTAAGCAGCAAGACCGAAAGGTGGTTGTTTGTTTGTTTGTTTGTTTGTTTGTGTGGTTGATTGGTGGGAACGCGGACAGTTGTGGCGAGATGGTGCGAAAGTCACTGGGAGGTAGAGCTGCGGCGGTCCTGTTGGAGAATGATGACGAGATGGAGAGAGTGGAGCGGAGAAAGTCCGTGGCGGCGAATGTGCTCAGGAGCAAAGCTGAGAGCGGGGAGGGGGCGAAGCCTGTGAATTACGACTTTAGCTCCATCATCAATTTGTGCTCGGCGAACAAGGTGAATACGAAGAACACGTGGAGCCTTGATTTGATCGATCATATTGACGACGTCCTTGAGCTCCAGCAGGGGTCTTTTCAGAAGGCGAGTTGTACCTTGCAAGCATCCGTACAAATCTACGAAAAGAGAGTTGACGCAACTCACCAGGATGCCTTCAAAATGCTGGAAAATGTCAATCGCACTCGCATTGGAGCGGCCAACGATGCAGAGGAGAGCCGTGAGAACCACCGCAAAACCACGGCATCGCGTATGCAAGTCTCAAACTTCCTGGAGTCTAACCTCTCCAACATCACACACAAGAAGATCGAGCGAGAATATGAGGTAGACCCCCTCTTCCGCAAGATGTCCAAGACGTTCGACGCTGGAGGCGCTCGCGGGTTATTGCTGAATCAGCTCTTTGTGCATAGTGGCCCAACAGTGGTCTTTGACACTAGCGAAACTTCAGCTTTTGCGAAAAAGAATCCGCAGGACGACGACGAAAACCCGGCTGAAGAGATGGAGACGGTCGAAGAGGAGCAGGAGGAGCTTATCGCGCAAATTAAAATCGACCTGCCCGCCGTGAACGCTCTTCCGCTCTGCCCTTCCCTCGAGGTTCTCCACCGAACCATGAACCAAGACGGGTCGCCTGAAGAGGACGCGACGACCGTTCCTGCAAGCGTCGAGGAAGAAAACGAGCCGTCGAGTGAAGATGCACCGTTCAAAGGCTTTGTTCACGACGAATACGACTTCGAAGACGATGAGTGCGGTGGATTCGTTATGGATAATGACGAGGAAGATGACTTCTCCATCTGCGAAGATGAACAGAGTGTATTGAGCGGTCCAGTGGGGGATAAGGATCGTCGTTCGAGCGTCGGAAGTGGCGGAGTGCACGAGTCACTTGCACGCGGAGAGATCGATTTTACCCAGTTTGACTCGTACTCCTTCTTCAAGACTTCCCAAGTGTTTGGATCGAAGAAGGCCGACTGGGCTGGCCCATCACACTGGAAGTTTGCCCAGAAGCGGTCAAAGCCAACTGGAAGCAATGCGCTGGACGCAAAGGCAGGGAGAACCAAGAAGAAAAAGGACGACTTGCTTTTCGACCTTACCTCTGACATGGAACCAGCTAACTTTGAGCTGCCGAAGAGCCAAGCTGCCATCAACTTGAGCACGAAGAGGTCTGCAGCGTCCATTAAGGCAAACAATCTCCCTGAGGATGTCCATTACTCTGTGGAAGATCTGTGTAAGCTCTACCTGCGCCCATTTGCGATTTCTCAAGTACTCAGAAAAATGCAAAACCCGCGAAGTCGAAATTCGGACGTGCACAGCCACGCGAACGATGACGACAACGGGTACGACGGAGCCGGATTTTTCGACTCTTACCATGACGACGACAACGAGAGTATGGCGGGAGGTAATGGAGGTCTGGAGCAGAGCGAGGATGACGACTTTGATAATGGCTGGGTCGTGCCAAGCCACGTTGTCGAAAAGATTGATATTCAGTATGCCAAAACGGCAAAGAAAGTAGATGTGAAGCGGCTTAAGGCAACGCTCTGGCGCGAAATCTCTCATTGCAAGGATGACTCGCGAATCAACGAATCTGCCGAAGAAAGGTCTGACGCTGGTGAGGACGAAGGGGATGGCGACGGCGACGGCGACGGCGACTGCGATGCTGAAAGGGAACATCACCCCCTATCGTTTGCCGATTCCGTTCACAAAGTCGCAACTAAAGTGGACGACAGCAAGGTCACCGTGCCGTTCTACTTTATTTGCCTTTTGCATCTTGCGAACGAGAAAAACCTTGAGCTTGAAGGGCAAGACGATCTTGCGGATTTCATCATCCGGTAAAATAACAGAGCGACTGCACAATTTTTCTCTTCTTCCATCGTCAAGGCAAAAGCCGTGTAAAGATGCGTCCCATTTGTCGCACTTTTTTTTTAGTTTTATGGCTGCGGAGCAGGCTTTTTCTAAGATTCTGGAATGCAGTAAAGCAAAAGAAGAGAAAATGAGCTGGTTTACAATTCTTGCAAGAGATTTTTTTTAAGCGTTGTACAGATTAATGATGAGAGTCATGGGATGGCATGGAGCTCTCTGGGGTCGTTCCGATCTCGCTTCTCTCAAACACTAGCTGAGTCGCATCAAAGGTGCTTCGAGGCTTGGTGATTGCTTTCACGGTCCAGTCAATCGCCACGTAGACTGCAAAAACTGGCACCGCCTTTCTCAAGCCAGGGAACATCGAGTCAAATGTTGGCTTAAAGATCGGATGCTTTCGCCATGCGTCCTGTGCTCTCAAGCTGCTCATTTTGCCTAACCGCTTTCTCTCTTCCTCTCTTCCTCGCGCAAACCAAAAAGCTACCTACACAAACAAACACAAATACAAAAAACAAGCAGTGCACTCCGCACGCCGTCAGCAACCCGACAAAATCCCTCTCAACTCGCTCGCAAAATCCAAAAATCCAAAAATTCAACATTAAGACATCATGCATGATACCTGATCGCCCGAGCTGCCAGAGTTTCCCACACTCAATCACTCAATCCTTCAACCACTGCTTGCGCATTACAAATCACACACAGATCACAATCTCATTTGCGCCTACGAAATTCACAGAGTTGTCTTCCCCGCGTTCGCTCACACAATTTGTCGCTCACTCATTCTCTCATTCATTCACTTACCTATACTATTCGTGTGACACTCTTCTCCCGCGCACGACAACCCACCTCCGCGCGCACCGCAGACGCCTCCCTTCCTGACTACTACACTATTCCCTAAATTTCGCCTAAGGGGCAGCGGAATACGGGCAGGAGATATGAATCGTATTTATAAATATGACGAACAAAGAACTGGGGTTATGTGGAGGTAGCTGCGTACTAGTTTGAGTTGGATAGGAGTTGGATAGGGAGGGGGAATAGGAGGCAGTCTCCTCGATTCACGCTGGAAGGCGAGAAGCACTACTAGGTTTAGTACGAGATGATGGACTTGGGATGCACTACAGACCAGGACTATCGAGCATCACTATCGTAATGTACTAACTAGCGTTGTAGAGATGTGTGCACTAAACATCACTAAACTTGCATTTGGCATCTTGAACGCTCATGATGAGCAGGCGCATAAAAGATGGAGGACAACGATCGTGAGATGGACGCCACAGATTGGCATGCGCATAGGCCCGCAGAGAATAACAGCCGTGACGGTCCTTGCCAGCATGCTGAGAGCGTCAAAAGGCTGCAAACCTCGAATTATTTGACGGAGCAAGATGGGTCCTGAACCCGGTTACGAAGAGGCAAAGAAGATGAGGATGAGGCTCGTTGTGGTGGCCGTATGCACCCTGTGGCTGTCGAGCCTTGTCGTGGCGAAAGGAATTGTACGCGCTTGAGACAGTTTTGGAACCTGACAGGAAGCAAATTACCTCTGACTGACATGTTTTGTACTCCCCTTGTGCAGGTCGCGTTTTTTATCACTCTTCCTGATGTGCAGCGGATTGTGCAAACTGCGCGAACGGCCTACAACGTGACGGACACTGAGCGCCTTCGCCACGCCTCTTGCGTAGAACTCATGGATGAGCGTTGCAACAAAGAATCGGACAATGCAGAGAATGTAAGTTGTGTGGGTTCCGAAGTCTAGATTGCTTCCGATGTTGACATTGCTCGTCGTTCGCCGTTTGCGGTGTATTCAAGGACGAAATGCGAAGAGTGTCTGCCGTTGCCGCAAAAAGTGATTCTGTTATTTCACAGCTGTACTCGCTCACGTACAGCTGTCAGCAAAACAGGCGAGACTTGTATCAGGAGCTCTCGGCTAGTCAAAGTGAGGGGAAGGTGAATTTGTCAGACCTCATGCGAGCAAATTCGTCAAAACTTCTCCGCTGCAGCGCAATTCAGAGTATCATGAACAGAGAATCTCTTGCTGCAGACTCGGTTGAGATTGTGGCTACCTATGAACAAGTCTCGTCTACCAGGATGCAAAGCATTTATAATGTTGCTGAGCAGAGAGCAGCATACGACATGGAGTTCGTGGAGGAGCAGAAGAAAACATTTGTGGATCCGATGCTACAACAGGTTGACAGCTATGCAGCTGCGCTTGGTTCCTCGCTCGTTGACCTCAAGTCGACTTTCGAAGGCATGGAGTCCTGTTTCTCTGGAGCTGGTGGATGCCCAGTCGGGGGAGATTTTGCCACCCCTTTGCAATATCTGACATCCCACGCCGTGACTACGTATTCACAAGCAATATCTGCATACGAAAATCTTCAGTCCAGAGTAGAGCAGGCTGAATCTTTGCTTGAGTCCTTCGAGCTGGAATACAATGAATTCAAAGAGTCCATAGCGCTCAAACTCCTTGGATGGATGATTTCTTTTCCGTCTCTTGATCTCGCACTCATCTTGAACACACTTACTGGCGGAATCGTTTCTCTGACAGCTCAGAATGAATTCAAGGCAGCGCTCGACGCGAAAGAAAAGGAAATCAAGGACACTATCGAGCAAGTGGGCAGTGGGCATCAAGAAGTGATTCAGACTTTTATTGAGGGTCAGACAGAGTCAAACGAAGGAAACTCTGAGTCTCAAACGCTGCTCTTGAACGGGATCCTGAAGAACTATGACCCGCCTCAAGGCACACAGACAAAGGACGTTCTTGAGCAGCTAGCGCTCTTTGAAGCCGAACGCAACGCATTTGAGCAAGAGTTGACCGAAAACTTGAACGAGATCCGAGGCATGGATCAAACTGACCAATTTGAGTGAGTGCTGCTTGAACGTTTACATTTGGCTTTTCATTTCTTCTTGAGGCTATCCACTAACCGCTTTTTTTAAGTGATGCGACGGAGGCCGTCGAAAACTTGACGAGTCAGTATGCAGCTGTGAGCCTTCCCGATGAGTCGGGCTTCTTTGGGATAGACCGTTCCTGGGACGTGTATACGTATGAAGGTTTTACGGTGGACGGGCTGCTTTCGGACTGGTCTAACTGCTCGTTTATGCTGGTCGTTGCAGACACCGCTTTTCGTGTGCTTCGCTCAATTCATATTATCCGAAAATTTATGAACCTAGGCAGAGTCGTCACTGCGCCTGTAGATGTTCGCTCTTCGGCGGTACAAACGGCAACGAAAGCGCGCAAACCAATGGCAACGCCGGCGCAAACTTTCGCCCATATCGTATTGCACCCAGTCGTTTTGGGAGCAGTGAGCTTGGTGTTGTGCTACTTTACGATTGCCGCATTTGCCGCACTCTACCTGCCATTTCTGGCAAAGTATGTGGACGGCTGTGTAGATGCGGGGCACGACGGACCAGGCACATTCGCTAGTCAGAACTTGGGGATCTTGGCCTTTCAATATGCTGCACAAACGGGGGACTCGTGGTCAACTCAGAGCGCGCAGAAGCTCCAGCAGAAAAACATCGACCGCTGCACAACTCTTGTTTCCGACACACAGGCGTCCCTTTCCTTGCAGGTTCAAAACTTGTCGCAAATCAAGCTTGAGTTTATGGAGAGCGCGGAAGACCTGGAGACGTTTGGGCTGTGCCTCGACACTGAGAAATTGGACTACAAGTTGTGGAAATTATTTACCGATTCGCAATATGAACTGGACCTGGATGCTTTTGTCGTGGACAACAGCGCCCAGTTCAATTGCTCCGTTTTCAAGTCTTGCACGTACACTGAAGACTGCCCCGGTCCGAACCAGCGCTTACTTAACTATTGGACTTGGCAGGTGGCGTGCGATGCCGAGCAGTATGTTCACGCGTGGGTTCTGACCTTCGCATGCTCATGGCTCTTGTTCATGCTGATGAACTTGTCCCGCATTTTGCTGGTCAAGGGCCTTCGGTTCTACTTGTGGAAACCGCTCTCACAGGGAAGATACGCATACATTGCGGATCTGTCCCTTGCGGAGATCGACAACGAGTTTGCGGACAGCTTGAAGCACTTTGAGACCCAAGAGCGCATGCGAGAACAGCTCAAGCGATACACCAGAAAAGGCATGTATTTCTTGGCGCTCTCTGCTCTCATCCTCATTCCAGGCTTTGCTCTTATCCCTTTTGTAGCCACGCTTTCATCCTCATCAGCGACGCAATCTTCCAGCGAATGAAAGCCGCTCGTTCATTTCACAAGACAGCTGGTAAGCATTCGCAATTCGCGCACCAATCACACTCTTCGTTTCCTCATTCATCGTTCAGACATACCCAAATCAGAAAATTTAATTCACTGTCAGAAAATACAAACTCTACTTTCAAACACAGACATTTTTCTGGACCTTTTAAGGCGATTTTATGCCATAGACATTCCCTTCTTTGCTCGTCCAATCGTTTCACAAGCCAACCCCAATCCCACGCAAGCACAACTGCCTAAATCATTTAATTTTTCCGAACTGTACAATATCCTCTACTTATATATAGTTAAACTACATCGCCTTGTCCCCAACCAACCCTAAAAGGTTGAGTGTGCGCTACTAATCCGTTGACAATATTCTGAACTTGGCAATCCAAATCACAACTCAGATAACCAAATTACTGACTGTGGACCACTCCTTCAATCATCCATCTATCCATTCATTCATTGTTCTCAGACTCAGTCTGTTTCCATAAACAGTACAACTTTGAGGACAAATCATTCAATCAAAAAGTCTGTTCTGGAAAATGTCAATTACCTCTATTCTTACTATTTGCGTTTTTCATTTCTTTCGTTTTTATCTTTCTTCTCCATTGCGAAGAGTGCTGAGTACTGAGCACTGAGCACCTTCGAGAAGAAACAAGCTGCCGGCACAAGACACGAAAAGACTTTGTTCGGTCCACGCTGTCCACGCTGTCCATATTCAATAGTCCATACAGTACTTACTTCATTCAGAGCTTGCGAGTCAGTAGCCACACGAATGCGCTCACACCCGCTCACGCCTGCTCCTTGCCATCCGCAATTGTTCGAGACTTGGTCAAACGAAACTCAGCGTACCTGCTTATCAAGCAGTGGCGTCAGTGAGCTAGGTGCGCCGGTTCCTCCGCTGAGATGGTTGACGTGGTTGATGTGGTTGATGTGGTTGAGATATGTGGAGATGGTTGATGTGGTTGAGATATGTGCTGATGATAAATGGGTAGAATGGGCGGCGGAGGCCGATCGCGAGCGTGTGAGAGCGCAAGGATCATCAAGGGTCGATGGTAGGAAGCCAGGGAGCGAAGGCGATGTCTTGTGCTGCAACTTGCAAGCGCGTGCGAGAACAGCTTGTCGTCGTCAAGAAGAGACGGTGGTCGTGATCATCGTGATCATCTTGATTGTCTTCATCTTGATCATCGTGTTCATGGAGATGCGAGCAACTGCACTAATTTCGCTGTCAATACTCGAGTAACGATGACCTGTTCTGGATTGGATTGGATTGGCATAGAAATGTACCGGTGGTACCGGTGGTATGTGCGACGGCAGGCGTGTTCCTTGTCTACATCCCAAATAGACAGACGGCGAGGGAGGGAGAACGAGAGGGAGAGGAATGGAGAGGCCGTACCCGTCAAGTTAGCGAAGGCGCTATGAATGCCGGAGAGCGGTGAGAGAAAAGTAGGTAGGTGCACAACATGAACTGTACGATCTAACTCTATGAGCAGGCCGGGTTGGCTTGACTCTCTCTCTATCTCATTGTTGTCTCTCTGTCGATGTTGCGATGTGTTGCGAGACAAGGAGTCTATCGATCGCCAACGTCAAAGAAAAGCGAAACAGAGACAATACAACCCACGTCCTTCGAACCTCGATCAAACCTTGCAGTCCTGCAACATTCTCGAACCGCGAGGTGCCCAGCCTGGCCCACCACTCGGCGGTTGAAGCTGAATTTTCTTTGAACAAAGTTGAAAGGAAGGGAGAGCGGCGAAAGACAGAAACAGAAACAGAAAAGAAAGGAGCGTTGACTGTGCTTTTCCAACTCTGCTGGCTAGCTGTTTGCTCGTGCTCCAAGGAGACTGAACAGTGGGTGCCTTACTTTGTCGACACGGCGCCAAACTAGTCCAGCGAAAGTGCTGGGAAGCCGTCCGAGGAGATCAGCCCGGGGTCGTGCCCTGCATACCGAAGCAGTTCAGATCCCAAAAGCATTTGTGCAAAAGCGAAGACAGCAACAAAGAAGGTAACAAGCAGGAGAAGAGAGTAGAACAAACTTTGTTGCGTAGTGTGACTAAGGTCGTCAGTCAAAATTCTTTCGTCAAACGAACTCGTGGGAAATATGGAAGGCGAGCCTTCCATCAAGCTGGAGGCCGGTGACAGTGAGCTGATTTCGTCTAGACAAGAGAGCTCGTTGCTCACTAACGAAAGGACCTTCTTGGAAGCGAAGGGAGTAAGCTTTTCTGTTAAAACCAAGAAGATCCTGAACGACATCAATGCGGTGTTTCCACCAGGACGTCTCATTGCCCTCATGGGCCCAAGTGGGGCAGGCAAGACAACCCTTTTGACCGTTCTCGCCGGCCGTGGAAAAGGTAAAGTGGAGGGCGATCTCTTGATTAACGGGGAGCGCGTAACTAGGAGCATTATGAGAACCGCCTGCAAAGTAGTCCCACAGCACGACATTTTGCAGCCGGTTCTAACCGCACGTGAAACCCTAGAGTACACCGCGGAGTTGGCCTTGGCGATTCCCAAGGCAGAGCGGAAAAAGCGTGTTGAAGATGTCATGCAAGTCCTGTCCATCACGGAATGCGCAGATGTCATCTGTGGAGGGCCTGGGCTGAAAGGCCTTTCCGGTGGTCAGCTCAAAAGGGTCTCGATCGCCATGGAGCTATTGTGTAATCCAACCTGTAAGTTGACAAATTTTGAATTGGGACACTGATGTGCCGAAGCGACACTGACACCTTACAATATCGTATCCTTCGTTGAACGCCTAGGTTTGCTGCTCGACGAACCAACCTCCGGACTGGACTCCAAGGTGGCAGCGGATGTAGTGGACATCATCAAGTCCCTTGCACATGCTGGCCGCACGGTGATTTGCACCATTCATCAGCCTTCATTTCAAGTCTTCGCCAAGTTTGATTGGCTCGTGCTCCTTGAGCGCGGCAACACGGTATACAATGGAGAGGTCTCTAAAGTGTCTGGGTACCTGGAGAGCATTGGGCACCCAGTGCCACAATTCGTCAACCCTGCGGACCACTTCTTCCAGGTTCTCAGTGAAGCTTCCGACGGTACTTCATACCCAGACGTGTTTGCAAAATCTGACCTTGGGCAGGTAGCTGTGAAGGATATGGAGCAGCTCGTTTCTCAGAGAACCACATACGTTGGGCACCGCCCGAAGGCGACGCGCTTTAAAGGCGAGTCTTACCCGACCTCGTTCTTCTCTCAATTTGGTACCATCTTTCGCCGTGCGATGTTTGTGACCATGAAAGACAAAAAGCAGCTTCGCACACGCGTCATCCAACTCACTTTCGTCGGACTCATTGTGGCAACCATCTTTTTGCGCATGGAAAACACGCAAGGACGTGTTCAAGACCGTCTTTCAGTCCTCTTCATGGTGCTGTTGTTTCTGGGCATGTCCTCCATCATGTCCACCGCCTTGGCCGTGCCTGAAGAGAAGCACATCATGATGCGAGAATATGTGAACGGGTACTACGGCTTGATCTCGTTTTATTCGGCGAGAATTAGTGTACTTTTGATCTTCCAAATCCTCTACGCAGTGTTCTTTGGGTCAGCCATCTACTACGTCATCGGCCTCTATGCTCCGGCGAAGAACTTCTTCATCTTTTTAATTTGCCTGGTGCTCATCTCAATCATCTGTGGCTCGACTGGATTCACGGCTGGCGTTGTATTTCCGACTCCTCAGAGCGCGGCAGCAGTCATCCCCATGATTATCATGCCCCTCACAATCTTTAGTGGCCTGTTCATCCCGCTCGCCAACATTCCTGACTACTGGGTGTGGCTGTACTACATCTCCTTCTTCCAGTACGGACTCCAGATCATGATGGTCAACGAGTTTCAAGATCAGACTATCGAGGCGTGCACAGATCTCACAACTGCTGGGCAATGCCCTTACGGAACCTGCTCGAACAGCAGCACAGTTGCCGAGCCCTGCTCCGGAATCGTTGTGTTGGACCACTTCGAATATGACCCATCTGACTTGGGTCGCAACTTTGGCATTCTTGCTGCCTACTGTGTCTTTGTCCTCTCGCTTGGAGGTCTCTGCCTCTCTCGCCTTGCGCGAAAGGCATCCTAAATATTGTATTTGCCGACCAATTACATAATAATCAATAATAATCCATTTAGATGTGATTTTTGTACATCAATCGTTTTCTTATAATCTGCAGATCTTCCAACTGTGCGCGTCGTCGCCGGTGTTTACAGAGTTCAAAGGCACAAGCTCTCTGCAAAAGTCAGTCTTTCGAGCCGCCAAGGAATCATAGGCAAACATCCTCCTCTCGGTGCCAACTGGAAGTTCTCGATGCGCCATCGATTCACCGTCACCGTTCCGAATCCCCAGAATTCAGATGGTTGGTACTAGTCGCTGTCAACGCCAGCACTTACAGACTATAATGATCAGAACCCAGTCCGGCGCCGCGAAGGAATCGTCAATTACAGAACAGTAAGAAGCAAACCGCAGCAAGCGCCAAAAATAAAACACATTTAAAGGACAAAGACCATAAGATTTTCACGTTTCTTTAAAGTACTCAGTACGCTCGAAGACTGTTCGTTAAATATATAAAACTCGATTACAACTTGCTCTGGCCCTCAGCGAGAACACCGATCTCCATGTCTGGGCCAAACTTGGCGAGCAACTCTGGCTTGTGGAGCATGTCGAACTCCTTGGTGGCATCCTTGCCTCCGTAAAGGAGGATTGCCTTTGCACCACCAGGATGCTCCTCCAAAAAGTCAGTCACATCGTAGACCTTGTTGTGGAGGATGACCCAGCAGTCTCCCTTCTTGGTGTGCTTGGAAACCTCCTCCATGGAGTAGGACTTCGCGCCGCCAGACTTTGCAGCTGGAGCGGAGCCAGTCTCCTTCACGCCCTGAGCGTAGAAGGCAGCGTTAGGGTCCATTTCAGCTGGACCGTCATCCGCTGGGATGTCGCTTGCGCCATCTGCCTTGGAACCAGAGGATGCGCCCCAGGAGATGACCACAGACTTGTCAGATGGGTTGACCTTGATGTTGACACCAGCTGCGCTTCCTCCAGCGACAGCACCCTCTCCGTTACTGAGCTTGTCGAGCAAGTAGCGAGTAGCGCTGCGGCCAGCTACGCGGCCGTAGACGACGCAGTCCAAGAGAGAAGATCCTCCGAGACGGTTGACTCCGTGAACTCCTCCCTGTGCCTCTCCGGCAACGTAGAGGCCAGCAATTGGGGCCTTGTCCTTGGTGATTACCTCGGCGTCCTTGCTTGCAGCGACACCTCCCATGCAGTAGTGGATCACAGGGGTGATCTCTGCAACGTGGTAGTTGTCGTTCGCCATAACTGGGGTGGCCTCAAAGAACTTCTTGTCGAACTTGTCCTTTGCCTTGCCCTCAGCAGCGAGGTTGTACTGGTCAAACTCCTTCTGGAGGTCGCTCTGGGAGACACCGCATGCCTTTGCCAGTTCTGCGCCAGTCATCTTCTTCATGAGACCACGGCCAACGTAGTGCTCGCAGTGCCACGAGATGAGGTCAGCGGCCTTGGTGTTGAGGCAGAGCCTGTATGGTGGCTTGCCGTGGAGCCACATGCGTCCAGTAACGTAGTCACGTTTGCCGAGCTCATCGCAGAAGCGCTTGCCCTCGCGATCGAGGATCACAGCACCAGATCCACGGAGAGCCTCAGCGGCAAGGAACTTGACCTTTGCATCTGGCTCCTCAGGGTCAATAAGACCAGTTGGATGAACCTGGACGCAGTGAAGGTCGTAGGTGTCAGCGCCTGCCTTGAGAGCGAGCTTGATACCGTCACCAGAGCAGTGAACTCCGTTGGTGGTTGGGAGGGAAAGAAGGTTTGGGCTAGGGACCTTCTTGCCGTTGCTCTGCTTTGCAGCGCGGGAAGTGGTGCTCCATGCTCCGAGCTTGTCCCACTCTGCAGAGACCTGGGAGAGCAGAGAGTCGTCAGTAAAGTCAGCACCGAATCCACCAGTGCAGATGACGACAGGTCCATACTCGGTGTAGGTCTTGCCTCCCTTCTCGAACTTGCAGCCAATGACTTCTCCCTTGTCGTTCTGCACGAGCTCGGTCACGGTTGCCTTGTTGACAACGCGAGCCTTGTCGGACTTGGCGGCGATCTCATCGAGCTTCTCCATGAGGCCGTAGGTGATAGCCATGCCAGGGAAGCGCTCCTTGCCACGGTGGGTGCGAGGCTGTGAGTGAGCAGCGAGGCGAGCCACGATGGAGAGGTCCAAGTTGAAAGAGTCGATGAGCCACTCGACAGCTGGGCCGGACTCGTGCGTGAGCACCTTGATCAAGTCAGGGCGTGCGAGCTCCATTGCGGATGTGGTGGTGTCATTCTCAAAGATCTCTGGTGTGTCTGGGATTCCAAGTTTACGCTGGGTGCGGGTTCCGGCGGCGTTGATTCCACTGGTTGCCTTGGTCGAGTTTCCTCCGCAGAATGGGCTCTTGTCGAGCAACAGCACGCGGCCTCCGTTCTGCAATACTGTGTGGGCTGCCGACATGCCGGACAGCCCTCCTCCAACCACGATAATCTGCTGGGTCATCTTTCCTCGCTACTTTTGGCCTCTCGAGCTCTCTGCTGCGCTGCAACGTCTCTGCGTTTCCGCGTCTCTGCGTTTGGGGTCTGCCTGCGCCACAATCTTCTAGCATCTCCCTCCCCTCCCATCTCCGCCGTCTCCTAACTCCCAGCGCAACTCCTAATGTTTATCCCTAATAACTACACCGCCTGCTACGCTCTTTTTAAGCCAGCCGCGGTTGGAAATCCATTGCCCAAGCGAGCAACTAGGGTTAATTATGACGTACGTAAGACCACGTCGTGGGTGGGGTAGCGAAGAGTAGACGAAGGCTACCGAGGTGAGGTTCTCGGGTGGCACCTTAAATCCCGCAAGGTGGACGGGTCGTAGCAGGGGGTGTAGCTGTGGCAGTCGGTCCGTCCATCTGTGCTTTAAGGAGGTTGGCGCCCAATGTGGTCCCGAATCCCAGCCTCATACGCGGCTGCTAGCGGACCCGGCCGGTCAAATTGTACTTGTGAGCGAAATGCGCCGAGACCGGTGATAGATTGCCGCTCTGGATTGAAATGCAGGGAAATGTCGGTCGACACCGGGGATAAGACGATTCTACCTATAACTGTAGGAGGAAGACCCAGGTTCCCAGAGGGGGCCTGTTTTTTTGAAGGTGATTTCTTTCCGCGTGTTTTTCTGGGGGAGGTACTACTGTTTAGTGTATTTTACAATAGTGCAAAATGTTTCACCTGCAGATTTCCACTTTTCAGTCTTTTCTGCACTCGCTCGCCGCCAACATAATGAGAGAAAGAGGTGCGGTAGCATGCCTTAGTACTATACCGGTACTTTCCCAACTCCAATCTTTCTGCTCTGATAGCTCTGAATTATTTCATTTCTCATTTCTCATTTCAGCCAATTTCTTTCTTTCTTTCTTTCTTTTCCTCTCTTTTTCACGTGCTCACTCAGCTCACTCACTCCCCAGCCCATCCTTTTCATGGGCAGATTTGAAGGTTTTCACTGTTTCGTCTTGCGCGAGGAGCAAAGATGAGCAGTTAGTTGAGCGATGAGCAATGATGATCAATGATGGATGAGCGATGATGAGCGAGTCATGCTTTCATGGTTGGAGAGGGAGTGTACGACTAGACAGACTCTGTGCAGAGAAGACAGAGAAGCGGGCGAACTTTTTCATGCCTCTGTGGTGAGTCCCGGGGACGATGCCCTCAGCGGAATACGTCGTTCGTTTCATCATTTCATCCATTTCAACCTGCTGCCTCTTCGGCCACAGCAACCATTCGAGGCCACCAGCAAGCTTTTGCCATCTTTTGCCCTGGTAAAATCGGACTCACAGTCAGTATACCAGACACAACAGAAAGGAAATCATCGAAGGACCTCAGCGAGCGGCCGTCCATGCACGGACGCGGGGTTGGTTTTGCTGAGATTACAAGATTTACACATTATGACTTCCGTGACGAGGACTATGACGAGCCGAGTCTCTGGTCGCTGACGAAAAATTAATCACATAGCTCACCGCGTTTTGCTCGTCGTCTCGCTCTTTGGTTTCTTTGGTTGGCTTTTTGTTTGCACAAGCGAGCCGCTCTGGGAGAGTGCGTGCAACGAACGAACAAGACGAGGTTGGGATCTACGCTTTTCGCACGTAGATGTCCGCGAACCCGGGGTGCTGTCGTTCCGCGCGGGACGTCTATGCGCGAATTTGGTAACACTGCACACACCTGTCCAAGTTTTCACGAATTGATGTTTGTGAGTTTCACAACACAGATCCCAATTTCTCGCAGTTGGTGAGGCAACCGTATCGTATCGCCGGGCTGTGGTGGTAAGTCATGGACTATTGCTCGCCAGTCACTTGACACACGCAACCAATCGACGCATTCCACTCTGGTCATCCTGGACAGAGAGCTTGTGTTGTTGTGTTCACCAAAAAAAATTCTTTCGAAAATCGATAAACTTGCCACTTGCACCACCGAGGGGTCGAAGAGCGGAATGACAATGAAGAAGCTCAAGGAGGCTCTCTTTGTTCTCCATCACTCACCTATCATGCGGCATTAATAGCTTTTAACGCCTGCAAAGTGCAGGTATTTTTTAATCATCTTGTGGCAATCTGCTTGACGCGAACGCAAAAGTCAAAAAAAATAGACAAGCGGGCCTCATGATCAGGGAACCGTTCCACCAACCACAGTTTACTACTAATTGGATCAAATTAGCAACACGTAACACCGGCAAAGTGCAGGTTTTAATTTCGACTCCATCCAAGAACATCTTGTGACATTCTGCTTGACGCGAACGCAAAAAGTCAAAAAAAAGGCATAAAAAGTAATAAAAGTAACACCGGCAAAACAAGAACAATGAACTGCTCCCACCCACGTACGAACAGAGAGCTATTCGGCACCAGTCGTGCCCTCATCATACATCGCCGTCAGCCACTCGTCTCTACCTCAAACTCCTACATCAACAACGCCCCTTCCTTCTCCTCCAAGTGTCCTCGCCGCGGACAGCTCCGAGCGGAGAGTCATTCAGTCGTGCCGGGACACAGAGGCCAAGGCCCAAACAACACAGCACGAAACAACACGATGGCGTCGGGATCGGGATCGGGATCGGCGGTGGATGAAGATGTGAATTTGCTGGCAGCAGCGTTCCAACGCGTACATCCGCGAGCGTTCCTGGAACGTTTCGTAGATAAAGGAGTTCGACCAGACGGTCGCGGACTGCTGGAGAGCAGGCGGAGAGTGGTGGAGAAAGGATGGGTGCGCACGGCGGACGGGTCTTGTATGGTCAAGATGGGCGGCACTGTGGTCGTGTGCGGAGTTCGTTTCATGGTGGAAGAATGCAATTTGATTTCGCCGGTGTATGTGTCGGCCCGTCTGCTGCCGGTGTGTTCGCCAATATACGATTATCGCAACTCAGAAGGCGGCGTCGCGCTGGGATTGTCGCTGATGGAGGCGCTGGATGGATGTGGGTTCGTGAACCCGGAGAGCCTCGAGATCGAGCACAATGTTGCGAGCTTTAAGCTCTTTGCGGACGTCGTGTGCCTCAGCGATGATGGCAACTTGTTTGATGCGTCATTTACGGCTCTCATTGCCGCTCTGGAGGATGTGCGCTTGCCGCTAATGCAAGTTGTCCGCTCGGATTCTGGTGGAGAGGGTCATGCTGGCCGCGCCTTCTCAAAGGTGGTACAAGTTGGCGAAGAATGCAACAGAAAGCTCAGTCTTCTCAGTCCTCCGGTGTCGACCACGTTTGGATTCTTCGGCGAGAAGGTCTTGATCGACCCAACTTCGGAAGAGGCGGAGGTACTTGATGGTACATGCACCATTGTGCTCACTCAAAGCGGTGACATTGTGTCAGTAATAAAATCTGATGGTCCCGCCTTGCCAGTGCCCATGCTTCACGAGTGTGTGGATATTGCGTCTTCACTCGCCGTTGCGCAACAGAAATAAAAAACATCTCGATTGCCTTTCTCGTATTTCGCGTCTGCTTGCTGGGTTATCTCGTTACACGCATCACGTTCTGCTCCCTTCTTTAGCGGGGGGAAAGGACACTCCATGACTGGTTGTGGTGGCGGTCTAACGCGATCCTCTCTTTGTACTGTGACTTCCAACCTTTTTTGATAAGAAGAAAATGTATTTGTCTTGCCTTGCAATTCGAACTTTCAAACAGGCACTGAACTTTTAGTTGTATCGTCCACATTCATTTTTCATGAATGAAGGCGTACAAGGAATTGCATATGATCAGGCACAAGCCCTGTCAAAGAAGAGTTCACTTGAAACACTTTTTAATGTGGTTGTTTTAGAGATTGTTCGATGCCAACTTGGGGAGGTGCGCAAGATGTGCATTGGCACTGTGCACCGACCCTTAAAAGCCGACACTTTAAATATGCAGTCCGGGAAGCTGCAATCGGAAGGAAGCACGCCATGCGCGCGAGCAAAAACTTAGCTTTCCGAGTCGCCATGACTTGCAATAAGTACAGGCTCAAGGAAACGAGGAAAAATATAGATTGCTGCGAAAACGCCAAGCATGTGGCCGGTAAACGGCAGGGGAATCATGTACACCAAAATGAGAGACACGACTGCTTGCAGCATCAACGAAAACATGACTAGGCATATATCCATTCCCCACTTCTTCTTGTTGCTGTCGTTAGCATTGTAGTCATCGAAACCGTCTGAATCGTACTCGAGTTCAGTTGTACCCGACTGCTTAGCAGATGAATTGTTGCTCACCCTAACTATCGTCCCATAGCTCGGAACCGCTGGAATCCTTCCAGCCGAGGCGGGCTTGGCTGCTCCGATGGTTTTGCCCTCCGTGGGCGTTGCAGAAATTGACAGAAACGAGAGTGCGGCGATCCACCCGACAATAACGCCGATTCCTTCATAGGCCACTTGACGTGAGCCATCGCGAGTGTCAACGTCAAGCCCGCAACCCTTCAAGGCTCTCTCCGACCAAACCGCTGGGTCACGTTCCAGGGCCTTGCTACTGAAGAGATAGAAGAGTTGCACGATGGAAAGGAGCAGCAACCCGGTTCCGCAGCAACGGAGCACAACGCCGAGGACCCTTCGGTACATCGGTTCCCCACTTGAGGCAGAAGCAGACAGAATGACTCTGTCGGCGAGGATACTTACATTCTCCTGCGAGAGCATCTGCAGGAGTATCACCGCCATCGTGGTCCCCATCAGCAAGCTGTGCAAGAAGTGAGTGCCTAGGTACAACCTTCCCACCATATTGGCCATGTACAGGCCAAGCAGCGCAGCGCTTACAGCCCCCGCCACCACGTGGTCTCTAGTCTTCACATTTCGCCCATTTCGCCCATTTCGCCCCCCGGCCTCAAAGCCTTCCATTCCTACATTCGAGTTTCCCTGGTCGCGATGCAGGTCCTCGGGCAGGCTAGGAAGTCGGCTGAAGATCCTCACCCTCCTTGGATTAGACCACAAATGCTCAATAACTGGAGCGATGCAGAGCATGAGCAACAGCGCGTGGCCCGACGGGAAACCATATGCCGTGGGGCAATGCCACATCTGCACGCGTCTGCTCACCCAGAACGGTCTCCCTTGTCTGAACACCACGTTGGCGCACCACTTGCAGAGCTTTCCAACGCCCTGGAGCAGCACCATCCGCACTCCAACCATTCGCCAGCTGTTGGGCAGCGCGCACATGGCCAGCGCCGGCGCCAGGCCCCACACATTCGGCGGGAACCCGATCGCGTCGGCGACGGGAACCCATTCGGAGCCTGCTCTCTGCACCACCTCTATCATTCCCACGCCCATCTGCTCCAGCTGCACTTTCATCGTCGCCTCCGCCGCGCCCAGTAACAGCGCCACACTCCATGCGTAGAACAGCCCCAGCGATCCGTACTTGAACGCCCGCAGTCCCGTGCGAACACCGCCGCTCGCACATCTCCCCATGTGACCGCGCGCGCCCCACGACACCAGGTCGCGTACGCTGAACAGCTCCTCCTCCGACATCACGCCTCGATAGCCAGCTCTACCGCAAGATCAGCTCGCCTCCCCGCTCTGCGCGGCGACTTTGCATACGGGAACACGCGCGGCGCACTTGCAAAAAGTTCCAAATTACACAATTGAAACCCAAAACAAAAGCCCCAACCAGACAGAGGACGCAAGAGGAGCCAAGTCAAGACCAGAGGAGAAGCGTCTCGGCCTGGATTACGTCGGGTCTGTGCGAGAGAGAGAGATGGTTAGAGAGAGAGAGAAGCGGAGCGCTCACGTACCCATGTGCTGTGTGTCTGAGTGAAAGGAAGGAAATGAAAACAAGTTGGCCAGTGAAGGAGACAGAGAACACGAATAGATGAATGAAAATGAAATTGCGCGGTCGATGCAAAGCTAGCTAGTTGTGGAATTAGATTGTGTGTTTCTTCTCTCTACAAAGATTGAGCTTCTCGAGCGAGCGAGGCGTTGAACAGTTGCTGGGCATGACATCGACACCTGAAAGTGCTTCTAGTACCTTGTGAACGAACGAAAGAGGTGTGCGAACTCTCTTGCAGCATTTGGCCGCTTCGTTCTGGTCTGAGAATACGAAAGCTCAAGCTCAAGCGCGAGTGCGAGAAGAAAGAATGAATGCATGAAGGAGCAATGAAGCATCAAAACGTACAGTAAAAGATTTCAAAGGAGGGCAAATACGAAAGAGAGAAAATGAATGGAAGACACCGTGTTCATGAGCGCCGCTGGGACTGGTATCGCTTGAGTGCAAGCTGCGACGCACTAAGTTGCGAGTCCTTCGGCCCAAACACCGGAGACGGCGGAGCTACAGGAGGCATGTAGTGTGCCGCACATAGAGTACAAACACGCACAGGGTGCGCAGTTTCGAGAACGCTCAGGATCATGCGGTTGTTGCAGCACGAGTCACAGAAAATGCCGCCGCAAGAGCGGCAATGGTGCTTGCGAATGAATACAGAAAAACCTTGGTCGCAAATTCGGCAACTGATAGCCTCATTGTCCTTGATCCAGTCCGGCGCAACCTCAGGGCGAACATCAAAGCTCTTCTCGCGGCGGACACGCCCAGCATGCTCCTGGGTGGGCGGGACGGCTGCCGGGTCTCTTGCAATCGCTGACGAAGACCTTCTTCGGAACCGGTCTTCGGCGTGATCTGACTGCTTTCGAGACTCCATCGCAGCGCGAACGATAGGGTCTGGGGCGTCCTCAGAATTCCCGCGCAGCTTTTCGTCTGGTGCTCGGAGAAGAATGCAACTATCCGGCGGGGGAAGATTGTCGTGAGATTCTGTCGAGACACTCGTTGTGCTGCTCTGTACGCTGATAATGCGCTGCGACATTCCGCGCGAATCATTGTCAGCAGTGTCGACGTCATCCTCCTCCTCCTCCTCTTCATCATCGCCGTCGTCCTCATCATCATCATCTTCGTCGTCGTCGTACTCGTCATCTTTGGCGAAATAGTACTTTTCAACAGAAGACGTAAATGTCGCGAATCTGGTCGCATGCGAATCTGTTTCACTTGTTTGAGTGCTCGACTGCGTAATGGATCCTTTTTGGTCGTCTGCACTGTCGCTGCCGCCTCCCCTCGCTAAAGACAGTGTTTTCTCCACCTGCAGGTCGAGCCAGCTCTTGGAACGTGGAACTGCGCGATCATCCCCACTCGAGCTGGACATGCTCGTTGTAAGTTCGTCTACACCGTTTAAAATGTCCCTGTAGAGCATTCCTCCGGGCACGTTCTCGAATCCCTTTTTCTCCAGCTCGCGGTAGTGGTGCATGTTCCTAAGGTACCTCGTCACTCTGAGTGGAAGTGGCAGCGATCTAGAGTCCACATCGTCGTCGCGCGCGACCAATGTAGGTGCCGAAGCCGCGATATTGGAACCTATAGTGAACATCTCACCAGAATCCTCTTCTCCAGCGTCGCTTCCATCTTCAAGAGAAAGCGGAGGCATCGGGGGAATTTCTTTCGGGTCGCAATTTGCCAAGTGGCCTGTGGAATTGCCGTCTCCCGCAAGCATAGGGATTGCTTCCACGGAAACCGGACCATCAAGCGGACTTGTGTAAATGGATCGCGGAATTGCAAGACCGTCGACTGCGCGTATCCAGGGATGCTCCAAAACCTGTTCTGCAGTGAATCGCACACTCGTATCGAGCACGAGTAATCTTGAGATAAGGTCCCTCGCCATAATGGACATCTTGCGCCAATCTCGTTCTGGAAACGTGTACCGAGCATTCACGATTCTTTCTTGCAGCTCGCTCTCTTTGAATGGTGGGTATCCGCAGAGAAGTATGTATAGGATGACGCCTAAACTCCACATGTCTGCCTGAGTTGTACAGTACCCCCGAACGTATATTTCAGGAGGAGCAAATAACGGCGCAGCCATTGTCCGCCGAATAGGGGTGTTTGGGTAACGCATCTGTTCAGCAACGCCAAAGTCGCAAAGCTTTGCAACATTATCTTGTGTACACAATACTATTTGGTTTAAATGAACATGACACACACACACACAAAAGTCAGTGACACTCGCCTCTATTCGACTTTTCTCCCCAAACACACTCACCGTTATCTAGTTTGACATCCATGTGCACGACGTTCATTGCGTGCACCTGCTGCAGAGCGCTGGCAATATCCCGAATGTACCCCGCTGCGACCCGCTCAGAGTACTGAGTCTTGTCATTCCGCTCGACAATCTTTTCGAGCATGGTTTTCTGCACAAACTCCAGCACATAAAGAGCAAAATTTTGCCCCATCTCGAAATCAATCAACTTGACGACGTTTTTGTGGTCGCATATCCCTTGAAGACGTGCCTCTTCCCTACAGTCATGGCGCCTCACTGCATCGCTGAGTCCCTGGACCCGTATCCTCACAAATTTCACTGCAACAATCTCTCCGTTGCTCCTGCGCCGGCCACGACATACAACTGCCGTCACCCCGCACGCCATTGCTTCCAAGATTTCATACTCAGCAGCCAGCTGAGGGGCTTCTTTCAAAAACAGTGCGTCAATCCCTTCCGTTCCCTTTTGCTCGCCCCACTTCCGCGCATAGTCAGCTTGGGCATCATGGAAATCACTGAAGAGCTTGCGGCCTTGCAATGCCAGCACCGCCCGAGCAGACAGATTCTTCTGTGAAGCTTCTCGAGCACCATGTTTTTGTCGCTCCCTACGGCGTCTCCGAGCAACTTCGGGCGTAGCCGCCCAGTGTTCAATCCCTCCGCTGTGTTCGTTTCCCATTCGTCTCCCTCTCGAGCTCGATCTCACAGATAGACGTGCGGGACCGTCTTCGGGCTCTAAAACCGTGAAAGACTCTAGCGTCAATGCCTTCCTCCGCGCAGATTTGCCCCGTTTTGATATATATATCAATGTCAAAAATCTTTCTCCAAGGTCTCCCCGTTGTGTCTATGGCCAAGTCTCTTCTTATTTCTTTATCTTTTACGAAAACTCACACACCTCCGCGAGCTCGAAAGTTCTACCATCAAAATCCAAAATGTCAACAAGAACAACAACGATAGCAAACAAGAACAACAATTCGTCAAAGTGTTCTGTCAGTACGCTCTCCGGCGCCCCTTCAAGCCGCGAGTTTGGGCACCAAGTGTGTCCGTGAGTTTCGTAAGTTTCGTGAGCGACGTGCACTGTCCAGCACAGCGCTGTCTGTCCCTTCTCCCTGTCCCCACAATTGAAAAAAGTGTCCGCGGACACCTGTCTTGTGAGGGGACTGCAGCGGCGTTTCTCTTCCTATTCTTCTTCGGAATTCTAATCGATATTTTCTTCCTCCTTTTTCCCTCAGTGCTCTCTGTTTGGTGTGGCACTGACGGGACTGTACGGTTTCGTTATGGTTTAGAGTAGAAGACCTGTACTGGGAATGGAAAAGAGAAATTGTGTGCAACGCAGAGGGTAGCAGCTGCTAGAGGCTCGTTAGGAGCAGGTGGGGTGGCTTACCACGTTTCTGGACGATACGGTAGAAGTGGCGACGTGAGGGTGGGGGTGCAAAGAGGGTGTTAATGGCGCGTGGATGGGTTTTACTGTAAGAGTGATTGGCTGACTGTCTACTGTCTAATGTAGAGCGTAGAAAAGACGGTAGGGACCACTGGTTGGACTAACTAACAGAGATGCATTCAACTCGTTCGACAATGTCGAAAGCAACGTCAATCTTTTTGGGTATCATTTCAATTTGATTGACATTGCATTGCATTCACTTTGGTTTCGATCTGATCGGCTGTGAACGGCTTTGCCCTTTCGCCATTTCGCCCTTTCGCCATTTCCTCTTCGTGCTCTCTTTTGATCCTCTCGCTTCGCGCTGGGCTGATTAATGGCGCTGGAATGTGGTGAGGTTCTGTTTATATTTGGGGTATCCGCTTAGGTCCCGAGAGATCGGTTTGATGGGCGCAACTGGCGATTGGTATGTCTTTGCTGGTGGTGTTGTCAAATTATTTGACTGTGAATACTGTGAAAACGAACTGATGGGAGGAGGACCTCGGAATTATTATTCTCAGTAGCTATATAAACACAAAACTTGGCAAGAACGCGAGTCGGGGATGTCGGGGATTCCAAATTTGCTGTTAAAGTGTAAGCATCTCCAGCTCGCTTTGGTCCGGCTTTGGGTCCACACGCTTCGTGTTGCCTGGGGTACGAGGTTGGCAGCAAGAGCAGCAGTTTCGCACAGGCTCGTCGTCGTACTCTTCGACAGGATTTGCATGGAGATCTTGGTACTGAGCCTCAATGTCGTATTCGATGCTCTGTTGTTCGCGACGAGCCCGAATGCGGTCACTGATGGCGCAGTAACAGCACGCGCCAAGAATTACCGCAATAGATATTCCGAGTATAGCGTACCCGAAGGCGCCCATCGAGCTTATGAACGATATGAATCCGCTGACTTGAGGGAATAAAAAGATAGTGAGGACGATGACAATCGTCACGATAAAGCAACAACAAAACCTGACGCAAAGTTCCGGACCGAGACATTCACGCAATAGATAGAACGGGTTCCACATGAGTGACCATTTGATTCTGCCAACAGGCTTGGGAAGCTTTGGAAAGCGATTGGGTTCGTCACGACCCTTGCCATTGGACAGCGATGTCTCTGCGACGTCCTTACGAACAAGCTCAATTGATACCCAAAGTTCGCCCATGTCGCGCTTTTGGCCATTCTCTATACTGTAAAGCTTAAGAGCTTTAGAATTGGGCGGAGATCGAGTGCTACTCAAGAAGTCGCCTGCCCAAGGAGCATAGGTGTCAATTAATTCGTGCGCCTCCTTCTTCTTCTCAGCGGCCTCGTTGTCGGCTGCCTGCTGTTCTTCGTTCTTCTTCTTTTTCTTCTTCTTCTTCGCTTTGGTCTTTGTGTTTGCAGACCCAGTCTTGTCACTTGGCCCTGCCTTCTCTCCTGGCTTGGCCTTTGCCGCGAACTCTGTGTCGTCGGCATCGGCATTAGTCTTCGGAATGCCAGAATACGCATCCACACTTATACTTATCTCGCTCAATGTGCGAGGATTTCGAGAAGCCTGCCCACTGCCGTTTTGCTCCCCACTCGAAGGCTGCACATGAGTCTCGGTTGTGGACATGGGACTTTGTTCTTGAACGCGCCTGTGAGGAAGACCAAAGTGTTTGCCCGAGTCAGAGAAGACCTGGTAGGTCTCTTCGTTGCGAAGAAACGCAGCTTTGAGGTGACTGTCGAGGTCCAGGATCGTTTCCGCAATGCAGTCGCTCCACTTGGCCACATCTTTGTCCCAAATCTGCAAGGTCAAGCGAGACTTGAGCTTGGCCAGTGGAAGCTTGATATCTTTGAATTTCAGGCGGTAGTTCCACGAACCCTGGCCTTTCTTGCAGCGCCAGTGAGTATCCGTATACTTCCACTTCTTTTCACTCCAGCCGTTGAAATTGGCCCGGACATACAAGTCGTTCTGCTTTGTAAACATGTCAAAACTTGGCACGTTGTCAGATTTCCATACAATCACGCGCATTTCGAAGACGGCGTCTTCAGGTGGCGAGATGTCCACTGGAGGATACCTTAGAGCTGTCGGCTGCTCCATCATGTCAAGCCACATCTCTAGCTTCCCTTGCTCGAGCTGCGAAGTCGGATTCCACAACGAACGAAGTTCTGCTGGCTTGCGCCAATAGGTTGGAACTTGGTCTATCGATGCGTCCAGAGTATCATCTGTGAGATTTGCAAGGGTTCGCTCTTCGTCCGTCATCTGCTCTCGCGATCTCTCCTCCGCAGAACCCTCCAAGCAAAGCTCCTGCCAGCGATCCGACAGCCAACGGTCTTCGAGGTCGATCACCGTCTCGCCGATGAGGTCGTCGCTCGAAAAAGAGTCATAGTCCATCGCACGAATCACTAACGAGGATGTCCCGGGAAGCTGGGCAGTGAGCTCGAAAGACCTGTAAAATCCAGGGTTCACAGAATTGGGAATATAGCGCTTTCTGTCGCTCAACTTTTGCTGACCCAGCTTGAGAACCAGGTAGGGATCGCTTTTTCCTCCGCAAACGTCCATGGGAGTAAAGTTAAATCCTTTGAGAGCGTATATGCGGACTTCCACTTGGCGAGGAATCATTAATTTTTCAAGCATAGACTGGCTAAAGATACCTGTTTCCGCAGTGACTGGCTGCTCTTCAATTCCCTCTTCGATGATGACACGCATCACTGCTTTCAATGCTCCAACTTGGCGAAGGTTTGGCTTCAGTTTCCGTCCAAGAAAAGACTTGCGAATGGAAGAGCCGCGAAATACTGGATATCTTGTGAAAGGACCGTTGCCAACTACCTGTTCCAATTCCGTTGAAAGTGTTTCTCTTCCCTCCATGAATTTCGGGAGGGGAAGTGGATCATGGCGAGGCCACTCTGTGAATTCCTCGATTGACTCCTCTTCAGATTCCTCCTCCTCTTCTTCTTCTTCTTCCAGGTCGCGCTCTTCGTCACTGATATCGGTCACATATGTTTCAAGAATAGTTGGAGCCTCATCGTCGCCAATGCCGAAACCAGGACCGCCAAAACTAGAGGGCCCGGGAGACGGCAGCCAATCACCAGGATCTTCCGGTGTCTTTGGCGTGGAGACATTAGGATTCACCGTCACCGAAGAAGTTCGAGCCTTTGGCTCCTGGTCTGCCGGCGGCTGATAGAGGGGAGAATTCGGGACTGTTGAATGCCAAAATGTTAACAACGTTGTACATACAAAGGCTGCAAAGTTGAGACCGATGGGCAAAAAGTGGAAACTTACCGTGTCTCTGGAAATCAATCGTGCTAGTTGCTACCGTTGGAGCATCAAGCCCACCGAACCTGGAGTCCTTTACTGTGACATGCAATCGCGGCAAAAAGCACAGATCCTCCGGAAGATCGAAAGGGATCTCGATCAACTCACCAAAGTTCGGATTGGACCCCTTTCCTCGCTTGGTGCTCTTCACGTTCCTCGTTTTGCTAGCGTCCCCTAAATGGAATTCCACTCTAGGATTTGAGATTGGCACTCCACGATAAGATCGCAGAGACCGCAGGCCAAGCACAACTATTTGCAACTTGGCTTTGAAGGGACAGATCGGCTCGATCGATCGCAGCGGAGGAAAAGATTGCTCAGCTGGAATTATGTCCACGGATACGAGCACCTTTCCCTTCCCGCAATCGCCTGGCACGACCTGGAAAATGGACGCCCATTCAGGCTGGCCGCGAGAGTTGTAATCTCTGCCGTCCTTTGACAGAGACAAACGAGCAGTCCCCAGGTAATCATCCGAGTCAAACTTGTCGTAGTCGTAAATATCGAGAATTACTTGGCTCGAAAAAAGCGGCGGTGGAAGAAGTACATCCTTGAATTCCAAGGTGTGATACCACATGGGATCGCACGTCTTCAGCTTCTTCGGCACCTTCATCTTTTGCCCGCCGCACTTTACAATAGCATATGGGTCGCATAACCCGGTTGCATCTGCGGCGGGGAGATCGGCACCTTGGTAGAGATGAACCCGGACATTGTACCGCTGCCTCGTGCTGGCGCCCTCCAAAGCCAATGCGTTCCAGCTGGACTGCGTTGCATCAGCCTGCTCCTGGGATCCGAACCCGATCGCGACTTGTACATTGCCAGCAAAATCTTCGTCGTCGAGGTTATTATTTGCTTTGTCTTCTTGCAACGCGATCCACTCAATGTCGCGCACAAATCTTCGGAGGAGAAGCTCACCGGGCTTTAGGCGAACAAAGGATATTGACTCCTTGTCATCGTCTTCGAGATACAAAAAGATGTCCGGCACTTGCGAGTCATCGAGGAAGGTCAAGATCCAGTTTTTGATCAACTTTTTCTGTCGGCGCATGCGCTCGATGGTATCAGGGTTGGGGGAGTCCTCGGGACTGGACACTCGCTGCACAGAGGCTCTTGGCATACTCTGCTCCAAAAGTCGAAGCTCGCTCGAGATTTGGTCGAACCGTGCGACCATGGCCTTCATTTCAGCACTGTCCCATTTCTCTAGAAGCTCACTGGGAAGCGTGAGCTGTACCTCCAGAGCCTCGCCCCAGCTCACAAGTCCACCGCTTGGCCGCTTCACAGAGGAGCGTAGCACATGTGGCCCAATGGCGACCGCAAGAGCAACTTCGGATTTGCTCTTTATACCGATGGCGTTCTGCATCTTTGGAATCTCACTTCCAGAAATGGCCCAGAGTCGCAAGACATACGTGGACTCCCTCGGGAGGGCGGCTCTGCGAATAGATCGCATAGCCACTTTGTGCGCAATCTCAGTATGAGAAGTGTCGTCCTTCTCTACTGCGTAATCTTGCAAGCCGATAAGTATACGACCGCGATAAGCCGAAGCAAAAGACGGGTTGGCGTTCATCTGGTGGCTGTCTTTGTTTGTGAAGAACCCGCCTTTTCCTGGTGCGCCATAGAGGTTGTACCAACGCGGGCGAATACGCTCGCGTGGTGCATGGACAACGTCTTGGTAGTTGAGAAGCAGAGTGCTCACCAAATCGTTTTGCGAACTCTTGTCGTAGTCGAATAGCGAGAGTTTGACACCTTTGGCAATGCGATGATTGAATGTTGGCAGCCAGAATTCTTCGTTGAAAACCACCTTGAGCGACTCCGTGCTTCCACGAAGTCGAGTTTTGGTGATTATCCGACTCGAAATCTCGTTGTTGGAGTCAAACTTGACCTTGAGAAAGGCGTCGATACCAGATGTTCCAGTCAAACGATTTGAGTCAAGCGCGGGAAGGTCTTCCGCTTGGTACAATTTCAAACGGAGGAAGTGGAGAGATTGCTGTATGTTTGGCGGAAGAAGAACCTCGCCAATGTCATCCGACTCTCCGGTGACCCCATCCTTTGCCTCCCCTTCTGCTCCGCCGGTCCCGTTGTTTGAGTCATCGCGATCACCATCTGCGCTTTCGTTGTCATCGTCCGGGATAACGGCGGTGTCTCCCGGCCCGAGCACGGAGATGGAAACGCGGGCATAACCCTGGATCCCCGTGTCTTTGACGTTCTTCTCGTCGACAAGGCCGATCCACTGTCGCTTGTGTTCTTGATAGTAGGTGTCCAAAAGATCAAAGGTAAAAGAGCCAATAAGGTCGTTCCTGGTGATAAGGTCCGCATCAAACACCGCAAAACGTACGGTGGTCGCCTCCAGGCTCTCCTGATCCATATCCTTAATGTCCAGAAATAGCTGCTCATCGAAAACGCACGATCGCACGCCCTTCTTAATCGAAGATGTCCGCTTCACTGGTTTCCGCATGGGCGTCTCCACCGAGACCACGCAAACCGGGTCCGATGTTCCCTGCAGGTCCTCCGCCTTGAGCTCACGCACCTCAATGATGTGAAACACCACCCTCCATGTCCCGCTCTTCACCGGCTTCTTCTTGGCCGCCTCGAGCTTCTCCTGTATCCTCCGCTCCTCCTCCTCCTTCCGCGCCCGCCTCGCGTCCTCTTCCTCCTTGTCCAAGGCCTCCTCTTCCTCCGCCTCTTTCGCACTAGCATTCGCGTTTATATTCGCGCTTGAGCTTGAATTACTGTTCACATTCGCTTCCACGCCTGGGTCCAGCGGGTCCTCGTCCCAGTCGTCATCCCAGTCATCATCCCAGGCGGCAGACTGCTGGCCCAGGTCTTCGGTCTCCGGAAGAACATCTAGGGCCTCGCCACGGGCCTTCTTAGTGACCCCAAGGCGCGACATGATGGCGAGGCGCGATTTCCCGGACACTTTGGCCCTGCGTTCCCAGCCGACAGTGACTCTAAGCCTCGCGCCGGAGTCCATCTCAAGCCATATCTGTCGCGTGCATCGCGCCGGGTCCTGCGCGAACTGCGCGCGCAGCTCGCGCACCGTGTTGAGCGCGACTTGGGCGCGTCCGAGGTTACGGGACCCACGCACCACCGCGAACTCCACGGCAGTCAATGGGTTCCGCGCAGCCACGAACTTGACGCGCTCATCCCACGACGCCCGCCCGCGCGCAGGTCCGTCCCGATCCCCGTCAGCCGCGGACCCTTCCGCTGCCACCGCACGCGGAGAGAGGTGGATGGCGCGCGCCTCTGTGCGGAACTCTTGTCCGGAGAACCGCACCACCACGCTGCAGGAACCGCCCGCGGAACCCGACCCAGGTTGCAGCTTCTCCGCGTCCAGCACGCACACTGCCAGCGTGTTGGCCATCGCGAAGGCTCTTTACGAAGCACGTTCTCTCTCGCGTTCGAAATCACAGAATCACAGAATCGCAGAATCGCAGAATCCCAACCTAGGTCTTGTTGTTGTTGTTGTTGTTCTTCTTCTTCTTCTTCTCTCTGTCCTTGTCTCTCTCTACTTGCGCTGCTCGTTGCTACGCGCCCACCGCGCTCTGCACTAAGACACTGCCAATGACGAACAACACGGAAAGAACACGCCTCTGACAGGCGTTCCGATGATTGATTGCACTCCGCGGTCGCGTGAACGATCGACTCAAGTTGGCAATTTCACAATTGGCAATTTCACAATTGACAATTTGACAACTTGACAATTTCACAATTGACAATTTGACAATTTGACAATTTGACAACCTGAAGAATTGATAAATTGCTGAATTGCTTTGCGACCGGAGAGAGTGTGAGCGAGCGTGATCTATGTGTGAGGGCGCGGCGAGGACTGTGGGAGCGCAACGGCCGTATGTATACTCCTACTGTAACTACTATTGGTAGGATAGACGGGCTATTCTAGTACCCTAGTACCCGAGGACTCGCCCTGGGCCCGCTCTGTTGGCCAGAATGTATGTGAAAGGAAAAGTGTGTGGGCGGCTGAGTGCTACGGTTGAGGCTGGCAGCGACTAGGAGTGGGGGAAAATATCTTCCCCCGCAAAGAGGACTATTCGTTCGGTATATCGGTACTATGGTGTAGATGAGTGGGTAATAGATCGCTTAATACAAAGGGTTCCGCAAAGGTGCTGGGTGTTGGGTGGTGAAATGATGGAAGTGGAGCCACGATGCGGACGGAGGTCACGAGTGCAGCGCAAACAAACCCTTTTGGAAGGTAGGGTGACACTGAAATACTGAAATGATGAAATCATGGTCACGTTCGCACAGAATTGCAACTTTGCAATGCACAGCCAACAAAAGTGCTTTTAGGGGATCAAATTCTTACATCTTGGTGGACAAAATTCTCTGATTGACAGAAATTGACAGTGAGAACAAAATTTATAAAAGTTGAAGTTTACTGCTAGAAAAAAATAACGTAAAATTGAGAACGCGCAGGGCTCATGTTGCTCTTGACGAGGCCATGGCACGAAGTTGCGCGGCTTTATCTGTTCCCAGCTCGTTGACCATCGCAGAGAACGTGGAGCCAGGAGCGTCGAGGAGCTCTTTTGGGCTTGCAAACTCGGCGACGTGGCCTCCGCTGAGGACGAGGACCTTGTCGTTGTCAATGATTGTGTTGAGGCGATGAGCGATTGTGATGATTGTACACCCAGGGAACGAATTGCGGATCGTTCGCTGGATGGTCGCGTCGGTCTCGTAGTCGAGGGAACTTGTTGCCTCATCTAAAAGGAGCACTTTGGTCTGATTGATGATACTTCTCGCAAGGCACAAAAGCTGCCTCTGGCCTTGCGAAAAGTTCTCTCCGTACTCACTCACCTGACCTTGCAGACCTCCCGCCTCTTCTACTGTTCTGGTCAATTCGCATTGGCGGAGACCCGCCCAAATGTCTTCGTCACTATACAAGTCGAACGGATCCAGATTGTTACGAATGGTCCCACTAAACATAACCGGAGACTGCGGCACGATACCAAGTTTTGCCCGCAGTTCGTGTAACCCGAGTGTAGAGGTGTCCACGCCATCGATGCTGATTGGACCTTGGCCAGCTGCATCGAGCTCGGGCTCCACCAGTCTCAGAAGGCTGAGAAGCAAGGAGCTTTTGCCGCTTCCGGTTCTTCCGCAAACCCCGATTCGCTCTCCGCCCTTGATGGTGAGATTGATACCGTTGAGGACCAATGGGGTGTTCTCGCGATATCTCATCTTGAGATCTTGAATCTCAATCTTGCCTCTTTGCGGCCAGTTCTGAGGAGGGGGGTTAGGGCTCTCGAAGGGCGCCTCTTGCTCGATGTTATTGGTGTAGTGCAAAACACGCTCCACCGAGTTCATCCCGGCCTCAAACTCCGCGAATGTGCGAACAGTTTGGTTCAGCAAGTTGGTAATCTGCAAAGCATAAGTAATACTCAACCCGGCCACCCCCACGGCCAAAACGCCTTGGTCGGATGCGTACACTGCCAAGCAGGAGGCGAAAATGGCCACCAGAGCCCCGAGCATCTCAAGGCGAACGGCGAGCCAGCGCTCAATTGTCTTCACTAGGTACCAAGCCTTGACATTCTCGTCAACTTTCTTCGAATTTTGTTGACGAAAGCTTCCGGAACGGTCGTAGGAACGAATTGTGGATAGCCCGCCCAGTGTCTCCGAGAAGTGTGCAAATACCGGCGACCTGGAGATCGACTCCAGACGCTTTGAGTCCCTAGCCAGCGGGCGGTACATGCTGAGCATGTAAAGGTATATCGCGGCTATAACTGGAACAGCAGCCAAGAAAATTGGAGTGGAGTAGGAGACCGTGAGAATAGCAAAGACCAAGCCGATTGCAGTCGCCAAGAAGAAACGGGAAAATTGAGGGACGCGATTGTCCACCAAGAAGAGATCCTTCGAAAACCGCGACACGACTCGGCCAATAGGGGTGGTGTCAAAAAAGGACATTGGTGCGTGAAGCACACTTGCGAGAAGGGACTTGTGCATTGTTCGCGACGCTTGCAATCCGAGCAGCGCCATGCTGATGTTTCGAGCAAAGTTTAGCAATGCCAACACAACCGCAGTGACGGCCCATCCGCCCAGGTAAAATTTGAAAGAGAATTTTTCATAAGCCAAGTCATTCGTCCAGAATGCAACCCAAGCCGTGTTTAGAAGCGTGGATGCCTGACTTAGGATGAAGACAATGAAAACTGCGCTGCCAGGCAAGTAGCCCCCAGCAGCACGGAGATACCCAACGTACTCGCTGCTCGACACAGCACCAGTCTGTCGTTCCTCCACTTGCATGAGCTGTCGGCCCTTTGTTCGTCGCATAATATCTTTGGTTTTATCCTGCTGGCTACTGACGCTAAGCATCGAGGACCCCTCGCGCGTTGAATTGGAGTCGTCGCCCACCTCTCCCTGGTCAAGGTCTTCCAGGCCTTGCGGGCCACCTTCTTGATCCGGATTGCCGTCGGAAGTGGTACCGTGGAATTTTTCCATGAGTCTTGCAAAGTCAAGCCCCGACTCCAGGAGCTCGCTGTACGAACCTTGTTCGACGATGTAGCTGGGATGCTCGGCTTTGGACTCGAGAACGATGATTTTGTCGCACTGTGACAGGAAATTCAACTGATTGGTGACCAGAATCCTAGTCCTTCCAGCCATACTGCGAAGAATGCACCTTCTGAACATCTTGTTGGCAACCTCCGGGTCAAGTGCGGAAAGCGGGTCATCAAGAATTAAAATCTCTTTGCTAGAGTAAGCCGCCCGTGCAACGGAGATGCGCTGCTTCTGCCCGCCAGAGAGATTGATGCCCCGCTCCCCGATGATCGTCATATCACCGTCTGCTAAAACACTGAGATCATGCTCGAGCTGGCAAACCTTTAAAATTTTGCGGTAACGCTCTTCGTCCATAGGCTCTCCGAATAGGATGTTTGCACGTACAGTGTCATTGAAGATCCATGCTGTTTGCGCAGCGTACGCTACGCTCCCATTCAACTGAACTTCTCCGCGGGAGCGGTGGAGCTCATTCAAGATGGAGCACACCAGGCTGGTCTTCCCGCTGCCTACGGGACCAATGATGCCTACTAAGGAACCCTCCTCAATCTCGACATTCACGTCGTCTAAGGTCGGAATGCTTCCTTGTGCGGGCTGCTCAGGCTCGTCGATGCGGATGGAAATGCTGTTGTCGAGACCAGACTTTGACTTTCGAGGTTTCGAGTCGATAGCAGGCGCGGGTTCGCTGGACGGCTTGGTCCAGTGGAACTGGCCATCCCGAACTCTCACAGCTATTTTGCGATGAGCGATTTCAGAACCGGCGTCAAGCGCACTATGGTTTTCCTGTGTGACTTCTTCTAGCGCCAAAAATCCAGCAACTCGGTTCCGGCTCACCTTCGCCTGAGCCAACTGCGAGAGAGCACTTGGAAGAAGCATCAAGGGCATTCGAAGTTGGTTAAATGCCGCAAGGGCCGTGAACAACGTAGCGGCATCGACCTCTCCATCGTTGTACACTGCATAAGCACTCAACGCGCATAGGGCTACTATTGCGGGCATACTGATCACCACTGACATCGACGCAGATGTGAGATAGGCAATGAACTTGAGCTGCTTGACCTCATCAAGACGGTGAACACCGATAAGTTTGACAAAGTTGAGCTCCCATCCAGCCATCTTGATGCCTTGAATACCTTGCAGAACCTCGTTGGTGACCTTCACCCTGTTGTCTGTCACTTTTGCCATCTTTCGATTGACGACGGCAACTTTTTGAAACATTAAAGTCTGCACCGGTATGACGAGAACCATGACTCCCAATCCGATAAAAGCAGACCAGCCGATGTAGATGTACAAAATACACATGTAGCCAACGATTTGGTAAAAGGCGTCACCAATCGAATGAAACGAGGTTCCTATGAAAAATTCGATTTTGGTGGAATCGAGTTGCATAAGGTTGACAATCTGGCCCAAGGTCATGTTCTGACGAGCAGAAGCAGACAGACGTAGTGACTTGCGATAAACATCCGTAGTAATGATACTCCTTGTTTGCCACCCACAACGGAAGGTATTGAACGAGAAAGTGTTTTCAGCAACGGCTCGGACGATAAGCAGCGCTCCCAGACCAACCGCCCAGATATAAGCATACCATGCTGAGTACTCGCCCTCGGTGTCGCTCTGAATGTACTCCAGGATTCTGTTGACAAAAACTGGGTTAGCAATCTGAGCTGAAGCGGAGATGAACTTGAAGAACCCAGCCTTGATCATTCGCCGTTTAATGACCGCCCATAGCGACCAGGTAAGCAGCGAGCACGCGGCGTCATGAGACATGACAAACCCATCCCCAGCTGCCTGCTTCATCTTGCCCAGCTGCTGCTCCCACGCCGCAGCGAACTTTGCACACAGCACATTCGTGGTGTCTTCCTGCGTGAGCTCCCACAAGTCCTCCTGCTCCAGCTCCTTGCCCTCATTCTTCCTCTTGGCTTTGGCGAATTTAAATATCGACGTTGCCCACATAAAGTACGCACGCGAAAACCATCCTGCGCGCTCTTCTGCATTCTTCCCCGCCGGCCACGTCTCCTTGCGTGCCTTCCCCATCGGAACAGCTATGCTTTCCGACATCTCTCGATCTTCCCTCTCTTCCCACTGTCTTCTGACTGACTGACTGACTGACTGACTCAGCCCTCGAGTTTTGGGACTACTTTCGCTACTTTTGCTTTCACTTCATTCACAGTCAACTCATTGTTTCCATTTCCACCAAGTCTCTCTCTCTCTCCTCTCCGTCCCTAGGGACACTTACAATCTATCATAAGGCGAATTTGCCGGTGCTAGCTAGTGTTATGTTATTAGCTAGGTACTCAGTACCCGTGCGTGGAGATGAAAAAATCGAAGAGGGTTAGGCACAGAACTGTTAGAGTTTACAGCTAAACTTATCTGATGGGGTATGGGATGTTGTTTGGAGAGTGTAGGAGAGGGTAGGGAGTGTGGTAGATGTACGATGCAAATGACCGTGAGTGCTCGGGATCAGAATTGTGTATGATGAGTTTATCGAGATGAGCGCTGGCTGGATCAAATTATGAATCAGTCAAAACAGTCAACCCATCAAAACGCTCGCACTAGTCGCGTTTCATGCAATTTTATTTCAACAGCCCAACAACAGCCCAACAAAATCCGCTCCAACCTCGCCCAAATTGAATTCGAGAACTCTTTTTCACGTGTGTGTTTCGTGGCATTCACATACCAGACTCAAAAATACCACAGCGTCCAAATTACTATAATTATTTAATCGTTGAATACATCAACAAGACTAATGCTATCGGTAAGTGCGCCTGGTTTTGTATCAATCGCTCGGCCAGGATTATTTCGAGCGTGGCAAGGCGTCATTTCGGAGCTGTTGGGGACCACCATATTCGACCTTCCGAGTCATAGCGACGCCTCTAGCTGCGTTACGAGCTGTGGGAATAGATAGAGACATAGAGAGAGGAGAGAGGAGGTTGGAATTTGGAATTGTGCCCACGACTCGTTCGAGGAACGTCGCAAGATGAACCAGTTATCAGTGGCTCCTGGAAATTCTCCTGGAATGTCCTTTAAAGTCCTCGAGGATTCATGAGTACGCGAGAACATGTGTAGCAACTTACAGTTAGTCACTGTCGATACCGGTGCTCGAACTTGTTCAAGGTTCGCAGTCAAGAAGCTTAACACTTAATGTGTCCTTTTCAGTTGTTTGTGCAGGCACATGCAGGCACACTTTGGCAAGATTGGCCAGTGTCGATGGAGGATTTGGCTGGTTTGGCTTAGATGAACTCGGGAGTGGCGAAGGTGTGGTGCTCGAGTAGACTTTATTGTTATATTATCGCTGCATTTAAGCTGGACACAATCGACATCATGTGGCTGTGAGACAAACCAACCTCGTTACCTCGCTGGGACTGACGAAATTTCGTCGGCAGGAGAAGAAGGAGACCAGCCGACTACTAGCTAGTTGTGCGACACGTTGAACACGTCACTAGGGCATACACTGTAGCGCATATTCCTCGATGACGCACATGTGTTGACGGTTGGTCTCAAGGTCTCACTCCTCCTTGCGAAGACTTGGGTGCCGAGACATCGCGCGTTTAAAGTTCATTTTACCCTATCCGCCCGGGAATGAATGAAGAAGACATAAGAAGACCACGCCACGATGACGAGAATTCATGAAGTGTACATTGCAGCGGCTCTCAACGCTACGGAGGCGGAGGTCGCCGTGGTGTTGCTTTGGCAAGAGTAGGAGAAAGCCTTTTTAGAAAAGTACGTCACTAAACTCTCTCGTGCTTGGCACCAAGGCTGGCGATTTCATATCCTGTATGGAAATAGCCTTCAGTCGATGCAATAAGTTGGCAAGGAAGGAGCAACCGAGATCGACCGAATGTTGGAAGATGTGAAGCGCAAGCACGGACAACGCCATTGTTGTCCGTGCTTGCGCTTGTCAGTGGAGCATGGAAGCGACACAGTCTGCCTTCGGCGTAGTGCACTTAATCCGCGCGTCGGCATATATAAAAAGACCAATCCCGCAGACCCTCATTAATTGTTCAAATCTAGTTGGGTTTGTACCTGGAGGAAGCTTTCTGACTGTGATTTGTGCAAAGCAACTGAGACGGTCTCTTCGACATTATATTTCACAATTGTATACTCATTGAACAAGTCGAGAGAAAATATTCAGGGGCCTTCGTCCTCAATCTCTTTGCTTCCTTTAGACTCGCCATCATTGTCTTTGTCATCTCTTGCAACCCTTTCAGTTGATATTGAGCACGTACTTTGTATTTAAAAAAGAAATAGACTGCGAAAGAACAATTCCGTAAATATTTTTCCACTGTCAATCAGAATGCCTTAAAAATCTAAGAATTAACATCATACTCGGTTCAGAGCAGTAGTAGACACGCTGTGACAGCTCATGCACCTGAACGTCTTTGAATCGCCCGGTGCAGACAGCAGGGAATTGCAAGATGGGCATTTAACGCTCACAAGGCCTCCGCCACCGCCGCCGCCGCCTGCGCCGAAAGAGGCAGGCCGGGCGGTCTCGCACATGTCACACTTCGTATCAGACATTGAGTTCTCGTAGGTGCACGCAGCACATTTCCACACCGAAGGTTGCTGTTGTTGCGTTGGAGGAGCTGGGTACGAAGGCTGGCCATTTCCTGAATGTCTCTTCGCCTTGCGGTCCTCCTCCGCTTGAAGCTTTTGCGCTAGTTCTAGCGTGGCTCGGTCATCAGAAGCGGACGAGGAGAATGAAGACGCTCTCGAACTCTGACGAAGGCCGCCTGGAACAGCGCTGGAATACGTTGGGAGCAGAGGACCTTTGCTGAGTGGCGGAGGTTTGTGAATTCCAGGTGGCGCGGATGACGGCGCAAGCAAAGGCGATGTTGGTGGAAGCGAGTGCCCACTTGATGTTCTATTCAAACCAGAGGAAGGGGCGTTGTAGCTACTCTTCATCGGCGACGGTGGGGCACCTTGAGGTGGCGTTCGAGTTGGACTCTGGTGGTGAGTCGCGCTGGCAGCAGGTGGCGGCTGCACTGGCGCGGCTGGAGCCTTCACGGCAGGCCTTTTCGTGAGTTTCTCTCCCGTCCCGAGCATGGCGACGATTCTCGAAGCCAGATGCGCGCTGAATACCTCAGACTCCGAGGACGTACCAATCTCCTTGATTGATCGAAGCAACCCGGAGTTGTTTCGAACCTTGGCCCGTACAGTCTCATCGACAAGCATTTGACGCAGTGCGAGCAGGCCATTATTAACAACGACGGCATTTTCTGCCTTGACCAGATCTTTACCTGTCAAGACGACCGCGCAGGTTTCCAATAACGTGGTCAATTGCTGCTGCGAGTCTTCGGACTCCCTAACGCTGTACGCCAACGAAAGAAGAATTGCACTTGCATGGCGAAGTTGAGATGAGGAGATCGGGTGCTCCATAGACGCTGCAGCAGTTTTCTCGAGGATGCCTTTCAGAATCCTAACATTTTCCAAATCCTTCGCCATGTCCATGGAAATATCTTGGGACATGGTAAAGTTTTCCAGGGCTTGCAAGGCAGCAAGCCATGAGCTACAATAGCTGGACTCGGCAAGAGCTTTACTGAAAAGAGGCTGAGACAGTTCAGGACTAGTGGAAGCCACGCACGGGCCGAGGTCTGACAGGAGCTGTACAGTAGCTTCTACGAGTTCGCAGAAACCAGGATGCTCTTTTGCTTGCTCCTTTGTTGCGGATTCAAGGATGCGTGAGCAAACCTGCATCACACCATTCTCGCTACTAACAATTTGTAGGCGATGGTCGTCAAGCGTCGCAAGGCGCGAGAGCGTGGCCATAGCATGACTTGCGCGCGTAATATCCTCGCGCTCATCAGCCAATTCTTTCCGTGAATCGAAACGCGATGCCACCTGCGCAAGAGCAGGTAACACATCATCGCCACTAGCCATGATCGCTTTTTGCACTGCAACGCCACCCTGTGCCAAAGACGCAATCGCTTCCAAACCCGCAGTGAGGGCTTTAGTTTGGTGTTCCTCGGCATGAAACAGCTCCGATGTGCGCGTGATGAGCGCAGCAAGAGCCGGAATGGCCTTTGTCCCAATCACGGCATCATCAATCGATCGATCCTTAGAGTCTTTCACAAGGGACGCCACCAAGGACGCCGCTTGCAGAATATTGCCAGGTTCAAGCGGTTGAGCGTTATCTCCTTGCTGTGTGGTTAAAGGCTCCAGGAGTAATGAAATGGATCGAATAGTGCCTGCTGCAATTAAAATCTGCGAAAGCGAGGGGTCCTTTGCGATTCGTGACAAGGTGGAGAGGCAAGCTTTCATGAGTGTTTCAGGACATGACTCGCCCATGATCAGATTCACAGATCGAGCTGAGCGGCCAAGCAAGGTTGCCTCGTTCGGAGTCAGGTTTTCGGGGAGGCGCGATAGTAATTCAATAGCCTCTTCGCACAGGTCGAAACGATTGCAACCGCTCGGGGTGGGGCTTGTGTCCCGAATGTGGGCATCAAGAATCGCAATGACTGCATCGATTGTGTCTCGGCGCTTGTTAAGTTTATGAATGCGATCCCATAAACCAATTTGAGGCGGCTCATCAGGGCTCACCTCGTCCTTGTCAGTTTTGCTGAATGCGAACAATGCTTGCAGAGTATGCTCCGATGTGGCGGATCGGGGTCGCCCCAACCGTCTCTCTCTCAGAAGAAGGTTTACTAAAGCGGATACAACGTCGGCGTCTAACAAACCGGCGCGGGCAGCTGGTGCCGCTGAGAGAAGAGCGCAAGCGGCAGCAGCCTCTTTGGCAGGGGATTCCGACTTGTCAGCTCCAAAATGCTCTGGAGGGGAAAGCAATCTGACGATAATTGGCAAAATCTCCAGAATCGTCGGCGAAGCGCATAGCGCATAGCCTGGGGAATCGCCGCACAGTGCAGCGATGGTCGAAACAGCTTGCGCCTGAACACGCGGAGGCCCAAGCTTCAGTAAAGCAATCGAGGAGTCAATGTCGGCGTTTACAACGAGCTGTTCCCAAAGGTTCTCGCTATCCTTCGCCACAGCCAAGAGTACCTGGAGGCTAAGCTCCGCGCTTTTCGGATCCGAAGACTTCATCAGACGGAGCAGCGAGTCTGTTGCCCCCGGCTCCGCAGTGATTTTTGGTCCGTTTGCAGGTTCCTTCGAGAGAATTACCAGACACTGCAGTGCAGCGCCCTGAAGCGGCTGAGGGCGCTGCTCTGCGATTGGCAGTAGCTTGCCAGCGCCACCTTGTTCCACGATGGCAAGCCTACAGCGCTTGGAGGACTCTGCGAGGGAGTTGAGACAAGTCAAGCCAGCTTCAATTGCGCCTGCATCCTTTTCTGAGAGAAGTCCGAGCAGGGCAAAAACTGCGCCTGCATCCAAGACGACATCACAGTGCTTCTCCAGTTTCGCCAAATTGCTGATGATGGTAGCAATATCCATAAGCAAAGCGGGCTGAGCGGCCTCAGAAAGCAAAATTTCGATCAACTGCGGAAGAGCATCGTTCACAATGATTTCCCAGTTCCCACTATGGCGGGAAAGGTTACAAAGAGCTCGTACAGCAGACACCTGAATAGCAACCTTGTCCTGTGCGTGAAGCGACTGAGACGACTCGTCCAGTAATTTTGCAATAGCTCGAACTCCATATTTGATGTCGTCCACAGTTGCGTCCGTCAAAGTGTTGTTGCTTGCATTGCCGCCGCAAAGTTTGCCGAAAAGCGTCAATCCATACCAGCGCAAGTGATACACAAGCTGATATGACTCTCCTGTATCCCCTTCCAGGTGCAAGGTTTCATCAAGCGCTCGAACCACAGCCTTGACCCCTCCTGCTTTCGCAACTCCTTGTGCCCCGGAAGGGGATTCGCACACCGAAAGGAGCAGGCGGAAAGCAGCCAGGACAAGCGCAGGCTTGTTGTGGGCGTTCACCAACAAAGGGATCACCAAAGGTGCGCCATTGGAAGAAACAAGGTCACGAGTTTGCTGCTCTTGGTTCCGTTGCATACGCTCCTCGGGAGTCAAGTGAGATTCGTCCGCTTTTGAGCCACCCTCTTCTCCATCTCTCGCGCCACACAGGACTGCGACAGCTAGTAATAGCATTTCAATGGTGGCGTCGTCGAGTCTAATCGCGTGACGGTTTCCAAGCATTTGCAGCAGCTTCATCGCCATGGTAGACGGTGACACCCGCCGCGTCAGTGTCTGCAAAAGGACCGTATCCGACACGAAAGCATAAATTGCACCAATAAGCTGCCGCAACACGGCAGGATCGGAGCTGTTCTCCAGTCCGAGCAATGCTTCCACACCGCCGGCGTTTACGACTGCTTGTTTGCATTGCTGTCCGGCTTGCAGCAACTGGACTAATGCTCCTGCTGCAGGCCACCGAACATCATTCTCAGGATACCTAACCAAGTTGACGAGCAACGGAACAGCACCCCCATCTAAAATAATGGATGCCCCTTGTTCATCGCCGGCGAAAGCCTCGCACAAGGCGGCGGCATTCGCCTTAGTACTTGGTTCCGGTGAACTCAAGAGGGAAACGCACATCGCGAGACCGCCGCTTTCCAAGATGGTTTGACTACCCGCGCGAGAACATACAGCAACATTTCTTAAAATTTGCGCAGCACTGGCTTGAGAGTCTTGATCTCTACTCGCTAGAAGGGCTACCACTACCGGAACTGCGCCTGCAGCGCGGACCACCTCTGCCTGTCCATTGGACAGATAGCGAATAAGCTTCAAGCCTGCCCGTGCGATTGTTGGGCTGTCAGACCTTAGCAGCTTTACCGCAGTAGTAGCACCTCCGAGCTGCACCATAGCGTCCCTCACCCGCGACGCAAGATGAGCCCCTTGCGACTCATATTTGCTTTGATCTTCTAGTTCTAAACCTGAACAGATGGCGTTAGCTGCATGCTCTTGAATGCCGATGTTTGAAGAAGACAGGAGGAGAACCAGAGCTTGCATACCATTCGCATCTAACATCTCGTCAATGTTTTTTATGTTGCCCGCGACAAGGCGAGAAACAGCCATCGTGGCCCAGCTCTGCAGCTGCTCTTGGGAAGCAAGCAAGGCCTCACAGAGTGCTGGAAGCACTCGCATCGTACGCGAAGCTTCCTGGATCTCAAAGAGGTCCCCGAGCAAATACATGGCGTGGGCGAGGTGCATGTGCGCCTCCCATGGTGAGTTTGGCCTCGAGAGCATAGTGGCAATAGCCTTCATGCCAACTGATCCCTGCGAAAGCTCACTGCAAACGCTAAACCTGGACAAGGTTGCCTGACTGTCCACAGGAGAGTTAGCAGCGACGGCTGCAATAGAGGCAATGATCCGAGCGCTTTGAATCTGAACATCATTGGGATCATTCGGGTTGAGCAACTCGCACAGCGTGGCCTCCCCACCGCATCTCTGAACGACGTCCAATGTGCGCATAGCGGTTGCTTGTTGATCCACGCTTGCAGTTTCTTGAAGAGCATCAGGCAACTTTTCAATCATGTCTGCAATACCGCGAAGTGCCAACATGCGGTCATCATTGCGAGACGATCCGGCGTCCCGCAAGATGCCAATGTAACGAAGGTAGCAGTGGCGATCACCGGCGCTCTGGTGATCGAAACAAAGATCACATACACGGCGCTCCTGTTCCTTGAGTCCTGGAATGCTAAACTTCGCCTTTCGCGAGGAGCACTCGTGGCACAGTAACGACCCACAACATTTGCAGTGATGCCTCCGGTCCTTCCAGCTGAAAAGTTTGGCACAAAGTGTACAGACCTGCGAATGGTCGTCGGGTACCATGTGCGGACTGAGGTCTCGCGGGTCGGTGATGTGGCGCTGCTCCTCACTGCTCACATTCTTAAAGTATTCCTCGTCCTCTGCCTGCGCTGCAGCAATGGCAGCCGCGGTTGCAGGATCTATATCGTCGTGTCCATACCCGCCACCGTAATTGCCCGAGCTGCTGGTCGACGAGGACGGATTCGTTGAGGAAGACCCTCCACCTCTTTCGGTCCCGCACATCTTACAAGCACTATCAGAAGCGCCATTTTCGAAGGTGCATGACGGGCAACTCCACTGATTACTGCTCGAGCTCCTTTCGTAGCTATCGTAGCTTTGAGTGGAGTGCTCATGGCCAAAGTCCGGGTAAGAGACCTGATGGCCATTGGAGGACTCTTCGTTCAGACCCAACCTAGGATCATCCCACTGGGACTTGTTTGTCGCCGTGTTGACGAAGAAAATCCGCCCTTCGGCATCTCGCTGCTGCTCCCAGCCGGCCGGCAACGGCGTTTCCACTGGCGGGGTCCAGCTAGTCTGCATAGTGTTATGATTGATATAAAACGGCCTGCCCGATTCCGGGTCCGTGGACATTTCCCAGCCCGGCGGAAGTCCATCATTTCCAGACATTCCTGCAGTCGCGGCTCCCTCAAACGTTGGTCAGTCCGTGAAATTCAAGCGCCTTCGCGTTGTTCAAAACCAAGGACACCGCCTGATCTGCGCCTCTTCTCCCGTTCCAAACCCGCACAAACCTCTCTCCAGCGCAGCTCCAGACCAACTCGATTCCAGCGTCCGCTCCCCAATCAGCCACTGCTTTCACTTCTACTTGCTCGTGCGCGAGAGTACACCTGCGCTTCCCGATCTCTCCACTCTCTTTCTGCTCGCTTCTCTCTCTGTCTGTCTGTCTGTCTGTCTCTGTCTCTGTCTCTGTCTCTCTCTGTCTCTGCTCTTGTTTCGCTTCTGAAGTAAGTACTTCTTCAATGATTTCTTTCGCATTGTCCAAGATACATTGAACACATTGGATCATAGAAATTTATACAACGAAAATGACAGATGTTGGATTGGAGCTCGTTAAACCCCTCCGCCCATATCTCCCCCGCAATGATAAAATCCATCTATGGCGTGAGTATAGATTACGGGGGCATCGATCGCGTGGGGTTTAAGTCTCGGCTCCAAGAGTCAGATAGCGTGCGAATGATACAAGTCCGGGGATTACGCGATGTGGTGGGAATGAAGGTAGAGTGGGATGTGGAGTGAGGAAAAGTTGAGTGGGAGAGGGCGTGAGGGATGGGTGTGGATGAAACAAGACTATTCTTCTGAAATTGAGCGAGACGTTGGATAACCGAAAAGGTAGGAACGGGAGTGACACTCCCAGGTCTTGCAAGCCCTTGTCATTGGTGTCATTTGTCTACCTTCTCACACTTGCAGTCGTCAATGCGAGTAACGTTCTGAGTTCTGAACTGAGTTTTTCACAGCTCAAAATTCACTGAACATAACTTTGTCCAATTGAAATGAAAACTTGGTAGAATTTAGAATTTAGATTTCAGAGTTTCATCACTCACAAGAGTTAGGCGCAAGCCAATGACAACAATGACACGGTTTCGAAGGGTGCAATTAGAAATAAATACAGTAATGTTGGTAATTACTGTAATTTCTGCGCTGCGTTCTCGACCGTCAGCGAAGCTACTCGTGTGGAGCTGGTCGAGCCCCTCAATCTGGTCCTGTACTGAACCTGGTACTCGAGTACTTGGTGGTGGGCTGCTCCAAGTGTGGTGTTTCTTTTCTGACTATTTTCATTGGAGATTTGCAATGCACAGCCCCAGTTGCAGAATTCAGAAGAAGGTTGGATTTTTAATCAAACGCACAAAAATCCTCATGTGGAGTCTGGAGTCAACATCGTCGTGACAAGATAGCATTTCGCGGTCTTCTCCAAGTCAGACCTGTCGTCAGCGGATCAACCGGAACCCACCTGCTCCACTCCCGGTTCCTCTGACGAGAACCCGTCAGAGCGTAAATCGAGGAAACCACCCCCAGACTCTGACACTCCCACCAGCGAACCCAAGGGAAGCTCTTATGCGACCAGGGAGGAACATCGGCGAAGGCGGTTGTTGGACTCTTAACCGATGTTCTAACCGTGCTTAGCCAAGATTGAACCTGAATTCTTCTTCTGAAGAGGAGACAAGGAGAGAGAGAGAGAGTATCGAAGGCAGACGCAGCGGTGAACGTAAAGGAGAGAAAGAGAGCGAAGACAAAGTTGAGACAGGAACCATGGCGACCATCGTGTCCACGGAGGGAGACTTGGTGTTGAACAACGAGCTGGAGGCCAACGCAGGTCCAAATGCGGCCGCAGGAGGAGCGATCCAGCATAGGTTTTCACCATATGTGAGTTTTGACGCGGCGGCTGAACGGGAGATGTGTTGCGTGGACTGACTCGGTGCGTGTGATGTGCTGCATGACGTTGGCTGAATACAGGACTGGAACGGAGGTACCATCTTGGCAATCGCGGGCAAGGATTATTGCATCGTGGGTAAGTCGGCTCGTTGACGTTTGGCAAGATATGGATGTACAGACTGACCGATGGATGAGGATTCTGCAGGATGTGACACTCGCTTGGCCACTGGGTACAGTATCAAGTCTAGGAATATTCATCGCGCCTTCCAGATGTCCGAGAAAACTGTGATTGCGTGCGGTGGTTGCCATGCAGATGTGCAGGCGCTCTACAACAATCTCAAGTATCGCTCAGTTATGTACAAGTTTGATCACGGCAAGGACATGAGCACCGTCGCAGCTGCACAACTTCTTAGTAACACACTTTACTACAAACGGTTTTTCCCATACTACGCTCTTGCTGTCGTAGCAGGTCTCGATGACGAAGGTGTTGGATACTGTGCGGGTTATGACGCAGTCGGTAAGTGAAAGAAAATGCTGCCAAGTGTCTTTGTGGAAGATGTGTCACTGACAGTCATGTCTCTTGACATTTTAGGATCATACATTCGGAGTAGGGATGGATACACAGCAAACGGATCTGGCGCCTCTCTTGCCATGCCAATTCTGGATAACTTGTTTGGTAAGGTCGGAGTTTCGTCAGGCTTGGCAGAAAAGCCAGAGTTTACTGCAGCCGAAGCGGTCGAAATTATGAAGACTGCGTTTATTGCAGTCGGCGAGCGCGATATCATGTGCGGTGATGCAGTTGACATTTACATCATTTCCTCAACAGGAACCAAGCACGAGGAGTTCAAGCTCAAGGAGGACTAATTTTTTGTACCTTTTTCCTTTCTTTACCTCGCCTTATCCTTCACAAAATACTACATACATTTTTACTAAAAAATACTGTTCCCTTTCTTCCTGCGAGGAGGCGTGATGAAGGACTTTTAGTTTCGAACTGTGCCGGGATAGAACTCGCTCCCTTTTTGAGCGACAACTCCGACGAGGAGACCCACCTCTACCCCAAGAAAAAGTGAAGCGAGAAACACTGCACTGTATATGTACACTTGGATGTTTCCCTGATCCCGCGCGTTCTCGCCCAAGAGCTTAAGAAACTCCTTGACGTCAACGAGGTTCGACACGGCGGTGAGGACAATAGCAGAGACAGCAGCTTTAGGTAACATCGCCAAAAACGAAGTTAGAGACAAAAGCGCGACCACTACAGCCACCGCGGCTATTCCTGTGGAGAGGGCCGACTTTGCACCACTCTCCGCGTTGATAGCGGTTCTAGAAAATGAACCTGTAACCTGAGGTGCCCGATTTTGTTAGAAGTGCTGTTTCACAAACGATTAGTACTTTGATATCAAATCACAACTTACAGGATATCCGCCCACCCACGCAGTAAAACCGTTGCAGAACGCAAGTGCAAGAAGCTCATCGTTTTCTGAAACCTGCTTTGCATCACCTCCCCGCAGCTTTGTACTTGCCTTTGCAATCGCTGTGGCTTCAGCAAACCCCACAAGAGCGATCGGCACAGACGACACAAAGAGGCTGAAACCGGTTTTCGCGTCGGGCGGAAGGGAGGGAAACCATCTTGGACTGGGTAGACCATGGGGAATGTACCCAACGACGTCAATCTTAGTGCCTTCTGGCTGCTGCATGACAAACATGATACTGAGGGCTACAACAGTCAGCGCCCCCAGCTTGGGTACCAAATTTTTGAACAGGCCCAGATAAGAGTTAGATTTGCCATGCCCGGCATGGGTAAACCGAATGCGTCTAAAGCCGACGAGCACAATGCAGCTTACAATTCCGCACAAACAGCTTGACAAGGCTGCGTTCTGAAGGTTGCTAATGGTGTACAGTATGGTGCTCAGAAACCCGCAAGACTGCCCATCAGCGCTTTTGCACTTGGCGAGTCCAAAGAGAGCCGGGAGCTGGGTGCTTCCGATGATCAGCGCAGCAGCCGACGAAAAGCCAGATATGGCGCTTTCCGGCAGGAACGAAGATATCTTGGATCCCCAGCCCAAGAGCCACACCATTACTTGGACGGAGCACACCAGAACAGAAAGAAAGCACACCATGTCAACCCACTCTTCTGACCCTTCCGCCAGGTCTATTTTCTCCATTGCGAATCTTGACATGAGGGACATGACCGCCACAGGACCCACCACAAGATACCTCGAAGTGCCGAAAATAGGATAGCATATTTGCAAGTCGCTGTACAAACCATACTGCGGGGGCAGGCCTGCTATCATGGCATACGACAGAGACTGCGGAATCGCCATAACCCCGACAGTCACCCCTGCCACTGTATCGTAGATCAAATCATTCTTCCAGTCATACGTCCAGAGCCAGTTTCTGATATGAGGCCAGCGCTTTGTACGCTGCGTGGCCCCGAGAAGGTCGCCCATCCCTAATTTTCCTTTGGCGGCCTCACCAACTTTCCAGCGAGGCTTCAAGTCACCCGATCGTAAAGTCAATCGCACTCTCCACCTGAGCGTGTACCGGAGCTCGCCAGAGCCTTGCGGAGCAGCATACGATTCGGCACCTTACCACAGCTCTCTCCGAGGTTGGACGCGGGGATGGATACTCACAGCAAGTCCTGTCCTCCAGCACCAGATTTCAGATCTCAGACCTCAGACCTCAGACCTCAGACCTCAGACCTCAGACCTCAGACCTCAGATCTCAGATTTCAGAACTCGCCAATCACAGGTCGAGACCTCTCCGCTCCCTCAAGTCGAGAAAGTGCGGCTCTCCACAATCAACTGCAAGCTCTAACTCTCTCTCTTTGTCTTTGCCTCTATAACTTGGCCTCTAAACTCTTTGGTTAAACACTCTAAACTTACCAGAATTCAGAATTCAGATGTATCTTGCCTCTCTGTGACCACTGTGACTACTGTGACAACTGAGACATACTGAGGCCACTGTGACCGTCTCCTCTTAGTAGAGGTTATTGTTAGCAGAGGAAGTGTGGCGAGTAATGAGTACTGACAGTGAGTACCGTACTGCAGCTGGTGATGTACTGATAGGGAAAGTGTGCGCGCTGTGAGAGAGGTGTGCGCGGGCCTGTTCGTGCGGGTACTAAAAGTGCGGGGCGGAAGGGCGCCGTAGAGTGTGCAAGGGCGTAGGTTTCGTTTCACACTGAAACGAGGGAGGAGAAAGGGATGGCGTCCATGGAGAAGGTGAACACGTACTTGGGGGAGCTCGGTCTGCCTGCGCTGGACTACAGAACGCTGAGCGAGGGGTTTCTTGTGGCGGTTGGCGTGATCCTGGCCACGCTGGCATCCTTCATCACGTGTCTGGGGCTCAATCTGCAAAAGCTGTCGCTGTGCACGGTAAGTTGGGAGTCGTGTGTGTGCGCTTTGGGTGTGTGCTTGGTTGGGTGTTGCGGCTCCGCTGGCGAGGGTCTGGCTGGTCATGGTGCGCGAATTCTGACGATTGATTCTTTGGCGTCGGGATCTCAGCCGGGGAATGAAACGTTGTCGCCTTGGAAACAGCCAAAATGGGTCGCAGGATTCATGTGCGTTGTGGTGGGGTCACTGATAGACTTTCTTGCGTTTGGGCTCGCCCCGCAAAGCCTGCTTGCACCTTTGGCAGCCCTGTCGTTGGTCTGGAATCTTTTCATGGCATCCTATTTGCTGAACGAGAGATATAACAAGACGGACGTCCTTGCTGTTTTCCTCATCTTTGTCGGAACGGGTATCACCATGATCTTTGCGAACCACACCGAGAAAGAGTTCACTCTCAACCAACTCAAGGCATTGTACGGCGAGAGCAGGATGATGGTGTACGGCACTATTGTGCCGTTGTTTCTGTGTGGTCACTATGGTTTTGTGTGGCTGGCTAGTGAGCGAAGACTTCCCTTGCGCTACGCCAAAGTTCTGGAAATGGTCGGTTATGCCGGATTTGCCGGGATCGTTGGTGGGCAGTCTGTGTTGTTTGCCAAGTCTACCGTCGAGCTGATCAAGGACGCGACTCACGGCGACGACGTTTTTGCTCACGTTGAGACGTACATGATCGTGACAATGATGACAGTGTGTCTCCTTGCACAGATCACCTTCTTGAATGGTGGGCTGAAACGATTTGACAGTCTTTTTGTGGTCCCGGTCTACCAAGCATACTGGATTATCAGCGGTGTTGTCGGAGGGCTCGTGTATTTTGGAGAGTGGGAGGAGTTCACCGGGTTACAGATGGTGATGTTTCTTTTTGGGACTATGGTCACCTTGTTCGGTTTGTTGGTTCTCACTACGAAGGATCACCACGGTATGGACCCTTCCTCCACTTATTCAAAAGTCCGCCTGGACTCAGATGAAGACTCTGAGATCGAGCTTACGTCTGGCGAGCGGACAAAGGAAGAGGATGTGTGAAGGGAGCGTCCCACTTCACGAAGAAGAATTAGTGTGTAAAAAAAAGGTATGCCCAACTTTTGAAGAAGCGATATTTTCTGCCAGCGTAGAGTAACAGAAAAGACGACTTTGACTGATTGCAAATACCGAAACCAAAGCAAGCGGCCATGAAGCAAAACTAGTACGATGTTGGAAGCGCAAAGAGCCCCACATTTCGATGATGCCACCAAATATTCCAGGCCCCTCACCTCATCCGTCCGAACAGTCATAACCCCGAGCACACAACGCCGATTCTCATCGAAATTAATCTCCGACAATAACCACAATCCACGGCCCCAACCAAGTAGACACGGAACAAAAACCACGAAAACAACTCAAAGCAGACAAAGCAGCCGTCATCCATAATTCACGTTTCTTCATGAACAGTTTCTTCCCCCATTTCTGCGGAACGCTTTTCTATGGCGCCTTTCCTCTCCACTTCCCTATCCATGCTTAGCAGGTCCTACCCCTTCCAAAAGCGTTCCGCAGCCCTCCCCTGCGTGCACCCATCCACCCACCCACCCACTCATCGCGCACCCTCTGCACATCGCAGAACCGCCCAACGTCGCGAGTACGCACAGTGAACCGTCCGCGTACCTGACCGAGGACCGTGTTCGTTTGTTCGTTTGTTCGTTTGTTCGTTCGTGGGCGAAGCAAGGAGACAGAGAGAGAGAGAGAGATAGGGAGATAGGAGAAGATGGTGCGTAAAAAGGTGGATGAGCGCATCAGGACGGTGCTGGAGAACTGCGTGAAGACGAACCACCGCAGCTTGGTGGTGATCGTGGGAGACAATGGTAAGGACCAAGTGGTGAATGTGCATTACATGCTGTCCAAGCTGCAGGTGAAAGCACGGCCTTCGGTGTTGTGGTGCTACAAGAAAGAGTTGGGATTCTCCTCACACAAGAAGAAGAGGATGAAGCAGATTAAAAAGATGGTGCAGAGAGGGTTGTACGACGCGGAGCGCGATGACCCTTTTGAGCTGTTCATCTCCAGCACCAACATCCGGTGGACGTACTACAAGGAGTCAGAAAAGATCCTTGGTCAGACATTCGGTATGTGCGTATTGCAAGATTTTGAGGCATTGACCCCAAACTTGCTCGCCCGTACGATTGAGACCGTAGAGGGAGGGGGCACAGTTGTGGTGCTGTTGAAGAAACTGGACTCTCTCAAGCAGTTTTACGCTCTTGCCATGGACATCCACACCCGATTTCGCACCGAGGCGCACAATGTGGTCAAGCCTCGATTCAATGAGCGCTGGCTGCTGAGCTTGAGCAGCTGCGAAACCTGCGTGGTCGTTGACGACGAGCTCAACATTCTACCTCTGTCCAAGCACATTCGTGATGTCAAGCCGCTCGAGAGCGTGGAGGACAAGGATGGCATCGAGACCTGGAACATCGCGAAGGCTCAGACAAAGAAACTGAACGACCTCAAGGAGTCACTTGCGGGAACACAGCCTGCTTCAAACTTGGTGGGGCTTACAAAGACAGTGGACCAGGCCAAGGCAGTCCTCACGTTTTTGGATGTCATCGCTGATAAGTCTTTGGCCTCGACTGTCACACTGACTGCCGGTCGTGGTCGTGGAAAGTCTGCAGCACTTGGAATCGCTATCGCGTCTGCGATCGCCTTTGGCTACAGCAACATCTTTGTCACTTCGCCTTCCCCGGAGAACTTGAAGACCGTCTTCGAATTTGTTTTGAAGGCCTTTGATGCTCTCGAATACAAGGAGCATCTAGACTACGAGATTTTGCAGAGCACCAATCCAGATTTTAACAAAGCTATTGTGCGTGTGAGCGTTTTCCACCAGCATCGCCAGACTATTCAATACATCGATCCACAAGACCACGAGAAGCTCGCTCAAGCTGAGCTGGTCGTTATTGACGAGGCCGCCGCAATTCCACTTCCTCTCGTCAGAAACTTGATTGGCCCCTACTTGGTGTTTCTTTCGAGTACCATCAACGGCTACGAAGGAACGGGCCGCTCGCTTTCACTAAAGCTCATTAATCAGCTTCGTCAGAGCTGCTCAAGGTCCAAATCTGCGACGGAGGGCGGATGGCGTACGAACGAGTTTATGTACAAAAAGGGAATTCAGAAGCAAAAGGCTGCTGCCGGCGTCGAGGATGTTCCAGCTCCGGTTGCACCGGCTTCGAATGGAAGCTCTTCTCGCTCGCTGCACGAGCTTGTGCTTGAAGAGCCGATCAGGTACTCCAGCAATGACCCGGTGGAGGCTTGGATGAATCGCGTTCTCTGCTTGGATGCCACAAACGTTAAACAAATTCTCACCAAGGGCACACCACATCCCTCTGCAACGCAGCTATTTGCGGTGGATCGCGACGTGCTATTCTCACACCACTCGATCAGCGAGGCTATGCTTCAGCGCATCGTTTCGCTTTTTGTTTCCTCACACTACAAGAACTCTCCGAACGATCTTATGCTGCTCTCGGACGCCCCCGCACACCGCCTCTTTGTGCTCATCGGGCCTCAGTCCGAAGGCGACAGCGACAACGATGCGGAAAGCCCCTTGCCGGACATTTTGTGCGCTGTTCAAGTGGCTTTGGAGGGAGGCATTGCCAAAGACATTGTGAGAGAGCAACTTCGTCAAGGTAACAGGGCTTCTGGTGATCTCGTACCATGGACTGTATCTCAGCAATTCCAAGACAACGAGTTTGGCCAGCTCGATGGAGCTCGTGTGGTACGTATTGCAACAAATCCAAGTGCGACGAGAATGGGATACGGAAAGAGAGCTCTCGATCTTTTGAACAGGTTTTATCAAGGCGAATTGCTCAATCCGGATCACGAAGACGACGAGAACACTTTCGAAAATATCGACGCATCTGCAAAGGTGTCCAGCAAAGGCCTTCAAGGCGAGAAGATCAAACCGCGCAAGAACCTCCCTCCTCTCTTGGTGCCGCTCAGCGATCTTAAGCCTCCAAGACTGCACTACTTGTCGGTCTCGTACGGTCTGACCGATGACCTTTTTAATTTCTGGGCATCTTCAGGATTTGCACCGGTGTACTTGCGTCAGACGGCAAATGAGCTGACGGGAGAGTACTCCTGCATCATGATTAAGCCACAAAATACCACAGATTTGCCTGACGGACTGAACCCAGGCTGGGAAGACATGTAAGTTAGAAAAGGATGCTTGTGCAAACGACCGAAGAAGGTTGTTTCCGTTTGTGGAAGGTGCAGGCAGTATGGAAGGCCTTTGTCCTTTGAAAGACAACGTGTTGCACAGCGTTGTGTGCACGTTGTTACTCGTTGTCAGCTTGCTACTGGCCGTAAAGTTGTTTTACTGTCTTTTCCTTTCCACAAGCTGACAACTGGACAACCTTCAAAATTGGCACTTGAGCTCATCGTGAAGAGGTGTTGTCCAAAGTCATGGGCTCTACCACGTATAGGTGAAGTACAATCTTGAAGGTCGAGCGGTCGATGCTGTTTGCGTTTATGTTGTTGTTGTGTTTGTATACTGACCCTTTCGTGTTGTCTAATCTGCATCGCACGGAAACAGGTTCTGCAAGGACTTTTCGCGCCGCTTCATTTCGCTCTTATCTGGACCGTTCCGCGAGCTGCCATCGAAGCTTGGACTGGAAATTGTGAATGCTGCTGTCAAGAAAGGCCGCGTTACCTTGTCGGAGGACGAGATCAATGCCGGGCAGGAGGAAGCCCACGTAACGAGCCAAGAGGGTGGCGAAGGCGTCATCTCCAGCCGCGACCTCGGATTGTACTTTTTGCCACATGACTTTAAGCGCCTCGAATCGTATTCGCGCAATCTGGTCGATTTCCACATGATCACGGATCTCCTGCCGCGTCTCGGCGAGCTTTTCTTCCAGCAAAGACTTCCAGATGCAATGAGCATCTCTCTTTTGCAGCGCTTGCTTCTCATCGGTATGGGTTTGCAGCACAAGACCGTAGAGACACTTTCCACAGAAATCGACCTGCCAACGTCGCAGCTTTTGGCGCATTTTAATAAAGCCGTCAGAAAAATTTCGACGACCTTGAAGAGCATTGAGACGAGCGCTGCAGAATCTGCAGTGGACCAGAACCCTGCGATGAAGGCAGCTAAACAGTTGCGGGACGAGATGCGCGACGGAACCTCCTCGTTCAAGGCCATCTCCACGCCTATGGAGTTTGAGCAGCAAGTGGCCGGAGAAGAAGAGTTGGACAAGCTCAAGGCCTCTCAGAACGAGATGCTGAAGAATCTTGACCTTGACAAATATGCTGTCGGAGGGTCCGAGGAGCAGTGGCAGCAGGCAACCAGCAAAGGTGTAGGCAGGTCCGGGGTGGTGAGCGTGCACAAGGAGTCCAAAACCCCTTCCAAGGCAACCAACGGTGCTGAGAAGGAGACTCCCAAAGACAAGGCTCGCAAGCGCACCCAGGACGCCAAGTTCAGCGCACGTTCCGGCAAAAAGCACAGACGGAGCAAGGACTAAACAATCGAGCAATAACACCTCTCTTTCTTCGTGAGAAGAGAGTCTAAAAAGAGCACACGTTTGTTTTCAAATTAATAAGAGTCAGACAAAAGATATTCACTCATCAGAAAAACAGTTGTGCTACATAGTATTTGAGTAATTTGACCCAGAGCGTCTTCTGGCATCATCAGAATCATAGCTTCCAACGGACGTCGACCGGGCGATCACTCCGTTAACTGGCGACTTCTTGCTCGTCCGGCGAGGCGTGGACAGCTCAATGTCCCCATCGTCCTGATCAAAACCAATAAAGCTGTCTTCCGAGAGGCGTCTGCTTGGTAAAACCTCGAAGCCAACTTGGGGGCCAGCATTGTTGAGGGTGTGATTCTCTTTCCTGGTGAGCACGTAGAGTCCAGAGAGCGTGATGACTGTACCGACCAGAAACATGTTGATTTGTTTTGCGGAAAGCTCCTCCTATAAAGCCAGTTTTGAAGATGTCAGAACACATCCCAACGTGCAAAAAAAAAAGAAAAGCAGCCATTCTTAAACTCACAAATTCGCCAAAGTAAACCAAACCGCCGATAACACCGCTGATGATCCAATACGATTGGTACACTGGAAGGACGTAAAGTTGATCGTATCGCTTCATGGCACCGTTAAGAAAGCTGATCTGTGTAAGCAAGCAAATCACCATTGCGATGATGATCAAATAGGTATCCAAGTAAGCAAAAACGGCATCGCCGTGAAAGGCGTCCTTTAGCAATTCTACCGTGCTCTTCGCAAACAAAACGGAGTTCCCACCCGTGATTCCCGCGAACCCGCACCAACCGACAAGCCCGAGCAACTTGTAGATGGTCTCGTTCTTTTCTTCGCTCCATTTGATGAACGAGTAGTGCAGGCCTAGCATTAGCGGCGTTAAAAAGGCATAAATGTACATCCGCGTCTGATGATATAGTTCGCGAAGCACCTCCAGCTTGTATTCGTGTTCGTGATGATTTGAATAGATCATGGTGATCCCAGTCCCGAGAAAGATAAGCGCGCAAGCCTGAATGTCATTTTTGTCGTACTTTTCATCTAGCAGGTACGAAGACATAAATAGGTTCCACACCAGGCTGAGCGCTGCCAACGGGGCAAGCAAACTCTGCGGCGCAAGACCGCTGTTTCCACGCCACAAACACCACATTAAAGTTAGTGCATCATCACAATCCCACCTCCGGAATACAACCCCTGGCAAACGAAAAGTAATCCAAACAAGCCACGGAAACCTACAAAGCCAGAAAATCAATGATGTTGCCGAGCACCATGCACGAGAAACCGACGACCCACCTGGGCTGCTGCCACGGCTTCAAGTTGGCATTTTCCGTAGCGCACAGGCTCAGCTTCTGCAATCCCAGGCCCAGGCAGATAAGAAAGGACGCCAGGATCGCCAGCACTACGCCGCAAGTGACAAGGAACGCCTCGCTGAACGACCTGTAGTCCGTCCACGCCTTCAGCCGCGCCAGGTACGACTCGTCCGACTCGCCCTCTTGACCCATATTTTGCAGCTCGCGGGCCGCAAACTCCCACACCTGCGCCGCCACCGCCGCCATTGTGTCCTCGCCAAGGTACGCGCAGAAACCCCCCTTTCCCAGTCCTGCCAGTCCTCCCAGTCCTGCCAGTCCTGCTTTCGCACTTGCTGCGCTTGCTGCGCTTGCCCACTCTCGCTCGACCGCTCGACCGCTCTGCGCGCACCCTTGCCTTCTCCCGCTCAGTGTGGGCCCTAAGGGCGGCCTACTTTCGCTTACGGGACCCAGGTGTGGGAAGCCGAAACGCACGGCGTACTGCCCGCGGTGGGACGAAAGGGTTATGCGATAGCCTAAAGTGGCCTTACGACAGCGTGTTCGTTTTGCTGATAGATATGGCTACTGCCTGGAAGGGAGCGCTAGCTTGGAGAGCTTGTACAACTTCGAGATTGACCTGTGAGATTGAAAGATTGAAAGATTGGTTGCTTATAATTGACTGTGATTTCAAGATTTGAGAGATTGTTGGTCGATGGTTGGTGTGATCGGAGGTGGTCGGGTCTCCGGGGCGGTTCACGTACTGCAAGGCCAGGAATCAGGAGTTGCCGGGCTCGACAGATGTTGAATTCGAGTTTCTTTCAAGTGCTCGTGGCGGTGTTGGTATAAATAATTATTGTGACTGTTTAGCTTTTAAATTCGGGGTCGCTGGGCTTGACTTGGGTGACGGAATTCGGATACGGTCAAAGCGAGGCGCTTGCTCGCATTCATTCCATTGCGAGTAGAGGAGGCACGTCATCGTCGCTTTCAGCGTTGATCTCGGAATCTGAGAGGTTTTGAGTCAACACGGTGGGGACACCCGGATGTTCCTTATGGCAAAAGTAAAGCCGGCATGGATCCAGACACCCCAGCAAGGTGGCGTCTTGAGAAAGCTGGGCAATGAGTTCAAGTCGCTGGATGACGCCCCCGAACGATTGAAACAAGTGGACAGTCAGCCGCTCGAAGTTCTCCGGAGCCGGTTCCAAAGTCTGAACGAGCGCGATCGACTGCACCCATGTACTCGCGGTCAGCCAGTCGTCGGTCAATATTGTGACAGGAGTGTTCTGCGTCGCGATTGGAGTCAGTGTGAAACCGGGGGTGTCTTCATCAGAAAGGAGCGCAACTAGGCTTTCACAAATGTTGATGTCCCGCAAGACAAGACCAGCCGAATTGAGCACTTGGTTCTTGTTCTCCCCAAGCGTTAATGTGGGACCACGAAAGTTCAGCTTGATGTATCCTTCAATTCCGTCAATTAGTGCAGGCCCGTGATAGTGCACGCCAAATACGGGAAGGTATGGGTCCATAGACGCAGGTTCGAGGTCGTCAAACTTTTGATCCCTTATCGTGGCTGAGATGCTCAGCTCTGAGGCCACGTTAATCTTCCGGTAATCCGAAGATTTAGACATCGTTTCAGGATAAAACGTAAGATGCACGTGAGAATGCTGCTGCAATTCTGCCTTCATGAGGGCTTCACGATCCTCGGTGTCCAATGCATAAAAGAATGTCTTGGAATTATCACTGTCCTTGTCAGTTCGCAATGCCACCACCAAACGGTCTGCGGTGCGCTTCAAGAACACGCGCTGAGACACATGAACTCCTTCAGCCTCCGTTTGCGGGCACACTTTGTGAAACTTTTCCATTCCGTTTACAATCATGTCCGCGTCTTTAGCAAATGCGAAGCCACAGCGGCCACACACTGGAACATAATCGCCCATTACAAGAACGAGCTTATCTTTTGCGATCTTGCGTTTGTGCGCAACCTCTTCTGTCAGACAAACCACTCTATGGGACTCTTTTTTCGCCATCCTGGACGTTCCAGCAATAATTTGTGACGCGATGTGGCTACCATGCTTGGCGCAAAGAAATTTGTTGGGCTCTACGCGGTACTGAGAGCACTGGAGCATGCTGGGGCCGGATTCGAGCACAGGCTCTTTAAATTCTAGAGACACATTGCACATGTTGCATCTGAGACACTCCTTGTGAAACACCTGCCCCTTTGAGTTCTGTGCACGATCATGCATGTAGACGACTTTGTCACACAAGCAGCACTCCTTGTTCCTCAGCACGGCTTCATTCGAGGACTTGGGCGTCAGAACCTGCGTCATTCTCGCCACGTTGCCGCTCACAGCATTCCGCGCCGGCGACTGGCTTCTCACAGGGCTCTTCTGCGCTGGAGTGTCCTCCGCCAGCTCCTTTTCCCACCCGAGCGTGGAAACCTTACCTATCTTCACTGCCGGCCTGTCGAGCGCCTCAAACTTGGCCACATCATTGTCTCTTGCCACCTTGTCTTCCCCGCGCTCCCCGCAGCAGAGCGACATTTCGGAGCCCATTGTGTCCGCACAGTCTGCACAGTCTGCACAGTCTGCACAGTCTGCACAGTGCAAAAGTTGACACTTTTGTAGAAATATAATTAGGTTTTGTCGGGACGCCGACTCCGCTTCAAAGTTTACCAAACCTAACCGCCTTGTCAGTTTCCTCTTACCGTTACTCGGCGCAACACAGCCCCGTTGTGCATCTCCTTTCTGCGGGCGACGACTGTGGGGCGCAACAGACTTCAGGGCGTGAGCAAAGGATTAGAGGATACTGTTTCACCCATAAGAACTGTTAGGAGGTTGAGGCTTACCAGAAAAGAAGAGATGAAGACATCGCAAAAACATTCTTATACGTTTGAGCTATCTTCTGAAGTAAATGTCAATGTTTACTGTGAGTCGCAAAGATATCTCTCCTCCCAACGTCTGCGGAGTTTGGAGCACTATTAGCTGTAATCAATGGCATAGGAGTGAGAGTAGTCCGACAAAACGAACAGCGCTTTGTTCTATTTTGGGTGCGGAACTCTTTTTACACATCGCAGGACACCCTCGCAGAACACGTCCCTTCTTCAGTTCTGGTGACATCGACTCCTCGCAAAGTAAGTAGCCCTACACGTTTCGCTGAGGGGGCTTAGCAACAAATTTCCCGACGTCGGCCACATCTCCTATACTTTAGACTATATCATGCCTACATTTGCCTCTCCTTCTCCAATCCCACGAAAAGGAGGTAGCGAGACCTAGCAGTCGAAAGGAGACAGAAGGATCTCATCTACCCAAAATAATAGAACAACTTAGCCTCATCACCCCACCTGCTCCCTTTCGTTCCCTGTGTTCTTTCACTACCACACCTGCTAACCACACCGCTCTCTCTCCTATTCTACCCTTTAACCCAGTCAACCACACTAAGAATCGAGTGGGATACACTGGATACACAGTGCAGTAGCCCGTGGTAGCACAGCTAAGTGGAGGAATAGGAACCCTTTACCCGGAGCGCTAGAACGAAGAAGAGACACAGAGAGAGACAAGAGACAGAGAGAGACAGAGACGGTGTTTGTCGGAAACTACCGATGGCTACGCTATGGATCGGATATCCGGGAGCTAGGAACTTTGAACGCGAATCGTCCAAACAAACCAAACATAACCAAACAAACATAACCAAACAAACAAACAAACCAAACGAACTCAGCAGGTTCAAGTCCTGACTCTGAGAGCTGTGAGAGCAGCATAGAGCAGCGACAGCACACAGAAGACAGAAGACAGAAGACGGAGGCTACTTGTTACACTGTGGCACAACAGAGTCAACAGAGTCAACAGAGACAGCAGACTGCAGACTGCAGACAGTAGCAGCTGCTGTTGACCTGTCGAGACTGTCGAGTAGGCGGAGAGGGACCCTCGTCACTGTCGCCATCGCCCAGCGGAAGGCTCCAAGGCGCTTCGTACTGGCCCAAACACCGAGAAGGCTCCGGCCCCGAGGACACCCTGAGGAGGACACCCTGAGGAGGACACCCTGAGGAGCGAGGTCGCTGTGCCGTCCCACTCGAACGAACCAACGTCCGTTCAACAACACGGGCTGGGACTGCATCCGCAACGCGAAGAGACTTGGCATCTAGACGCGCCAACGGCACGGTGCGAGACATAGGGATAGAGCCCGAGAGCTTGGCGAAGAGGGTGTTGTGAGTTGTGCTGTTGGAGCAACTTGCGTCATGAAGGGCAGGCACCACGGGCACGGTGGAAATGGCGGTTTTAGGGTGAGTTTGGGAGATTTGGGTTGTGATCCTGTGCAAAGAAGGGGCGCTGGGTACTAACGGGAAAAGATTGGAAACCACAGGTGAGATACTATCACATTTTCGTGGTGACGGTGACGCTCTTCTGGCTGTTCCTGATCAAGCAAATCGGGTCTGTGCAGGTGTTCGATCGCGTATTTGTGTTTGGGGACTTGAAGGATGGCGGCTCGAGCGGATCTCTTCGCGCGGCGGATGATGTCCAGGTCTTCACTGCGGTCGGCCACGCGAACTGTAAATATACAGCTTTGGCAAATCAAGTACTGGACAAGCTAAAGGAGGAAGACCCAAAGTCCGTGTTCGTGTACACGTGGACTGCTCCATCCAGGAAGCAATTCGATAGATGGCTCGAGACTCGCAAGCAGTCTGGACAAGTTCCCAAAGATCACAAAACTGCGCCTGTGATCTTTAATCGAATGGAGCAGCAGCGCGTGTTCCTCGGCGGAGTTGGAGAGCTGTTGGAGTTTGCGAGCGAGCGGTTCCCAAGAGTCGATCTATCACAAGAGAAGCTGCGCAAGCAAGAAATTGACGAGCTCTCTCACGACGATTTTCTCGAGCATCACGGCTCGGGTAAGGATTTCTCGACTCGACCGAGCTCGGGCAAAGCCCTCATATTAAGCCCATCTGATGAAATCTCAGCCTCCAGCGACGAGAGGTTGGACTCGGCTGAGACTGAGACTGTGACTGGCCGTCTCAGGACGCCAGAGACCACGGTGTTTCCTGTCAGCCAACAGAGCCCCGTTATACGCTCTTTCATGACTGACCCTCTGAATCGCTTGGTACCTCAAGTTACATTCAAGAAGAACAGGGTTTTCACGACATATCGCCTGGCGGAGGGGCGAATCGTCACCAACTACAAGCCAATGATGGCCGCACTCAAGGGAAAGGGATGGAGCTACATGCAATCCGCTCCACTGCTGTCTGGGTTTATTCTCGTGCAGGACCAGACTTCGGCGGCCCATGTTTTGAAAAAGTACAGGAAACCAATCATTAACAATATTGGATACGGCGGTCAGAGTTGCTTTGGAGGCACCAAGGGAACTCAGCTCAAGTGCCGCTCTGAATTTGCCCTCAAAAGCGGGTGCAATTACGACTCTCTTGGAATTCAACCCCCACAATATCGGCTGTGGATTTTGGAGGAGTGCAGGCGATTCTTTGATGTCGCGTGCAAAAACGAGCCGAACCGTATGTGGATGGAGAAGCCGAGCGGAGGGCAGCATGGCGTAGGAATGACCGTGCGAAATGGTTGTGAATCGGTCAGGCAAATTCATAACAGCTGCGCCGCCGAGGCAGCAAAGAAGAAGTTCATTATGATGCCGTACTTGACCCCGGCCCTTATGGGCGGTCACAAGTTTGACGTCCGCTCTTTTCTCCTGGTGGCAAGCCTGGACCCACAGCTTGCTTTTTACCACGACGGATTTGCTCGCAAGGCAAACAGCGCGTACACCTCCGACTTGTCAGATCGAAATGCACACATTACCAACGCTGTGTCTCAGAAGGATGAAGACCATTTCTACAGCTTTGTGAGCTTGCAAGACATCTTGCACCGTGAGTCAGGATTCCCAGCCGACTTCATGACGACTGTATTCCGCGCACACGCCATCAAAGTTCAAAATTATGTCTTTCAGACATCTCGGCAGTTCTTCGGTCGAAGAAAGGGTCTCTACCAAATCTTTGCTCTAGACTGGATCATCGATTCCGATGGTGGTATTCACATGCTTGAAGCAAACTCTAACCCGCTTGTCACTGTCTTCAAGGACTTGCAGGAGGAGTTTACCGAGACCTGGGACGGCATGACCGACCTAGTAATAAAGGTCCATTCTGAGCCCGAAAGTCTCTTCTCCTCGGAGTACCCTAAACTGACCGCCATGGACCCAAATCGTTACCAGTACAGAGGCTGGCATTTGATCTTCAATGAGCTCGAAGAGAAGGAGTCCGGAATCCCCTTTAAGCCGTGCAGTGCTGGGGTGAGCCAGTACAGTATCAGCAAGACTCTTGGCATCAACACCAAGCCCGACTCCGTTGCTGCTCTCCAGAGCTCTCCTGTGGCGAAGACTTTTAAGCAAGAAGAGACTCAGCAAGGCACTGCTGTGACTGAAAGGGTCTCGAGCAACGTCGTGGAAGAAGATGACCTGTCTTTTGAGACGGAGCCTGAAACCGAAACCTCGGCTGTTACGGTTTCCTCTGGCGGTGCAGACATGGATGAGACGCCTTACAAGATTTCCCAGGCCGAAATCCACGAGGCAGTAAAGTTTGCGGCGAAGAGGCAGTGTGTTAGCCTTGATCCGTTTGCTGCGTTTGACGACTGCCAGTACGTCAACCGCGGCCTTGGCGAGCAGGATCGTACAATCCGTTGCCGCTTCACGACGGATGGGTACCTGTACATTATCGAGCCCACCGACGAGAAACTCGTTGCGCAGCGACGGCCTCTCGAGGAGCTGTCCTCGCCTGGATGCTTTCCGATGATGTTGGTGACTGCAGGAGTGCACGGCAATGAGCAAGCAGGAATCGTTGCGGCTCGACACATGCGCAAAACGTGGTCTTTTAAGAAGGCAAGACTGGTTATAGTCGAGCGACTAAATCCTCGCGGGGATGAGAAACGAGCCCGCTACATTCCAAAGATGTCCAAGCAAGAGCAAGATCTGAATCGCAATTTTCCCAAGTCAGGCTTGGTCGGCGATCTTGCGAAAGAAATCTGGAAGATGGTAGCCAAGATTAAGCCTCACGTGTTTATCGACATGCATGAAGGCTGGGGCTTTTACAACCGCTTACGAGCTAATTACCAGAAGGGAGGCCAATTGGTCGGAAACCCCAAGTTCAGCAAAGGAAGCTCCGTGATTTCCTCTGAGTCGGCTGTTCCGATTGCCAAGTACATGATCAATAGGGTCAATGATCTCACCGTGAAGGAACATGCGAAAGACTTTCTGTCGGTCGTTCCACCAATAGAGACTGGATTGGCCAACATGATCATGCGTGAGTTTGACCCACTAACGTTTGTCATCGAGACTACTTCAGGCAACCAGCCTCTGTGGTTCCGCGCGAAGCAGCAGCTCATTCTAGTGAGCACTTGCTTTGTGATCCTCGGTCTCCTGCCTGTGGACTTTGATGGTCGCCAGGGATTTGACAACTCCATGGCCTGTGTCGCCGGAATGAGCAGCTGCAAGTTGCAGCATCCTGGGGACGATCTTCTCACTTTCCGCAACTCTCAGCCGCTCGAGCAGCCAAGGCCAGAATCCTCCGTGCGTGCAGTCATCGACGATGAGGACGATGATCTGACCCCAAGCTCAGACCTCGAAGTCACCGAGACCCGCGAAGAAGATTTATCATCAGAGACGGAGGAAGACGAAGAGATCAATGCCGCTGGCGACGCATTGGAGCAGCCAGCTGCTGAGCAAGAAAATGACCCGAACAACTTTAACCAGAATGGCGCAGATGGAGAAGCTGAGGAGGAGGCAGCTGGCGAAGACGAGGAAGCCGCGGCCGAGTTCCAATCTCGCTCTCAAGTCGCCGAGGAAGACGCAGAGCAAGCTGATGCCGAGCTTGAGACCGAAGTCGCCGAAGCAGAAGCAGAAGCAGAAGCTGCTGCCGATGCTGATGCTGATGCTGATGCCGACGCCGAATTCGAGGAGTTCGAAGAGGGCGGCGACAGGTAAATGAAACTGAAAGAAAAAAAAAGATAAACCTTTTGTGATCCGTACATTCCATCTTCTCACGCCGTTTCTTCGTTCTTCCATTTCCACTCCCCGTGAGGTTTAGACGCTGCGTCGACTTTCTTACTTGGTTCTTCGCGTTGTGTCGTTCATGTTCTGGTTCTTCCACACCATCTTCCCAGTTTGCTGGATCCTGAGGAAGCTTCGTTTCTGTTCTCCCCGGGGGTGGTAGGCTCTGTGTAACGGAGCTTACACCCATTCGTAAAAATCCATGATTATCCACTTGATCCATGTAGCCAATGGTCTAGAATGTGCTAGAGGACGGAGGAACGAGCTCGTTGTTCTTTATTAGGCGCGCATAGCATACGTTTAAGCAAACGTTCCCTTTGAAGTCTTATGTATTTAGTAGCATGTCGTAGCATTTTAGCGAAGTGGCAACGTTAGCTTTGTGGCCCAGTAATGAATGAGTCCTGTGAGGCAGTGGCCATCGATTATAGTACCCAGTAAATAGCCTTGTGTAGTCTAACATTCACAGTCCAACGAGAGTGCGTAAGCACTTCTCCGACAAATGCTAACACCATTTTATCTAAGCATCTCATTAACTACTTCTAAGGCATCCCGCCTAAGACTCGTTAATGTGCTAATAACCGCCCCAGATCCCCACTCACCCTCCCTTTCTTTCTTTCTTTCTTTCTTTCTTTCTTTCGTTTTCTCTCTCTCTCTCTTCCTGATTCGTTCTTTCCTTCTTTCTTTGCTTCCTCCTCACACTCACTCCCTCCTTCCCTCCTTCCCTCCCTCTCCCACCAATTTTCCGCTTATTAAACTCATCTACCCCGAACGCTACAAATGGCAAATTGCTACTGCCGCTGCTAGCTGGATGAGGGGTGTTACTAGTGGTCCTCCTGAACCTCGCATTCCTCTCCTTCCTCCCATTCCTTTCTCCCATTCCTCCCAACAGACCCACAGAGACAGAGGGACAGAGAGAGAGAGAGAGAGAGAGAGAGAGCGCAGCGGCATACTCACGCGGACGGCGAAGGGTGCGCGCACGTAGTCGGCGGAGGATCGTTCGTTTGTGTCCGCCTGTCTCTCTCACGACTTGGTGACCTGACCTGACCTGACCTGACTGACCTGGTAGCCTAGTAGCCTAGTGTTGAAAACGCAGAGGGTACTGAGTAGCGTGGCTGCGTTGTGTTGTGTTTGTGATTGTGCGTGGAGATCAGCAAAGTAGGAGAGAGAGAGAGAGAGAGGGAAACGGTAAGGCGAGATGTTGTCGAATAAGCGCGGATATGAGAGCATAGATATGGGGGAGACGAGGGTGTTCAAGCGCGGGAGAGTGGAAGGGCACCATCATAATCATCATAATCATCACAATCATCAAGAGACAGGAAATGTGTGGCAAGGAGCCGCGGGCAATTCGTGCCGAGAGTACAATTTCAACTCGAACAAAAGGAGGAGGGAGACGGAAAACGGAGGCTACGATGTTTCGATGGATGTGGCGTGGTGCCAGCGGGAGATGGAACACATCAAGGAGGCGGCGCAGAACAAGATTGCGCAGGTGGAGCTCGTGAATCAAAACTTGCAGACTGCGTGCGACGAACAGCAGAAAGAGCTTGGTCGTGTGCACCAGGAAAACAAACTTTTGAAACGATCCATCCTCACGCTCAACACGAGGCGCGAGGAGGCCGAACGCGCATATCAGATTGAGAAGGAAAAGACAGACCAATGCATGCGTCGCATCGCGGAGTTGGAGAAGGCTTACTTTACATTCTGTATGCAACAGCGCGGGTCGTCCCACTGTCGCCAGGATGGGCTTGATTCGCACAACAACGGCGGCGGCCCGATCTGTTAAAAGCACGGTACATACTCATTACTTTTGTTTGCGATCTGCCAAATTGCTTTCCGGCAAATTTGTAATTGTGAGTACTCCGAGAGAACTTTCCGCTCCGTTTCTACTCTGGGAAAGAAAGGGACGAGTACTTGCCGGTGAATATCATTGGGTGTATCTTGGTTTGCTAGTCATATCCCTTCGGCTTTTTGTCTCGATGTCATCTTCATCATTTTTCCGCGTTCTACCTTCCACCTTTATTATGTCAGTTTCGTTCATTTCTCATTTACTATATAAACTAAAGACAGGGAAAAAACACTCAATAGCTAAATGCGCTCTGCGAATCTTTTCTTCTTCTTTTTTTCTTGGCCGGCGCACAGTCTCGTACACGTCTATTCATAAAATCTGAATCCTGAAACTGTGTTACAGCTCCAAAGCAGTACCAGTACCGGTAACCTGTCGGCACACAGAGGAGAGTGACTGTTTTGATTGGAGCTAACAAGATGTCGCAAAATAAGCACAGCGTAGTCTAATTTTCCTTTTTCTGTGGTTTTTAAAAAGGTTATGAGCGTTTGTTACTTATTTGAAAACGGGCAAGGGAAGCGCTACTCCTGAATGAGCGCATCCTTGCGCGCTTCCTTGAGCATAGAAAAGAATTCCTCGTCCTGCTCCTCCTGCTGTACTTGGTCCATGAGCCACGGCGCGACTGGCAGACCCTTGCTCTGCAGGAACTTGGGGTTGTATAGCTTCGAAGCATATCGGGACCCAAGATCACAGAGCATGGTCACCACAGTGTGACCAGGGCCGAGCTCTTTCCCAACGCGGATCGCTCCAGCCACATTAATTCCAGCAGAGCCTCCGAGAGAAAGCCCGTCGATCTTTTGGAGGTCGTAAAGAACGGGCATCATTTCAGAGTCTGGGATTTCGAACATCATGTCAGGCTTCAGGTCAGCCATGTTTCCCGTGACACGGCCCTGGCCGATGCCTTCGGTGATGGACGAGCCCTGACCTTTCAACTCTCCGGTGCGAAAGTAATTGACCATGCAAGCTCCTTCCGGGTCGGTGAGCCCGATCTTGACATGAGGGTGGTTTGCGCGCATGTACTGAGCAATCCCGCTTAAAGTGCCCCCGGTGCCCATGGCACAGGAAAACGCGTCAACCTTGCCCTCTGTCTGCTTGATTATCTCTGGCCCTGTTGAATCTACATGACTCTGACGGTTGGCAAGGTTGTCCCATTGGTCCGCATAAAAAGCGTTCTGACCCTGCTTGCGCAGAGATTCCGCGACGCGCTTTGCCACATGCACATAGTTATTCGGATTCTTGTACGGCACCGCAGGAACCTCAATCAGCTGCGCCCCGAATTTCCGCAAGGTGGACTTTTTCTCCTCACTCTGCGTTTCTGCGATGCAAATTACACAGCGGTACCCAAAGACGTTTGCGGCGAGAGCGAGTCCGATCCCAGTGTTCCCTGCAGTTCCTTCCACGATCGTCGCCGGCTTTCCGCGAACCAGCAGTCCGCGCTTCTCCGCATCGCGGATCATCCAAAGCGCAGCGCGGTCTTTCACCGACCCACCAGGGTTTTCATACTCGCACTTGCCGAGGATATTGCATCCCGATGCTTCCGAGGCCGCTTTGAGCCTGACCAGCCTTGTATTTCCCACATTCTATCCCTCAGCGAGATGCAAGTGAGCAGCATTCCGCAGCAGCAGCAGCTCTCAAGTATGTTAGCTATCGCAAGTCAATTACGCCGCCTTCTTGACCCACGGTCCCAGAGCCGCATATCTCAACACAACAAGACAGACAGACGCCCAAGCCTTCTAGCACTTACCGCCTCCAGCGCCGGAATTAGCGTCCTCGCTAGCATTTTGCCCAACTCGCCGGTCAATTGGCGTCCAAAAAGGTGTCCTCGCCTAGAGTTCCGCTCTGTCCTCGCCAATTTTCCCGGGTTTATCCCCCGACGACTTCTCTTCGGCTAACACCCCCGACGATAGACGCAGCTTACCCAGCGTCTAAGGCCGTGCAAGGAACAGGGCGAACGAAGACAGAAAGAGCCGCCAAAGTGTGCGGGTCCGAGTCCCAATGCTTGCTTCCAAGTCCGTTAACGCTGCGGTCGACTGATGAATCGGATGATCTTGCAGCGCCGTCAACGCGCAGAACCAGTGCCGGCGCGTTGAGCGATCGGGTTCAGGGCTCCGCAAAAAGAGCCTGCTTCTCCACCTGGTTCTGAGTGTGCAGTGGTAAGCGAGATGAACATGAACGTGCGTCTTGGAATGGCAGCGAATGCGTACTTGTATTGGCGTACCACTCGCACTCGGGTGTCGGCGCGTGCGAACTCGGGTCGTGCTGATCAACAGATCATGTTCCCAACTCTGACGGCGCTTTGACGCGGCTATGATAGAATGTGATAAATGAGATGACATAATTCAGAATGACAGAAGGGTCAGAGGAACTCAAGATGTGGGCTCCTTTGCATCCGGTTCTGACTATTCTGACTATTCTGACTCGGAGAGCTGCTACTCTAGCTAGTCGCGACGAAGTTGGCTCGAGACTCCAAACTCCCAAAGGGCGTTGTTTCACGTGTGGTTGACCGCGAACGAAAATGAGAACGAAAACATCACATTTGAAGGAGATTTATTCCACCGCCAACTCTCGTCGCGCGCTGGAGGAACAGGAACATTGTCGTCCGTCTCGCCACATCTCCTTTCGCATTCAGCCCCTCTGTATTCTCTGTATCCCTCTATATTTCTCTGTTCCCTTTATCTCGCGCAGACGTCAAGGATCATCAAGGGTATCAAGGGATATCAAGGGGTCGACTGAGGGCTATGTGTGAGTTGAGTAATGTTGAGTAGCTCAAGTATAGAAACTTGACTTTAAAGCTTGAGTGACTTGCTGTGTAATCTTGTGTAATCATGATGTGAATGAAATGCGCTGAATGCGCTGTAGAGTAAGAAAGATACAAGACTCAGTGAGGATGAGGTCCTCGAGTACTAGTAGCTAGCTAGATACTCACAGTCAGTACCGTGTCCTCGAGTACCAAGTGATTGTAAGTGAGTGTGAGTGATTGTAAGTGAGTGAGTGAGTGACGTTGCTGACAGTGAGTCAGTGAGTCAGTGAGTGCTGGAAAAGAGAGCAGAGTTGGAACGCGAGAGAGGGTGTCCGGGTGCGGAAGAAGAGCGCAGTTGCGAGAACAAGGAGATAGGGAGATAAGGAGATAAGGAGATAAGAATACAAGGAGATGGCGGACCAAGGCACAGTGGACTGCTTGATGGTGGGGACCGGCGAGTACACGACGGGGTTCTCACCCTCGAGGACGGAAAGCTCCGACAAGAACGCTGGCGTGGTGCTGCTGACGCTCGTGGACCTTCGGAGGAGAGGCAAGATTGGCAAGCTCGGGCTCTGCGGAGTGAATGGGAAGAAGTTTCCGGAGATTCGAGCGCACGTGAAAAAGGCGATTGCGGACACGTACAAAGGCATGGATTGCGCGATGGAGACCTTCCCTGCTGATGATACTGTGGACGCTGAGTCTTATATGAAAGCGATGGAGAACTTCCAGCCCGGAGACGCCGCAACGGTGTTCACCCCTGACGACACCCACTTCAAAATCGCAAAAGCGCTGGTGGAAAGAGGTATCCACGTCCTTGTCACCAAACCGATGGTGAAGACACTGGAAGAGCACCAAGAGCTCCTGCGCCTGGCCGAGGAAAAGAATGTACTGGTGATGTGCGAGGTACACAAGCGTTTTGACCCAATATACACGGACGCCAGAGACCGGATCTACAACCTCGGCTCGTTTTCGTTCCTCACCTCATACATGAGTCAGCCAAAGTCGCAGCTCCACACATTCAAGACATGGGCAGGGAAGAGCTCTGATATCTCATATTACCTGAACTCGCACCATATCGACTTTCACGAGTGGTGCCTTCAAGGACGCTCTCGCCCAGTCTCTGTGACGGCCCAAGCCGCAACTGGCGTTGCATCCAAGGTGGTGGATGCTGAGAATTGCGAGGACACCATAACTTTGCTGGTGAAATGGGAGAATCGCGAAGACAACTCTGCAGGAATTGCGACGTACACCTCTTCTTGGATTGCCCCAAAAGCCGAGGTCCATTCCCAGCAGCGCTTCTTCTACATGGGTCATAAAGGCGAGGTGCGTGTGGACCAGGCTCACCGCGGCTACGAAGTCGTGACAGATGATGCAGGCTACGCCTCTTGCAACCCGCTTTTCATGAAGTATACTCCGAGTGTGGAAGGTATGTTTGCTGGTCAACTTGGGTACGGCTACCGCTCCATTGAGGCTTTTGTAGACGCGGTTCAGGACTTGAGATCCGGCAAGAAGACGCTCAGCGAGCTGAATTCTGTTTTGCCAACGGTCAGGAGCACGATGCTGACCACAGCGATTCTCGAAGCCGGTAGGCGATCTCTCGACAATTCTAATTTTCCAGTCGCCATCCTCTATCCAAATTCGGAGGAGTGGGACGTCCCTATTGGATTCGAGTTGCACAAACTAGCCCCAAATACATGAGGCACGGGATAACATTCAACTGATGAAATACCTCTTTTCCTTAAAACATACAGATTATTGAATACAAAATCGTACACAGCAATGCTCCTTGGGCAATTCCTTCCCTTTCGCTTAAGACGGGATCAAGCCGTTCTCTTCCAGTCCACGGTACGAATGATCTGGGAGCCTCTCACGAATCTCTTTTTGGTTTGGAAAATGTTGTGACCTCGCACTTGCAAAGCGGGCACGTTGCAGACGTTGCAAGCCACTTTTCGATACAATCGCGATGGTATCCGTGAGTGCAGGGGAGCATGGTCAAATGGTGCCCGACTTCAATGTCGTCCAGGCAAATACAGCACGACGTGTCGCCTTTGGTGGTCACTGCGTAAGACGACAGCGCGAGCAGTTCGGTCTTGCTCAAACCCTTTTTCTTTGCCTGGCTTTCGTTGTTGTTGGGATCAAACACTGTCTCCAAGTATGCGCGCAGGTTGTTTGATCCGTTACCCTCAGCTCCGTCGCCCCTTGCGAGAATATTAGTCCAGGTGCTCAAACTCATAAACTGAGGTCTGTACGGCCGAGCAAGCTCCGCACTTTGGGCTAAATTTGGCGCGTGTCGCTGTATCAAACTGTCGAGTAGCTCGTCTGTTAATATGGTGTGGCCAGAAGCAGTCTCGCCTGACCTTCGCCGCCGCCGTTGAGCCTGCTCAGCCACCTGCGCTCTGGTGCGCTCCGTTCGAATGCCTCGACCCCTCCTGTGCATCTCCTGCACCGCTGCTGCTGCATTCGCCGCCGATATGCCAGTCTCCACACTGGCCACTTGGGCAATGCTTGGAGCACTCCTGTCGCTCGGCCGACTTTGCTGTGGCTGTGGCTGTGGCTGTCGTTGTCGTTGTCGTAGTTGCGATTGTGATAACGATTGTGTCTGCTGCTGCGTGTTGTTGCCGTCCCTCCTTCTTCTAGACGAGGCACTTTGTGCTGCGTCCGGTGGTGCTGGAGCGCGAACTTTGACTTTTCTCTCCTTAAGAGCAACCCCGTTGGCACCAGGCCCCGATCCAGATCCCGGTCCCGTCGTCATCCGCGTCCCACTCAAAGCGCCAACGGCCATACCCTCCGATTCCTCGCTCGATCGTCTACTTGTCTCTTGTTGACGGCTCACCACCTGCTCGCGCTTCATTTGGCGCTCGACCCGCGCCAGGTCTTCTGCTCGAGATGCAAGATCGCACATCAAGTCTGCGAGTGCCAGCAACTCTGTCATTGAGACCTGCTCTCCGCCGTCTCCGGATTGCTCAATGTGAGTGTCTCGCTCATCTCGCTCGTCTCGTTCATCTCGCTCGCATTCTCTGTCTCGATTGTCTCGCTTTTCAGGCCGCCCAGTCTGCGGCTCGTGTGGGTCGCGCAGCTCGCCTAGCTCACGAAAAGCTGGGAGCGTGGCGGCCATGCTGGCTGCGATGCTCCGAAAGTAGCTTCAATTGCTTCAATTGCTTCAATCAATTGGTTCAATTGGTTCAATTGCTTCAATCGCTTCAATTGGTTCAATTGGTTCAATTGCTTCAATCGCTTCAATTGGTTCAATTGGTTCAATTGCTTCAATTGGTATGTACCACTTGCTCAGGAGCTAACTTGGGACATACTTTGCACACTCACCGTCGACGGTCTCCCACTTTTCGCTACTTCAGAAGCGCCAACAGTCTGTATTGTGCTCGGCACTTTCGATCCACCAAAGACAGTGTGCGTTCTTTTGTAGTACGTTCAATTCAATGGGTCCACGCGTTCACTCGTTCACTCTCGCGTACTCACCTCTGTCCCTTTGGAGAGTTAGCCGTTGGAGTGCCATCGGGGGACATAGCCTAAACGCTAATTGACTCTTGACTCCGTACTGTATTTGATGATATAGTGATATCGCTTCGGATACGAACAATATTCAAGGACTGTAGGCGTCTTGAACTACTAGTAGAAGTGGTAATACCAGTGACTAGCTATATAGCTAACGAAAAGTTACTGACTGTAAATCTGTTCTTGCCATGCCTGTACGGGTGGATAGGGATTTTAACAGCAGTACAATCGGTATGGAGGATTTCTCCGCCGCACATCGGATAAATCACTCGTTGGAAATTCGGTGGGTCGGCGGGAGGTTGGTGCACACACGGGGAAACAATCGATTCGCATCATCTTCATTTTTTCCGTGAGGAATACCGGTACAGTATCCGGTGGAATGCATCTCATTTAGACTTTACTGTAATATCCCGAATTGCGCTTTTTTCGAAAAATGAAACTTTCAGCTTTGGAAAATGGAATTTCTGACGTGAAAAGCCCTTCCTACACTTATTATTAGTTGACTCTTACGACGCCTTGCCTCACAAACCTCTTCCGCAGTAGTAAAACTTTACCGCAGTCCCACCATCTTACTCAAAACAATAGCCATCTACACAGGAGCACTTTTTCGCGATCCAGGTTCGGAGAGTTTACTCTCCCTAATCATTATCATAATTAACTCCACTAGTCCCCTGTGAGGAGACTCTCCCTCTTACCCCTTATCTACCGCAACCCGATACAACCCCTCAGTCTCTCCGTCCGTAGCCAACACCATAGACACTACCATAGTCTGCGTGGTTCAGAGGAGGACCAGAGAGTGCTAGGGCACGGTAGGTAGTGCTACGGAGACCGGAGTAGTGAGAGTGAATGTGAGTACCGACTGGCACAGTGCGCGAGGACGGAAGAAGGAAGGAGAGAGAGAGAGAGAGAGAAAGAGAAAGAGAGAGAGAGAGAGAGAGAGTACGCAGGGACGGTGTGCTAGTGAGGACACTTTTTCGTTGGCGTACGCAAGCGGTGTGGGAAGGAACAAGAGGCTTGCATTCTTTCATCCTTTTTTTCTTTCTTTGTGCATTTCGATAGTATTTTCCGTCTTTTGCTCGCTTGCAGGACATTACATTTTCTACAGGCGGCCACAACGGCACTACTCTTCGAGAAAAGAATAAATAAAAACTAAAAAGAAAGAGAGAGAGACAGAGAGAGGTCTCGAGCGTAGATCAGACGTAAACCTCTGTCAGTGTATGTGGCATATAGCTGGTAAAATCTCTGAGCGCGGACACATGGAGGTGCTGGGCAGCCGCGCAGGTGTGCGCGAACAGGGCAAGGAGGCTGGCGAGGCGGAGCAGGTGATCGACTTTGACCGGTACAACGAGGAGGAGCTGGAATGGGCTGACCAGCAAGGGCCTTATCATCACCAGCAACCCAGGAGTCGGCTAACAGTGGGCGGCGCCACAGGTGTGGGAAGCGCAGGTGCGGGGAATGCAGGTGTGGGCGCGGAGCAGATCTCGGAGCTGATTCCAGGGAGCATTCTGAGAACGTTCGACGAAGCGTCCCCGACGCATGCGGTGCTGTCCAAGTCCGCGGAGACTGCGGCGCAGGGAAGCTCGGTGCTGAAGGCTCTGGTAAGCGCTATCAGCAAGGCGCTGAACGGGGACTCGGTGGTAACGGCGCCAGCGTTTTACAAAGGACTGCCGTGGCTGGGCTCAGTGTGCGTGCAAGCTGGGACACTGAAAGGGAGTATTGTCGCCAAGCACAGAACGTATAAAGTGCAGGCGCAAATCCTCGCTGGAGGACACGTCCTGCCGTGGACCATCGGCTGCGAATGGCGTTACAGCGAGATGCGGAAGATGCTCGTGGACGACTTGCAGGCGATTGTTCACAGGCGAGAGCTGGAAAAGTATTTCGAGCCGCTCTTTGAGACGTTTCCGCCCAAGACATGGCAGAATCGGAACAGCGATGAGACCGCAGAGTACCGCGGGAAGTCCATGGAGCTGTATATTTTTAACATCATTCAGATCTGCAACCGGATCATCGAGGAGGAGGAAGCCAAGAAGAATTCCAAGCGCAAGAAAAAGGCGTCCAGCTCCGCTAGCACCTCCACAGCCGCGGGTCCGCTTTCCACCCTCGGCGGCAGCAGCCAGAATGTTCTTATGAGCTATATTTCGGATCAGTCTAAAGCGGCGGATTCTGGGGCCGGGAGCGGCTTGACCTTGACGCGGGAAAACAGCCTAGATGGTGCAACGGCAGAAGGCCTCGGAGACATTGTGGACCTCCTTGTGAGCAAGGTGCTTCGAATCGAGCGCTCGCTCCGAATGGACTTGACGAAGTTGTCTTCCGACCTTGGAACCATGATAACCTCGGCGCCAACAGATCACTGTCACGTGACGAAAGAGTTCAAGATCACACCTCAGCAGGCGCTGTAAATCTGGAACGCAGAGTTGCGGATTCACGCAAAGGTCAAAACTTTTCTTACCATCCTCGATGGCTGAGCAGCTATTTTGTACAGAGTATCTATATCTAAATTACGCACACTATTTACTTTATCCCCTTTTGTTCCAAGCCTGGAAATTCGCGGGGTGAGATTTTGCTTCGGCGTGTCATCTCGTTGGTAATTTATGGCTACGTGGAGGTGATTTTCTTGTCTTGTCTTGTGCGCTTTGCAGACAACAACTTGCACACGGTTTGCGAGATCCCATTGTCTAAGAGCAGCCGTGGACGAATACAATCTCAATATTGTGAGCAAGCAATTTTTATTTTTTTGAAATACATTTTATATATTCGTAAATGACTCAAACGGATGGCAAAACAAACGCATCCAAGGCAGTTCACTGCAAAACTTCGTCCTCTCCACTGTTTTTAAAGAGGTACTCTGCCAAGAAGTCAATAGGATCGTCGGGCTTGATGCGGCAGGTTTCCACAAGACCTTTGGAGAGAGTGGGCATCACGTGCTTGAGCAAATAGTTTCGAAGTGGTTCGGATCGAGCTTCTAGCAGCTCTTCTTCATGCCGACGAATCTGCTCCTGGTGCTCCTCTGAGGCCTTGACTTTCCCGGCCTCCTCGTCTCTCCGCTTCACCTCATTCTCCTCGCGTTGCTTGCGCTCAAGCCGCTCCTTTTCAAGCTTGAGAGCATCTTCTTGAGCTTTCTTCTCGCGAGTCTCCTCCTCTGTTGGATGATAATTAAAAGGTCTTCCGCCCTGTTCTACATACATGCAAACGTTTTCAAAGGTTGCGACATCCATTTGTTTCTGGTTCGATTCAGCCTCCTTTGACTCTTTGCCCTCCTCATCGCCACCCTTCGATTCGCTCTCTGATATCTCCGGCTCCTTCTCCTCACTTGCAAAGTCGAGAGTCTCATCTGTCGGAACCAACAAGCTCTCGAGCTTGCAAATGGATTCGAAGAAACTGAGAGGGGTGTTCACCTTGCTCTCGTCATTTCTGACTCTGTAGCTTTTAAGTTCTACTGCAAAAGCGTCCGGGTCCGCAGCCTTGTCGCCAACGGCGCGACACGCGCGCTCCTCTAGGACCTCATCGCGAGCATTCAACTCCACAATAGCATTTGGGCAGATACGACGATCAAGAACGAAAACATCAGCTTCCGCGTCAGCTTCACCCTCGGCGTCTTTACCGGGTTCTTCGTCGTCATCTGCGTCGACAAGGTCATCCTCTTCTGCGTTTGCGTCATCTTCTCCTTGAGCCTCGGGGTCAAAGAGACCGTCTGTGATGGCAGACACCCCGTACAGTCGCTTCAGGCCTGGGTACGACAAGTTCTCGCCGTCCAAGACGTAGCCGTGATTCAGACACTCCGAAGTCAAAAGCTTTGCTCTGATGGCCTTCGAGATGAGCTTGTTCGACACCTTGCCCTTCTTTTCCTTGCAGGCTTCGACCCTCTCGGCAAGACGCTCGAGAGCGCTTTTGCGCGTGAGTGCCTGGAACACCTCATCCTCCTCTTCGTTCACTTCTTCTTCTTCTTCCTCCGCTCCGTCGCCACTATCTTTGCCTTCCCCCTCCTCGTCCTCACCCTGAGCGCTCTCCCGAAGACGCTGGCGCTCTTCCTTTTGGCGCGCCTTCTCATCGCGATATTCCTGAACCTTCGCGTCGCGCTCTGCGCGAGTAGCTTGCAGCTTTTCCAACAGCTCATTTACCGCTCGGTCGCTTGAGACCACAGGGATATAATATTCCTTCGAAACGCGCTGTGCAAGGGTTGTTTTGCCACTTCCTGGAGGGCCTTGTACCACGAGGCGAATTGGGCGGAGGTCACGAGTCGCCTTAAATTCCTCAGCGATCTTGTTGATGTTTGCAACAATTCCCTCGCGGCTTGCCCACTCTTCTACGAGGGACTCCACAGTGCTCTCTGCAGTGTCAAAGGAGATGTTGCTCTGGAGCTCTTTCCAGGACTCGTCGCCCGCAATGATCGCGTCGGTTTCCTCCTCCCCAGCAATCTTGCACGGGGCCTTAAATTGTTGCCACGCATTCCTCTGAGCCTCTAGCTCTTCTTCGGAAGACTCCTCGGTGACATCCTGCTTGTCAAGCAGCGCAAGCTCTGGATGTGGCTGTAAGACAGAGTAGATTGCGGTGACAATGTCAAAAACTGAGTCGTTTGATTGGTCCGCGATCACAGCATACTGCTGAGAAGGCGGGTTTTCAAGGGCGCTGCAGGTTGCGGTGGCCAAGTCTGCTACATGAACTGTGGGAATGACGTTTTTGCACCCATCGTTAATGCTCGGCAGAATTGGTTCCCTTCCAAGCCAAGCATCGCGGAAAAAATGGTGAAGAAGGTCTTCCTCTGCTCCGTAAAGCAAGCCAGCTGCAAGGACGGTCGTTGAGAGATTGTCGTGTGCTAGAGCAAGCACCTGTGACTCTAGTGTCTTGTGAAGAAGAAAGTTGGCCGGTGGTTTTCTCCGGCGAAAGTCTGCCTCGCGGAAAACAGGCACTTTTGCACGCTCGGACTTCTCCTCTTCCTCCTCACCGCCGTCCTTCTCTTCGGATTCATCCTCGGCCATGTCCGGTGTGTTGTCCCAAGTGTGAAGAGAAGATACCAGGACTAGAGACTTGGACCCGTCAAAAGTCTTTTTGAGCGCCTTGACGATCGTAGACGCCTCCTTCACCGAGGCGTGAGTATCGAGTACGATTCTGTCTGCCTTTCTCGCCAGCTCGCACACTGCGTCGAGGTCCGAGCGCGGGGCCGCTTCAGTCACCCCCATAGGCACGCCCCTGTCCTCGTCCATCACGTACGATACGGACCCATATATCTCGAGGGTCTCTTTCTCATCTTCCTCGCCTAGATCCGCGTTCCTCTTGGCCAGCTGGCTGAGCAGCGTTCTCTTGACTGCTCCGCCCACAAAGCCATCCACGCCCTCGATGAAGACCTTCATCTTCCCGTCCTTCCCGCTCGCCGAATCCCCAACCTCCCCGAGCACCTCTCACGCGGGGCAATCCGGTGCGATGCGATGCAAATGCAAATGCAATGCAATGCAATGTAATGGTCGATCGGTCGTGCGACGACGGTCCCACAGTCGTTCGTTCGCTCTGAGCTGCGCTCGCAGACGTCCTGCTTCCTGTTCGTTGCTCTCAGCTGCTTAGCTGTCCAGCTGCTTAGCTGTCCAGCTGCTTAGCTGTCCAGCTGCTTAGCGTAGTGCCACTCACTCACTCAATGAATGAATCACTCTAATTGCTTGCTTCCTTCCTTCCTTGTGCGCTCTCGCAGAAGTCACAGCCACGTCCGTAAAAGCTTGCCTCTGTTACGTTTGGCCAATACTAGTATGGTTTTCTAGATTCTAATGACTGACTTGGAGCTTGCTGGTTCACTGTCAACGAAATGAATGAATGAATGAATGAATGAATGAATGTTGACTTTGAAATGAGGGCTCAACTGCTCTTCGTCTCTGTCCATGTCTCTGTCTCTGTGAATGCCCAGCGATTGGCTCAACTGCATGCATAGTGCTCCGAGACAAAGAAAGAAGTGAAATATAAAATAAGTGTTCTGAGCTAACATTGCATTCATCAGCAATTGCCAAAACAACAAAAGTCAAATTTCGAGTCACTTAATTTCAGAACTTCAATCGAAAACTTCGAACAGAATTCAACAAACGTAATTCCCTTCCTACATTATCGCTTAACCAAACCCGCTACTCCCCGGCCTTCGAAACGGATCTCCAGGAGCATAGCCTCCTCCATATCCCTCCCTAACCCTCGCCAGCCCATTAATTTCCCCTGTATCAGCTTATACAGAACAAGGGAACGCTCGCGAATAAAGAGCCCTTCGGCGCTGTCGGTTGCCGGATGGTAAGTAACGTTGAACGAGGATGAGCAAAATGAGCAATGAGAAAGGAGAAATGAGAAATGAGAAAGGAGAGAAAGAGTGACTCACATGTCAACCAGGAGCAGGAAGAAGTGAAAGAGAGACAGAGAGAGACAAAGAGAGCGAAGGGAGCAACTGAGTCAGTAGGTGAGGAAGTGGAGGAGAGAGCGAGGAGAGGTGGTGGGTTCGTAGAGGCGGAGTGAGAAGGGTTGGGAAAGCGTGTGTGGGAAAGATGGGCGACTTTGAGGAGGCAAAGGCGTTTCTCATGCAGGATGAGAATGGGACCAATCTGGTGAGTTAAGGCAGACATGCCGCGCGCGAGACGCAGCAATGGGAAATGGGGAAATGGGGAAATGGGGAAATGGGGGGGAAAGAGACAAGAGACAAGAGCGGTTTGATGAGCGAAATGAAGGAATGAATGAATGATGGACTGACCTCGTGGATGACTTTTGGCTGTGCAGTACGACCACATCTCGGACGTGCTGATCAAGGTTCTCACGGAAAGACCGAAAGACGCGGTGGCTATTTTCGAGCATCTCTCCTCGTCGGTAAAGAATGGCACCGTGAAGAAAGAGGCGAGCATGAACAACTTGGAGCGTGACGCAGTGAGGCGCTATTGCAAGTCTATCTCCAGGCTTCACAAGACAGAGGAGGAGGAGGCCAACGATGAGGAGAAAGAGGAGCAGAAAGAAGAACCGCTCCCAGCTCCCAGGGCTGCTGCCATTATCAACCTCGACGCACAGGCGATGGCATGGAGCGCTGCTGGCGTTCGCATCGAGCCAGGCGATCTCCTTAAACTTCAACTTTCTCTCGCTCGTGCTGCAGGCGCGGATGATTCGATTGAAGAGCTGAAGATCTGGGGAAAGCTCTTTGGCCGAGAAGCAGACTACTACGTCGCAGAGGGTCTCGGCGGTCAGACCCCGTCAGAAGAGGAGGAAGAAGGGAAAGAGGCACCGGAGGCTGATGCAAACAAGTACAGCTACTGGGTGTGCAACTTTCCAGGCGACAAATGGACACAGCTTCCACCTGTGCGCCCGTCTGGAATCCTATGTGCGAGGCAAATCAAAAAGTTCTTGACAGGCAGGCTCGATGCCGATGTATCGGGCTACCCAACTTTCCCAGGAAAGGAGGCTGACTACGTTCGCTGCTTGATCGCCCTCATCAATTCCGAGTGCGCTCTTGCACCGAAAGGGTTCTATACTGTGGGTGATGACAACGATGGCATCAACCCAGACGAAGAGTTCACATTTCCATCTGCAGAAGATCTTGCCAGCGCTGCTGGCTGGGACACATTCGGACTCGACTTCAGCTCCATTGGAACTGTTGCGCCTGTAGTATCCGAAGACGAGGAAGGGAACGAGGTTTCGAGTCCCGAGGGATGGGAGCTCCAACGTCTTCGCGAGCCAAAGGCAGAAGACTGGGCAGTTCGCCGCTATCCTGTTACATTGGTAGATGCAACAGACGCAAAGGTGGTGTTGCGGTCCAGCAAGTGGCCAGGGGCTTTCACTGTCGCTAGCCCTGCCTTCAGCAAGTGGGCAAACGTTTATGTCGGATACGGATACCCATCCTCAGACGCATTGTACACACCCCCAATGCCTCCAGCGCTACAGAAAGAGTTTGATGGCTCAGCGCTCAAGGAACAGGCTGATATTACGCAAGACCCAACTCCAGCAGAAGGCAAAGAGGAAGAGGAGGAGTAGAGCATTTGCCCTAGATTTTCATGAGTTCAGATGTTTCTTTAATAATCAAATTTTTAGAATTTGGTAGTACCGCCTGGCGAAAGAGGTTGAGGCGAAACAAGTGCCACGTACGTTCTCTTCTAATTAATATATAAAAAACAAATTGTGACTACGCGCGAGTGTTGCATACGTCACATGCTCGTGTGAGTCTCCGGAGTCAATGACAGGTCTCGGAGCCCAGCTATTCACTATCCTATACTGTGTCCTCAAAAGCTCTCCGCCTCGAGCCAAGTTTTTGGAGTAGCTACCAATTCGCCCCAGCTCGAAGACGGGTCAACTATGTCCTGTCGCTCATAAAAGAGCATGTAAGCTTGGCAGCTTCGGACTTCTTTTTCAGTAACGTTGCGCACTTGGCTATCAGAGATATGAACCCATTGCGTTTGGTTCAAGCGGCGATACGCGGTGAAGTGCCCTCCCTCCGCGCCTCCATGGTGCACCAGGACGGCCTTTAGGTCGTAGTGGCGCGCTGAATATTTCTTTTCGATTGTCAAAGTCCCTATTTGCGCCTGCGTCTCATCTTTGAGGCCCAACTGGGAGAATTTGCTCAAAAGGCCATCCATCCCGAGCCCCACTGGGTTCATATAGAATTGGAATCTGCAAAACTCGGTCCGCAAGGGGAATGAGACGTGCTGAATTAGTTTCATATGTCGACCGGATGCCATATCGAAATGCCTTCGGCCAAGATGAATGCACATGATTCCAGGAAGTCGTCCTAAGCAGCTGCGCCTGTACATGTTTCGGCGTTGCGATGCACAAAGACCATGGCAAATAACGTCCTCGACAACTTCTTGACGGATAAAAGTTTGCATCGCACCTTCGAGCGAGGAGATCAACTTTCGCGACCCATCCTGTACAGTGGAAGCGGGAGTGCGCGAAAAGAGTTCCCCGTGAGCGGGGAAATAGACCCACATACCGTGCATGCCATCTGACTCATAATCGTCCCTTGAAAGGGGTTTCCAGGGATTTTGGTAAACGGAGATGTTGCTGTTTGATTTTCTGCGCGACCTTTCATCACGTTGAACATAGACTGCAAGGCCCGTTCTCTAGCCAAAACAGCGACTTGTTTGTCCACTGCCTCCAAAAGGTAGTGCATCATCTCGTCCGAGTCTTGCTGCTCGTATCTTCTTCGTTTAAACTCGGCGTTCAGCGAGAGTAGATTTTGCAAAAGTGTGCGGACGTTGAGAGGCTGTAAGAGGCCGGGTGCAGGGTCTATGCATGCTGGTTGCAAGGCTTGAATGACCCATGCAAGGTCTTCCTGCTGAAACGCTTTGTAGCCTTCTTGAAACGGATCGCAGATGTACTTGACGGCCAGCGCACAACTCGCCAAAGCTTGCAAGAGCGCGTTCACAAAGCACGAATTACCGAGGTTGAGCAAACCTCGCACGCATTCTGCATTGGCTCCCCGGTGCAGGTTGATTTGATCGAGAGCTCGTATCGGTGGCGCGTTTGAAACCTGCGCGCACATTTTCAGCTGCACAGGAGAGTACGAGTTCGGCCCCAAAACCTTCGACAACGCTCCCAACACCATCAGACCTTCCCAGCGCTCTCCTTCTGCATCGATCTCGAGCGCGTCTTTGCTACACAGTGCCTCATTATCACCGTTTCCGCTCTCTTTCTTTGCCCCATTTTCGCCCGTTTCAAGCTCGCTCGAGCTTATACCAGCGTCAAAATCCAACGCCTCTGTTGAGCTTGATCGCCGGTGCACTCTGCCATGGGACATGAGAACCAGCGGGCCGTTACGCTCTGCGTAGTATTCTTGCTCAAATTTGTCCTACTTTTATCGTCCCCGGGGACTCTTTTCTCTCCCAAACGTACGCCAATTGCAAGGGTCTCCGCAGTCTCCGCATCCGCTCAAAGTACGCTACTTGTGCTCCCTTTGCTCAAGGATCAAGGAACCGCTCGCTTGTTCGTCTTGATACCATTGTGCCGCAATAGCAATCTCACTGATTTCAAAGGCAATCTGCTTGGACTTTGCAACGAAGAGCTTTTGCCAGAACCTTCGACGAGCGCGAGAATCGATGGATGGATATCTCTTTAGTCCACGCAAGTGTGTTGAACATGAAGACAATTGCGACTCAGAGGATGAAGATACGTGAGGAACAATCTATCTCCAAATCGGGTGGATGCGAGTAAGATCTTCTTTCTTAATTTAGTTTTTAAAATCAAGGTTTGAAGACTGGAAATGCTGCATCTGGACGGGCAATAGCTGGTTGTATTTCAAGGCATTTGGTTTTCACTAACAAGGAAGACTGCCAAAGTCAGGCGCACGACTTGCAGACAAATCAATTCAAAAAATCAATTCGAAAAAAACATTCAAATAGAAATTCACAGTACTCAGTACTCGTACCAGGGCACCTACTCACTTCCCATACTACTTCTAATCTACTTCTCTTCGAAGCAAACTTTCAAATTCAAACGACTGCTCGAACAAAATAGAACCACACTGGAGAACCGTCCTTCCGCTATCCTCACTCACCCAAAACGCTACGACCGAAGCTCCTTTACCAGAACCGGTAGCGATGGCGCAGCTCTCTCTCCCTCCCTCTATCTTCCCTCTCTCACACTATTGAAATCAGCATATCTCAACAAGGGGGAAGGGAAGAACCGCAACAAAGTTTTTAACAGCCGAAGCCCACAGACCCACAAACCCAACATCCACAAACCCACAGACACACAGACCCACAATACGTCGATTGCGCACGGTGGGACGGTGCTTCAGCGGGACGGTGCTTCAGCGGGACAGTGGGACAGTGGGACGGAGGGGGTGCGCGCGGACCAGCGGGACGAAAGAGCGGCACGACCGGCGATCCGAGAGAAACCTTGAGCGGAAGTAGCGGAAGAGAGAGGAAAAGAGAGGAAAATAGACGGAGCGAGGGGAAAAGGGGAGAAAAGGGGGGGAAAGTGAGTGAGAAAGGAAAGAGAGAGAAGGTGAGGCATCCCAGTGTGGTCCGTTTCGCGAGGCAGTGCTTTGGTGCTTTGGTGTTTTGGTGCTTTGGTGCTCGGCTTTAAACGCGGCCAAAGAAGAAAGAAGAAAGAAGTCGGTGTGTAAGAGAGTGAAAGGCGAAAGGAAGAGGAGGCGTCTTATTGGCTTGAAGAGGTGGAAAAATGAGCCGCGAAAGGGCTTCGCGAAGGGCTAAGCAGAATGTGAGCTACGCAGAGAACGAAGACGAAGACGGGGCCGCCGCTGTAGAGTCGTTGATGGAGGTTGATGGTAGCAGTGATGAGAATGGGCATGAGAGCAAGACCGCGCGCAGCAGGAAGGGCAGGAAAAAAGCCGCTGCAAAGCCTGCCGCCAAGGCCAAAAAGCCCCGCGGAAAGAAACGTTCTCGTAACGACGATGACGAGGACGAGGATGTGTCCGTCGACCTGGACGATGACGAAGAGGAATTCGTGGATGATGAAGACGACAACGAGGAGGAGGAGGATATTGTGGCAGATTTGGCTTCTGACGCGGAATCTGACGAGGAAATCAGAGGCAGGGGCAAGAAGAAGCCACCGCCGGGGAAGAAAGGCGCAGCCAGCAAGAAGGGCAACAAGCAGCCTGCAAAGGCTAAGGCTCCTGCTCCAAAAGCCGGTAAAAAGCCGGCGGCGAAAAAGCCGAAAAAGGGTGAGGTTGATGAGTCCGAGATCATTCACACCGGCCCAAACAGACCGCAGCGGCAGAGGAAGAAACCGAAAGAGGTGGTAGAGCGTGTATCCTACCAAGAGGATGAGGACGAAGAAGATATTTTCGAGGACAAGGTGGCCGCGGAACTGGAGAACTACGAGCTCGTGGCAAAGGCATACGATGTGGCGGGGCTCAAGATCGAAAAGCTCCTTGCGCACGCTCGCAAGACGAAAGGGGAGTGGCTAGCGTTTTGCAAAAAGATGAATACCAGCAAGGTCAAGAAGGGTAGGAGATTCGAGCTTATCGCTTACGAGGACGCCATCGAAGAGCAGGAAGAGCAAGAGGAGCTCAATCGCAAGGCAGCGCAAGATGGCATCGATCCCGAAAAGCTGAAGCGCAAGAGCAAGAAGAAGCGCAAGCTCTCTAAAAAGAAGCTTCGCAAAGAAGAAACTCGCTACCTCGTCAAGTGGGCGAAGGAATCTTACTTTCACGTCTCGTGGGAAACAGCCAAGGCTCTAAAGGCTTACATTGGGGACAACCGCCTTGTCGACAGGCAAATCAAGAAGCTGGAGCAGAGCCCTGCGATGATCGACGAGGAAGAGCTCACGGACTTGCAGAAAATTGACCGCATAGTAGACTATAACACGTTCACGGAGGAGGTGGACGAAGTGGAGGAAGATAACAACCCTGCAACCAAGGAAGCAGCCGCCAGTGACGGTCCCCATGATCGACCAAACGGCATGGCCGAGACTGCGGAGATAACCACTGCAGCTGTGCGAGCTTTAGATGCGGAGAAGAATGGAGAGCCAGTCAAAGCAACTTCCTCGAGCCCTTCCAAAGTGGACGGCAAGGACAAGGACGAGGACGATGACGAGGACGATGATGACGATGAGGATGACGACGATGAGGACGACGATGAAGGGAAGAAGGCGGCCCGTAAAACTGGCAAGAAACACGAAGTAGTCCGCTGGGAGTACTTGGTCAAGTGGAAGTCACAAGGCTACGAAGACGCGACTTGGGAGCTCTTTGAGGACTTGCAACGTATTGACGACCACCAGGCTAAGATCGACTTGTTCAAATACCGAGACAGTGACGAATATCGCAGTAGCCGGGGGAACCTCGGCGAGAAAGACAGTGCATACAGCTCCAAAGGTGAATTCAAGAATGGCCGAAAACTTCGCTCTTATCAGTGTGAAGCTGTTGAATGGCTCACCTTCAACTTTACGCAGGGTCGCGGGTCCATCCTTGCCGACGAGATGGGTCTTGGGAAAACTTGTCAGACAGTAACATACATCCACCGTCTTCGCCACCAGCAAGGTGTTGCCGGGCCGTTTCTCATTGTTGCCCCCCTGGCCACGTTACCGCACTGGCAGCGCGAATTCGAGGCTTGGACGGATTTCAATTGCATTACCTATCACGGATCCGCTGATGGCCGCACGTTGATGCGCGAAAAGGAGTGGTATTGGGAGGACGGCAAGACAAAAGGACCAAAGGGTATGCCCCGCTTTGACGCCCTGGTTACGAATTACGAAACCATCTTGAGTGATGCTACGGACTTGCGCAAGTTCAAGTGGGCTCTTCTTGTTGTGGATGAGGCTCATCGACTGAAGGGCAACGACTCTCGATTGACCGTGTGTTTGCGAGAAACGTTCAAATTCGACGCCAAAATGCTTTTGACGGGCACACCCATCCAGAACAAACTCCCGGAGCTCTGGACTCTGCTCAACTTTATTGCCCCGAACGACTTTGCCTCGTTGGACGAGTTCAAGGAAAAGTATGACGACATGAAGACCGCTGACGAGATGGATCGCTTTCACGATCGCCTACGGCCTTTCATGTTGCGCCGCATTAAATCCGAGGTCGAGCCGCTGCCAGATCGTGAAGACGTGCTGGTTGAAGTGGAGCTGACGATTTTGCAGAAACGTTTTTACCGTGCCATTTACGAAAAGAATACCGAGTATCTCCTCGCTGGTGTCGAAAAGGGAGCTCGTGTGTCGCTCAACAATGTTGCTATGGAGCTCCGCAAGTGCTGCTGTCACCCGTATCTCATCGATGGCGTGGAGTCCAAAATTTTGACTGACAGCCCCTTCCCGCCAAACGCCACTGTCGAAGAAAAACGTAGCCATATTTTTGACAAGCTTGTGGAGGCGAGCGGAAAGCTTATCCTTCTGGACAAGCTGCTTCCGAAATTGAAAAACGAGGGCCATCGTGTTTTGATATTTAGTCAAATGACTAGAATGTTGGATATCCTCGAGGACTATCTTCGGTTCCGCGAGTACGCATACGAGCGTATTGACGGAAGCGTGCGTGGTGTGGACCGCCAATTCGCGATTGATCGATTCTCCTCTCAAAACTCTCAGTCCTTCGCATTTCTTCTCAGCACGCGAGGCTGTGGTCAGGGAATCAATTTGACTGCTGCAGACACTGTCATTATGTACGACGGAGACTGGAACCCCCAAAACGACGTACAGGCCCTTGCGCGCTGTCATCGGATCGGGCAGACCAAGAAGGTCATGGTTTACCGACTCATCACGCGCAAAACATACGAGCAAACAATGTTTCAGCGCGCTTCCATGAAACTCGGCTTGGACAAAGCTGTCATGTCTGGAATTACAACGGATGCGTCAGGCGCGGCGGGGAGCTCTGTTGACAAACGTTCCAAGAAAGAGCAGGACAAAGAGACAGAGCGGCTCCTCAAATACGGAGCGTACGCATTGACCGAGGAAAACGATGATACCGATGCAAAGCAGTTTGTGGACGCCGACATTGACGAAATTTTGTCGAAGCGAGCAAAGACAATGGCTTCTGTTTCAGAGGATAACCGCCTTTCCAAGGCTACATTTGTGACAAGCGACAACGACAAAAATCTGGACGTGGATGATCCGGAATTTTGGACCAAGGTAGTCGGACTCAAAGAGCAAACGGTACCGGAAGAGGACCTCTTCCCTCTCCGCCGCAGGGCAAAGGAAAAGGTCATCAGCTACAAGGACGGCTACAACGTTTTCGCGGACGACCCAGACCTCGGTCCGGATGAAGATAGCGACGAAGAGCCCGCTCAAGCGGGCGGCAAGCCCAAGGATGAGGATCCTAACGGGCGAAAGCTGTGGATGCGAAAGCACTACATGATTCTTCAAGTCGCAATCTCGTGCTATGGATATGGCCGGTGGGAAGAGTCACACAAATTTATCGACGATAGGTTTCCTGGTCGGTTTACCAAGGAAGAGGTGGAAAATGCGATTCGCGGCTTTGCTATTTTTAGTGTGCTCAAACAAAGCAAGAAACGCGAGGGTGGCAGTAGTAGTGAGAGCAGTGAGGAGGACGCCGCGGAGGACTCGGAGCAGGACGATGATGAGAACAACTCCGTTACCACTCCGGTGTATTCCGGGCAAACAAAAGTTTCGGACTTTACCTTGGTCAACTTGACTTCGAAGCAAGCGGCGGACCGCCTCGAGGCCATGATCAAAGATGAAAACGACGGAGATACCATTCGCGAGCAAGTTATTCCTGACCTCCGTGCAGGAAAACCATTTCTGGTCCCTGATGTGATCGTCACCCGGTACCGCACGAGAACGAGCGAAGAGCAGGATGACAAGGAGCTTTTAGACTCGGACTCGGACGACTCGGACTTGGATGGAGAGGAGCGCGAACAGCGTCAGAAAGAGAGAAGAGGCTATGCTTACCGAGAGGAGATTGCTACGCGGGCGAAAAAAATGGGCGCCAAGACTGTGCGCAAGTTTGACACGCACCTCATGATCCAGCATATTTGCCAGAAATTTCTGGACTCGGAGACTGGCGAGTACAAAACGGAGGAGTTTCCGAAGGTTCCTGGTCTGATGCCAATATCGTGGTGGACCCCTGCCGATGATTTGATGCTGCTTGTTGGGTTGCATAGGCACGGGTGGGACCCGCGCAAGTCTGGAAACACCTTCGAGACCATCCGAAATGATCTCAGTCTCTCCTTTACGCACCGACCGCAACCCGATAAACCGTCGGAAGCAGCTGAAGAGGACAACGAGAGCACCAAAGAAAGAATGGAGGTCGACGAGGAGCAGGCGACGACCAAGATTGAGAAGAAGGACGCTGATGGAGATGTAAACACCGTCAAGCAGGAAAACGGCCAGGCAGCTTCGCAAACCACTGTGGCGGCTACACCAATAAAGGAAGAAAGTGGCGGGAAGGAGGGGGCTGTCGCAACAAAGGTGAAGGAAGAGGGTGGTGCAGCTGAGAAACCAACTAAAACGGAGTCTAGCAATGATTCCGACGATGAAGGTGCCGGAGACTCCGAGCTGGACTGGCCAAACAACCCCAAGCTTGGCCAGAGGGCAAAGCGCGTGGTGGATTGGTTTCGTAGCCAGGAGCGAAAGGAGAGGAAGAAGGAGCTGCAGCGAGCTAAGGCGGCTGCGCGCGCAGAAAAGAAGCAGAAGGAGAAGCGCAAATCCGCAATCGTGGAGGAGTGGTCAAAGTCTGAGAAACGAAATGTGTACCGTGGCCTCCTACGCTTTGGCGTTCCGGTCTCTGAAGCGCCTGCGAACAACGGGGACTACTATTGCACATATGTCGCCTTTTTGACGAAAATTGGCCTCTCGAAGAAGTCGCCAGAGCTTCTGGGAGTCTTTGTCCGGCAGTTCGTGCAAGATGTAATTCAGCTTCGCATCAAGCCAAACTTTGCTGTTCCTTCGCGAACGTCTGACGCCGTGGCCTCCACCACCTCTGCCAAGAAACTCATGGAAAGACTGAACATGATGCGGGATTTGCGCAACCGTGTGCTCTCTTTGGACGACCAAGCCTTGCACAAGGTTATCATGAGAAACCTTAAGGCTCTCAATTCCAAGAAGAAAACGGCCATGCCGGATTGGTGGACTGTCGAGCTCGACATTGCGCTGCTGAAAGGGAGCGCAAAGCATGGCGTAGGCGGTGTCAGTGCTCAAGAAGATGTCCGGCTTGACCAATCCCTCCCGTTCTTTGAAATTTGCTCTGCCGCCGATAGTGATGGTAAGAAGAAGGACGACGATGAGGACGAGGACGAGAATAACGCATCAGATGCAGGCGGAAAAGGAGAAGGCGACGACGACGAAGATTCCACTCGTGAAGAGGTCAAGTCCAAAGAAAAAGAAGAAGGTGCAGAGAAGAAACATCCTTTCCCTGTCGTGGGCGGCCGCTTGAGAGGCTTGGTGGACATCATCTCCCGCTTTCACCAGCAGAATGGCCACGAGTTGTTCAGTCCTTTCTCCAAGCAGGACCCCAAACCTGAGCCGAATGTCGAAGAGTGCCAGTCAGCGGAGCCAGGCGGTAGTGCAGAGGAAGGCGGTGAGGATGGCGAATCTATCAAGAAGCGTGCGACTGATTCTCCTTTGGAGGGGTCTAGCGCACCTAAAAAACAGAAAAACGCGAGCATCACGAGCTATTTCTCAAAGTCGGAGGCGGCCGTTTCTCCGGAGTCCTCTGAGTGAAGCCCGTACTACCTTGGTTGGGTTGTCACCCGCAACGAAGAAAAACTTTCTAAATTCGTACACAAAATGCAAGTCCCTTGTTCTTAGGGAAGAGGAATTGCTTGGCAGAGAACGCCTCGCAGTAAATACAGCAAAGCAATTAAAAAAACCTTCGAAAAAATATACGGAAGCAAAGTTGGGTCTTTTTAATTAAAAGTCACTTGATGATTGAGATATATTAATTAAGGAGAGTTGTAGAGAGATTCGAACAAACAAAAAAATTATTATATGTATTGGAGAGAGAGAGAGAGAGGGAATAGCATATCTTGAAATCACTTTGCGCTCTCTCCCCTTGCAGCGTGAATGGCGTCAAGTTTGAGCTTTGAGACACCACCTTCCAAAGAGTCGTCAATTCGGCTTTTGAGTGCTTCAGGGCCTTGTTGGATATCTAAGCCATTTTCGTCTTTGAGAGGCACACTATGCTGCAACAATGTCCGCATGACGTGGGACTCAAGAAGCCTGTCTTCGTCTGATTTTCCCAAGGGAGTCTCGCATTTGCCGCCATACTTTACGGGAAGCACCTCCTCATCGATTTCTTCCAGCAGAGCATCTCGGTAGGAATTTCGAAAAATGCCAATCTTCTTTCGGGTGTTCTCGTCGAGCATAGGTTTCACAACCGCCCAGATGCCCGTGAAGAACCGAGGTGCGTTCACGATGTAGATTCGATAGGCTCTCTCCGGGTAGTGCTCATTTGAGAGGCTGATGGTTTTTTTGACAAAATCGGTGACTTCGCCGGCAAAGTCCCACATGCTGATGCCCTCCAGATCTAGGATGGAGATTGTGCGACCCTCCTCAGAGGGCTCCAGCACGTTCCAAAGAAACTCTGTGGTGTAGGTAAAGTGGAACAACAAGTCGGCGAGTCTCACGCCAGCCTTGCGGAGGGCTTTCAGTTTCACGCCACCGGGGCAGTCCACGTAAACAGGGTATCCAAGCTTCCCGCGGCCAAAGTAGTAATTCGGTACATTGCTACGAATTACATCAAATAGCGGGTGCGGCTGACTGAGGATCTCGTCGATTTTTCCTTCGACGCGCCACTCGCAGGTCCTTATCCAGCGAGCCTTGGCAGCGGCAAGGTCGCCCTTTTCGCCAGCCAAGAACCGCTTGAAGGCGGGGTGCTTGGGTGTGCCGCTCTCGTCGACGCCAGCCAAGCCCCACTTGCCTTTGAGTGCGACGCCGTTCACCTTGATGTTGCCATGCTCGGCACCAGCATTGGAATCTGTCTCATCCTCATCGCCGTTACTCTCGCTGGCCTCGCCGTCGGCTTGAGCGGCAACTTGATCAAGCTTCGAGGTATCCCATGCCCCTTCAGGGACTTGGATGGACACCAACCAGTTACCCACTTCGGATTCAGACTGCGAGTCATCTGCGCTCATCTCATGTCGGTGATGCGGATCTTTGCCGGACGTTGGGCTTCCGGCCAGGGAGGTTGCAAACTCTGGGGTGATGAGCCCTAGAGCGTATGACAAAAAGAAAGCGATTGAAGAGGACGTGAAAGTTGTAGTCTCCATGTTGCGATGCAAGTCGTTTATCAAGGCCTTGCCGTCTTCCACGGGAATGCCAAAGTCTTCTACCAGGGTAGTGGCAATGCGCTCTATGAGCGCCAGACTCTTGTTGCTCTGCGACAGCTGGTGAATGGGCTCGATGAGTTCGCCTACCACCAAGATGCACTGCCACACAAAGTACGGGGCCACCACGGCGAAGAAAAAGTATGCGATCGCGAGCTTATGACAAGCAATGAGGATATCGAGTTTACCGGGCTTGGCGGACTTGCCGATCGTCGGGCTGACGTCGTCGTCTGCGGCTGCTCTCTCAGCGTGGAAAGCCCTGCGCAGGACAGCCAGATCCTGCTCTACAATCATTTCTACAGAGATGAGCTCAACTTTGCGGCTGACAACGGCGGAGTTCTTAGAATCGCTCACAGACTTTGCCTCCTTTTGAAGTTTGGGGGTGGATTGCACTTCTTTAGAAGCTCTTTTTTCCACAGCAATATCGAACTGCAATGGGTGGCTGCTGTGCGCACTGGTGGCTGCAGCACTCTCGGCAGCGCTGAAGAGGTGATTTGCTCCTAACATGGCCGTGCTGTTCTCCTGCTCCAGTTCCACGACGATGGAGTCCTCCGTGGACACGCTGTAGAGCTTGATTGGCTTACCATAGAGCGGGTCCTTAATCATGATGTCCAAATACTCTTGGCCGTCCGAGAGGCGGCGTTTGACGGCGACATACTTGATCTTTGGAGGAACGAACAGCGACCCGAGGTTACCGTTGCGCTTGAAGGAGTGCTGCCTCTGCTTGGCAAGGAGGGTGATCCGCTTTTCAACCTCTGGCGTGTCGTAGGCCTTAATGGGAGGGCCGGAGTTTCTGTGCACGCTGAAAGGGAGCTCGTAGCCTGTGCCGTCACTGCAGATGTAGCCGCCTTGAATACGGCTGTTGGAGGATTTGTAGTTGGTGAGGCGGTAATTGAATGACGACCGAGTGCGGTGCGAGCTCTCCACATCCACGTACACGGCGTTCTCGCCGTACACAAGCGGGCGACAGTCGTGGCCATTCTTTTGAAACGACACGTAAACCTCGCCGTTCATGCCCCGCGGCTTAGGCCCCAGGTATCCTTCAAAAAATGCCGAGAAGGTCCCGGTGCCGCACTTGTTGTTCCACACCAGCCCGTTCTCGTCCACAAGAATAACGACGTCGCCGTACCGCACCACCGTCCCGTCTGGCACCTCGTTTTGCGGGTCGCGGATGCGCAGGAGCGACTCTTTGAACGTGCCTTCCGCCGTATCGCCGATGGGCGGGACTGCAAGCCGCGTGGTCCCATCCGGTTTTTCATACATGCCGATGTACCCGCCCATCTTGGAGCCCACGAAGGGCGCCTTGGGATCCTTGATCTCGTTCTTCAGGCATTGCGACGTCGCGAACAGCTTGATCGAGTCTCCAAACCTCACGTACTCGTCCGACTGAAGCTCCTCCTGCGTGGCCAGCATCTCCGTCTCGAGCACGGAGTTCAAGGGTGACAGCGCGCCGTTTCCTCTGCCCGCGCGCTGCGCATGCTGCTGCCCGCCCTGGTTGCTCCCATGCTGACCATGCTGACCATGTGCTGCCGCCTGCGCGTCCTGCGCCGCCCGGGGTGAGCCCAAAGTCGCCGTCATGCCCGCTCGCTCACCAACGCACTCAGCTTCCCACCGAACCAAAACTTGCACGCCCCGCCTCGCCTCGCCTTCCTCCCCCTTCCTTCCTGCTTCCTGCTTCCTGCTTCCTTCTTCCTTCGCCTATGCCGTGCCTCCAACTCGGCTCGCGAGATCCCGAGCCGCGGGATCAATCGCGAGATGTCCGTAGAGATCGACCGCGAAGATGACCGCCGCACGCGAGCTCAGCACCGCGCGGGGAACGTCGCTGTGGAGATGTGTAGATGTGTAGATGTGGAGATGTGGAGATGATGAGATGTGGAACAGCAGCAGAACCGACCGCCGTCAGAGCCCGACCTTTCGCAGCTTTGGCAGCTTTCGCAGCCGTGTCGCAGAGCAGTTAGCTCTCTCTCTGTCTCTGCTAGAGAGCTAGAGAGCTAGCCCTCGCGTTAGCTACCTAGGCGACCTCGCCGTTGCCACGTCTCCTAAGCGGAAAGCTGACAAGGACCGGGGATCAGGAACCGGGAACCGGGGACCAGGGACCAGGGACCAGGAAAGATGTCCGCGGCAATTGAGGACGGGTCCGCGTACGTCGGATGGTGGGCGACGATAAGAGAGGACGAGAACGCTGTTGGAGAGAAAGAGAGAAGGAGAAAGAGAGAGAGAGAGTGAGGAAGAGTTGAAGGACTTGGGGGGGATAGAGGAGTTGTGTACTTGCGGTTCGATGATCTTGTGCGTTTCGACTGCGGGGACTGACTCATAATAGAACGGTTTATAGCGCGCATGCATGTGTATGTATACGCGAATTTGTGCGTGTGTGTGTGCATGAACAGGTGCATCAGCCCGACTCCATCATCACCTGCGGCGCCAGACTGTCTTCAGGGCCAAGATATGGACCTCGGCGGAGGAACTTGAGAAGCTGGGTCTTCCGAGTCGCTCCGAGAACCTGGTCGCGATGCGCGTTGGCGTGCACGGCTTCGAGCACTGAGAACCGCCATTCCTTGGCTTCTTTGCCCATCTCTAGAGTGCGATCCATGAGACGGGTTTCGACATCGGCGCTGGATGCGTAAAGCGCCGCCAATCCCCACTCGGCATCCTGAGCTGCCACGGTGCGGAGCAAGGCGTAAACGGCGCTCCTCTGCTCGTCAATAGGCTGCTCCAGAAGGGTCATGAGCAGCGCAACAGTCTCTGTGGCTCCTACGGTGACTGTAGGAGGGAACTTGCGCAGCTGGTCGTTGAGAGCCACACCAAAAGCTACAAAGACATCCCTGCCCAACACAGCGGCCTCTTGCCGCTGAGCCTGCGTCGGCTTGACGCGACTGTCACTGAGCAGCGCAGAGTACTCACGGTCATCCACGCTTTTATAGTACAGTGCCTCGGATTCGTCCTCGGGGAACTCCGCACCACCACGAAGAGCGGCCGCTACGGAAGCCAAACCGACAATCTTGACCTTGTCGCCAAGGCCAGAAGCCAGCTTCATCCACGGGGCGAGAACTGTAGCGCGGTTCTGGTCTGCCAGCACGATTTCGAGACTGTCCGGTGGCTGCGCGCCAGCGAACGCGCCAAGCATCTCTACAGTGGAGGCCATGTCCCGCGCGGACCTTCCCGAAGCCAGCCGCTCGCGCATGGCTTGTACAAATAGCTGCGCCAGCTCGGCCGACGCCGCGGAGTTGGCCGCCATCTTTCTCGCGGAGAGCTCGGCCATCACCCGCAGCGCTTCGTCCCCGAGGAAGCCGTCCATCTCCGCAGGTGCACCATTCGCAGGGGCCAGTCCCGCGAGGGCCGCGAGCTTGTCAACAATGCCGGCGTCCAAGAGGATCTCCAACCCACTGCTGGCAGCCGCAAGCAGCGGCAGCAAGCGCAGCACGTTGAGCTGCAGTAGGACGTCGTCGCCTGCCACCGCTTCCAGCAGCGGCGCGAGCAGGCCAGCCTGCTGGCACTGGCGCACGGCCGATTCATCCCTGGCGCACACGCTGCACACCACCCACATCTTTCTCACCGTCGCCACGCTCTCGTGCGCCTTGGCCGGCAGTTCGTTCGTCGCGGGTGCAGCGCCAGAGCCGAACGCCTCGAGCACGACCTCCATGCCGCCGCCTCTCGCGCAGTCCACGAGCGCGCGACACGCCTCCTCCGCGATGCCCGTATCCTCGTCCTCCAGGGCGCGCACCAGCGCCGCCGCCAGCGCCCGTCCATCGAGCACGTCCGCCTCGTGGCCGCTTTCTTGCCCGGTTCCCTTCGCAGCATCTTGCTCTTGCTCTTGCCGCGGTCCAGAGAGCAGTGCCGCGCGGGTGAGCGCTGCGAGCTGCGCCGCGGCGAGGCGCCGCACGTGTATTTGCGAGTCTGCGCAGCCAGCGAGTATCGCTGGCATCAGCTGCTCGCGGTGTTGGCGCATGTGGCGCCTGCCCGCGTCGGAGCTCGCCACGCGCTCCAGCACCAAGCACACCGCCCTGGCCGCCTGCGCATCCTGCGCTTGTTGCGCCTGTGCTAGCGCGGCCAGCAGCGTCGGCAGCGGCACGCGCGACAAGAACGCGTCCACGGCGGCGTCCCACGCGCCGCGGCTCGCCAGCGACGACCACACTGCGCACTCGGACTCCGCGAACGCCACGATGGTCTCCATCGAGCCAGACCCAGAGCCAGAGCCAGAGCCAGATCCAGCCATCTCAGCAACTACTCCTCCGCACGCCAACGCGCTCTGCTCCGCGCACAGCAGTGCGTGCCGCGGATGGGTTCTCGCGACGGGAACCAACCGCGAGCTGGGTTCGTGGGATCGTGGGATCGTGGGATCGCGAGGTGGAAGGGGAGGATGGATAGCGCTGCGCGGGAGAGCGCTCGTAGGGGAACGAGGACGGGCGTTGGGCGTTGGGCGTTGGAGACTGCCGAGTTGCGTTCGAGTGTGAAGGCTTCTGTGTTCGTTTCGCCGAGAAGGTGTCCTCGCAAGGCTTGCAAAGCTCGCAAAGCTCACAGTCGCGGGAGTGTTGACTCTTACACGTATGCAAAAAAAGTGGTTCATGGGCGAGTGGGTTCCGAATAGGGGGAATGTGTGGGCGCTTCGTTGCGCGTGAGACGCTGAGGGTTCCAGAAAGGGGCCGGGCCCAGAGCGAGAGAGAGAGATAGAGAGAGAGGCAAAGCGGTCTGCGATGAAAGAGGATGGAGGAGAGGCATTGATTGAAAGGTATTGAATGGTTGACTTCGTAAAATGATTGATGGATCTATACCTCGACGTAAAGAAATGTACCGAGCGAGGAGGCAGAAGGAGCGAAGGCGCTCATGCAAGAGAGATCGAGGCGCTGCTGGACTGAGGCTCGCCTTCTTTACCAGCGTGAACCACCTTTTCGAGCGAAGGGGCTTTGTAGGACCCGTCGGGGGTCGGGTTTACCTCTCGGTCGATATGGGTGCGGCGGCGCGAGCGCACGAAGAGCCAAGCTCCAGCACCCAGGAGTGCGACACCAGATGCGACACCCAAACCGACAGCGAGACTCACAGAGCGATGGTTGCCGCGGGATGATTTGGTTTGTTCCGAAAAGTAGTCGTCTATGCTGCTGTCCTCGAAGGTACCTTCTTTACAGATTGTGTAGTCGCTTGTTTGGCTAGCGCCAGGCGGGCAGTACGCATTGACAGAAGCATCCAGGCACACGCAGTAGGTAGGGGAAGTGGTGGCTGCGTACAGTTGTCCATTCTCAAGGTAATTCTGAGTGACCCACACGTGCGGCTCCTTGTTGTCGGAGCAGGACTCGCTGCAGTCTCCGCTCGTGGAAGTCTCAATCAGAGTGGCAAACTCGCCCACGAACTGTTCCGTGATGGAACGCGAGTAGACGAGGGTGTCTTCCGATGCTAAGCGGCGAGCTTCGGTGTATGAATCAGGCGTAGAATAGATGGACTCGAGATATCCACTCTCGACAGTCAGACTTTGAGTCAAACGGGATTGAACAGCTGCTGCCGCAACGCTGGAGCTGACTGCTGAGGAAGCAGATAGAGCGCTCTGGACCGGCACCCAGCCTGCGACAGGGGCCAAAGGGCAAAGAGAAGTAATCTCTGAGAGCTCAAGTGATGAGCCGTCCAGGCCGAACGTGGGAAGGAGATAGTTGCGAATATAGAAGAATACCCCAACCGCGTAACAAGGTAAGAGCGGGTCAGTGCTAGTAACTTCGGCGGTCGTAGAGTATGTGCTTGCAGCAACGAAGCTCTTGTTCTGAAAACAAGTCCCTGCGATATCATCGCCCAGCCCCAGAGAATCACGTCGGAGCGACTTCACCGCTCGTTTCAGGAACGCTTTGGTCTTCCAGGCTGTTGTCATTTCCTCCGATGCCGCATTCCGACTCACGCAATCATTCAATCTTTCAAGCGAGCTAGTTAGCGTCAGTGCCGAAATCGTTGGACCTGGCGTAGCCTCTACAGAAGGGACAGTGTCGTGACCGCCTCCGTGTCCATGTCCATGTCCGCTTCCCGTGTGGTTTCCACTTCCATGACCGTTGCCGTGTCCATGCCCACTATCAGTATGATTGCCGCGCCCGTGGCCTCCATGTCCACTCCCCGTATGGTTTCCGCGACCATGGCCATGTTCGTGTTCACTTCCCGTATGGTTTCCACTTCCATGACCATGGCCATGTCCGCTTCCCGTGTGGTTTCCGCGACCATGGCCATGTTCGTGTTCACTTCCCGTATGGTTTCCACTTCCATGACCATGGCCATGTCCACTTCCCGTATGGTTTCCGCGACCATGGCCATGTCCGCTTCCCGTATGGTTTCCGCGACCATGGCCATGTCCGCTTCCCGTGTGGTTTCGGGCACTCTTGCTATCAGAAGCACAGTTCCAACAGGAGAAGCAGGAACCTTCGCATTGCTCGCTGTCAGACTCGTTGCAGAATGCCCCTGAATAGGAATACAAGTCCTGGTCGCATGCCTGGCAGTCAGATGTCAGATTTCCAACATAGTATCCGTTTCCACAGGTTGCGCTCAGTTCAATTACTTGCTCCTCAGCCTCCTCAGCCACCTCACAGTTCCAACACGTGAAGCATTCGCCTTCGCACTCTTTGTATTGGCTTTTGCTCGAGCAAAAGCTTCCCACGAATGCATACAAACTGTGATCACAAGAGACGCATCCTTGAGTTACATTCACCACCTCGAGATCTTCGCTGCACGTTGGCTCGTTGGCGCTCTTTCGCCCGCGTCTTGCGTCAACATTGGCGAGGAATGCAATCCCTGCAAACATGACGGCTTTGGTGATCTTCATTTTGCCTCCACTACTTTGCGAGCTGATGACGAGCAGATCTTTTTGTTTGGTCGATCGGGTTCTGGTGGATTCCGAAACAAGATCTAAATCTAGTAGATAGAGATTGGCGACATCATCAGAACCCTCTCCTAATCACATAAGTTCCTACGATGATTTCAAGCGTGGCCGTGGCTCTAAAGGCGTGGTGATTCTTTTCAATTCTAGGAAGGTCAGAGAATAAATGTATGATGCTTCTTGAAGGCTTTTGAATAGGTCAATCTGCCGAAGCTGAGCTTTTGTTCTAATCGACAGTCAAGTATTCCATCAGTTTACCTGAGTACTCATCGCCACCATTCTCTATCACGTCCTGTCAAGCACACTTCATTTTGCTCTAAATTCAACCTGCGGAGCAACGACCAGAAAATCAGATTGAAAATCGCAAGTTGCATGGGCTTGGAACACATTGCAATTGCGGACTTTCTTCATTTGATTGGCTAAATGGGCTGTGGAGGGAGGGGTCGTCATAGATCTTTATTCCAATACTTGGCGAATCCTATTGGACCGAACTTGGCGAAGCATCCTGGCGCTTTGGGGGCTTTCTTGTGCATCCTTCATCACGCGCGCACGCCGACGCGGTCTCACCGATAACACGAATGTGTACCTCCGCAAACCCGATCCAGCTAGAGTTCGAATTGATGCAAGAGGTTCCATCATCGAAATCTTTTAAGGTTAGAACCAGAATGTCGACTCCTTTGAGTCGGCCACTCAGCTGCTGGCAGTGAGCACCGGTCCTCCCTGCCAAATCAGCCCGATAGCACGCATCTTCCGGGATCGTATGTGTGCGTCGTGAGATCCGTGGCGACTAGACTGCACGCAACCATGACATCGCAGTTGCGTCCGACTCGGACAGCGCAACACCAACCCGAGCCAAACCAAACGAAAGCAAACCAGACTGAGCCAGCCAGCTGTTGAAGAAAAACTTAAAACAAATTCATGCCATCATCCACAGGGTCCCAAATGGATCGTTCAGTTTTATTGGTCGAAGACCTGCTGCTATTCCCCGCACATTTGTGCGTCACTACTCTGGTGCTATCTACTGGCTCTAATAGATAGGAGATTATCTTCGTGAAGTATGGAGAGTGTGGAGTTGGCTATTTCCCGACCCAAGAAAGTCACCCACTATGACCACGCTATGGCAGGGGTTGCACCTGCTCACTCTACTCACTGTCGTTCAAGTTCGCCTCCCTTCACCTCCGCTGCAACAGCTGCAACTGCAACAAAGTTATGTTGAAAAAATGTTCATTGTGAAATCACGTTCGTTCGTTCACGTTCATTTGGGACTTCGCGAAACAAGTGAGCACTTGCAGCACAGATGCCAATGTAGGATACCCTACCACCGAGCTATATTCAATAGCGACATTTATTGTTATTGCTAGTACTGACGCCGGGTTCATTTATTCACTATAGTATAAGTTATCAAAGTCAGGTAACGCTAAGCAGAGGCTTTTATCAGAAGTCTTAATCAATCAGGTAGTTATGCAAAAGTGGCCCACTCATCATCACTGACCTTTTGACTCCTTTGGCTGTGGGACTGGGGCTGTCAAAATCGATCAAAAAGACGTCAAAAGACTGAATCGCACTGCTTACTCATTGTCAGTACCGATATCGAGTTGTGGTGAGCTTGGTGGACACGAGCATTGACGAAAAAGAATTCTTCGAACTGTGAGTTCACCGTCTGACAGTGCGTCAAATATCAAAATGCCGCGTCACCGGCTTCATTGTCTTGGTTTCGATGCCTATCCCTCGTTTAGATAATACTCCTACGGTTGGGGCCAAAGTATGCGATGGGTCATACTCGAGGACTGCAGAGGAGGCAAGAGGGAGGGAGCAAAGGGTGTGTGGAGGGTACTCGAGTACAGGCAGAGTGTGGGGGGAGGCAGTTGTAGTTGATGAGGTGGGAAAATCGGTACAGGCGTTGAAAGTGGTTCGCGGAGCAGCATTCTTTGAGAGGTTTGGCTCTGGGAATATCTGGGAGGTCCGACTTTAGCAACTTGGCTGGCGACGGTGGGAGAGAGAGCAAAGATGTGGAAGCTGGACCGGAGCGCCGCGGCGGCGCTTCTGTATGCGAGCGTGTCGTTCGTGATGAACTTTGCAAATAAGGCCCTTTTTGCGGACACTGAGTTCGACGCTGTGGTGCTCATGCTCTTTTTGCAGTTTGTGGGTACCATTGTGAGCTTCTATGCTTTCAACGTACTGGGATTGATCGAGCTCAAGCCGCTCTCAAAGTCCATCATGGTGGAGTTGATGTTCCCGTCCGTTCTCTACTGCATGAATGTTGGATTTGCTCTCACCTCACTCTCTGCAACTTCCATCCCAGTGTACCAGGTGATCAAGCGGCTCGTGCCTCCTGTGACTGTTTGTTTGTCGTACTTTGTGCTTGGGAAGACAGAGTCGCTCCCTGTCTTTGCTTCTTGCTTTTTAATTTTTCTGGGAACAATCGTGACAGGTTACGGGGACCTCAAGTTTGACCCGAACGCATATCTTTGTGGTTTCGGTTCTGTTGTCTCGCAGTGCCTGTATCTGCTGTACATCCAGCGCGCTGCCATCAAGCACGATGTAGTGACCATGATGTATGTCAACAGCGTAAACTGTTTGGGTCTTCTCGCCCTACAGGACCTCATGACAGGTCAAATCGTGAGATCTTTGGGGGATCCAAAGCTCTCCGATCCAAATTTGCTGATACATCTAATCGTGGTATTGATGTTTGGCATCCTCTTGAACTTTAGTTTGTTTTTCTGTACAAAGGAAAACTCGGCTCTGAGTACCGCCATAGTTGGCGTGGTAAAAGCTGTATTCACCACTGCTCTGGGCTTCGTTACGTTTGGTGGACAGCCTTTGACCCTATTGCTCGGGGTGGGTATAGTGCTCAACACCATTGGGGCGTTCATGTACATTTACATCAAAGCACATCCCAACCCAGCCGGATTCGAAAAAGTCCCGACCGCAGAGACAGAAGAAACCACGGCAGAGCTCGCAGAGCTTGATGCCGAGAAGGCCATGGCCACGAAGCTCAACCCGGATGACAATCAGTAGCCTTGCATGTTTTTTCGCTCACGCAATGCGGAGATTCTGCGTGTACAATCTAATCTTTCCTCGGAATGAAGTGTGATAGCTCTCAGCAGCGCCTTTTTTACCCTCTCTTTCTTTCCCTTTCTCCCTGAGTCTTCTCCCACCTTCGTATTCAGTTTGGTGGGGGACTGCAGTGATACGTTATGATAGGATTTTGATTACTCGGTAGCTAATGGATCTTTCGGGCAGCAAACTATACAGTGTTATTACATTATTACAGGATGTTGTGACAGAAGCCAATTCAGCACACAGAGAGCTTCCGAGAGAGAGGACGCAGCACAGCACAGCACAGCGCAGAGTGGAGCAGAGCGAAAGCAAGAGCATCAGTGGTCAACCAGATCTACACTCGACGCTGTCAAAGCGGCTCTTGGGCGATTGCGGTTGCTCATTTCTGTGTCAGATTGGTTTTGGGAAGACAATGGCACAAGGGAGCACGTGCGAGGTGCTCTATGACTTCCAGGGCGCTGGCAACAGCGACGACTTGATAGTTCAAGCTGGGAGCATCGTACAAGTGCTGGAGCGGTATGGGGATGGGTGGTCACGATGTATGTTGATGAATGGGTCTGGGATGACTGGCCTCGTCCCGGACAACTTTCTTGGAGAAGCGCCCACTGCAAATAATAGTTTCGGCCAAGCAAATTTAAATAGGTTCGGACAGGGCGATAACAATTACATGCAGCAGCAGCAGCAGTTTCAGCAGCCAGGAATGAATCCGCCGTACCAGCAGCCGATGCACAGCGAACCATATCAGCACCAGCAATATCAGATGCAACAACAACCATATCAGCCTCAAGATCCTCAACAGTATCAGCAGACGTATCATCACTACCAAGATCCCCAGCAACAATATGGCATGGAAGGGGGGTACGCACAACTTCAAGCGCAGCAGCAGAGTTCTCAGGGGGGGGCATCCTACGAAGCGCCATCTGCGAGCGGCCCTCAATATGAGACTTCGTCACAAGCAAGCGGAAATCCTGCATATGAAAAATACTCAAAGATGTTGAAAGCAGGGTTGCCTGAAGGAGCGGTAGCGCAAGCGGCTTTTCGGGATGGTTTGACGCTGCCTGCAGAATTCTTCAATGCTGGCGATGGTAGCGCCACCTCACTTCCAAGCAGCAGTGCGCCAGTGCAAGTGGACGAGAGATTTGGTAAATACGCCAAGATGCTCAAAGCAGGGCTCCCCCAAGGCGCAGTCGAGCAGGCCGCATCGCGGGATGGTGTTGCTCTCCCAAGTGACTTCTTCGAATCCGGAGGCAGCAGCAGTTCTGGCGTGTCGGGCGGCGTCGGTGGTACAGGCTCTCCGGCGGTACAGATGGACGAACGGTTTGTGAAATATGCCAAGATGTCCAAAGCTGGATTGCCAGATGCCGCAGTGCGACAAGCAGCTCTGAGAGATAATGTAGAACTTCCACACGATTTTTTTAGCGGGGATCTCGGATCAATCAGCCTAGGAGGAAGCTCGCAAAATGAGCCGGAAGCAACCGGATCCGCACCTCCAAACCGACCATCCGGGGCTGCAAACCCACTGCTAGCCGGTATTCAAGGCTTTCAAAAAGGGCAGCTACGACATACTGACGCAGGTTCTTCAGCTTCTGCGTCTAAAGGAGGCAGCCATGGTCCGGGCGGGGGCGGAGGGGGAGGACTTATATCCGGAATTGCAGGTTTTGACCGTAGCCAGCTGCGGAAGTCTTCTCCTAGTGGGAACTCACCGAAGGCCGCGCCGTCCTCGTCTGGGAATGACATGATGAGTGAGATCCTGAAGCGTGCAAAGCAGCGTAAAGCAAACGCAACTTTAGGGCTCGAGGAATCCCATGGCGACTCCCAGAAAGAAGAAGCAAAGCCCGAATGGGTACTGAGGCGCGAGAAAATTCTCACTCATGGCGTACCTGACGCAGAAGGGGAGAATGGACAACCCTCAAATCAGACCCCAACACGGAAAGCACCCTCTATGCCTGGCCCAGAGGCTACCTCTTCGCCGCAAGGTAACTCAGGCCCAGTTCCGTCTCGCGCTGCTCCTCAGGCAATCCCACAGCCGATGCAGGAACTTTCACAGCCTCAAGCACCACAGTACAATTTTGTTCCACAACAACGTGCTCTCGGCCAAGCTGCCAGACCCGTGACTCCAGAATACTCGGATCAACAGCAACGAGGAGTGGAGGAAGAAGCGAGGGCATTGCAGCTTCCCCCAGCTTCACCGCTGGTAACCCAACCAGCTCAGGGTTCACTCCAGCCCGAACGGTCTTCCCAGATCCCGTTGCGTCAGGCCCCAGCTTTTAATTCTCACGCCAGCTCCACCTCACAGTATTCGCAGCCATTACAGCCTCCTACTCATGTGCATCAGCATCAGCAGCAGCAGCAGCAACAAGCTTTGCCACCCCCCTCTAGCAAATTTCAAAGCAACAATAATCGCACGGTTCCGAGTCGCGCGCCGCCTTCCATAGAACAGAGCACCACAGGCAAAGCTCCTCCTTCGAGGACGCCCCCATCACGCGCGCCTCCTCCACCCGACCCTTCTATGAAACAAGCGGGTAGCACACGTCCTCCTCCGGGACGAGCGGCACCAAGAAGGGGAGGAAATAAGCCTCCTCCTCCTAGACGGACTCCACCAGCTCCTCACAAGTAACTCCTCTTCCATCACGAGCGGGGCCGCCTTGTAGAGTATAGATACCAGAATCGTTTTGCTCGAGCATGAATACGACAATATGTGCACGTCCTTTTCGTGTGGCTTCTTAATCGTTGGCTTGGTACGAGTGCACATCACGTACGTACAGCCAAGACAACCTAGCAAAGGAAGCTGCACCACCACACAAAAAGTTCCGAACAAATCATCTCACACACACCGTCGAAACCAAACTTTTGATAGCTTCTCCTTTGCTTTTCCATTTCGGCCCCACTTCATTCCACTTGCATGTGTACTGACCGTGAGTGTACACATTACATACTCACACCAGTACCAGGTAGCGGAGCATAACGCAGGTCCGGCATCGCAGAGCACCTCGCTAAGCAAGGCAGTCTGCGGCCAAGTGAACAAACGCTTTCACATCAGTCCGCCCGTCCGTTTGATGTACCCGGCAAACTAGTAAAGGTGTCCTCGGCGCGCACCCTCCAGTCGCGCACTGTGAATCCTGGCCAGGGGCTTGTTCGTGCATAACACCATATAACACCGGCAGGTCTGAAGCCGCAAGCAACTCACGAGGGGCTCGTGTGTGAGTGCACTGGAACGTGGGAATTCGCGGAGTTTTGGGCTTTGGCCGGTGGCAGTCTTGCGCGTTCGTTGCTCTGATAGTAGCAGCCGCGTTGCGGTAGCTGTCGGAACTACGGAAAGTGCGAGCGACGGGACTTGGTGCTTTGTTGTTCTGTTATTACTTTGCCACGGACGGACAGCAGGGCTTGGCGGGTTGTCTCTTGTCTCTTGTCTTTTGTCTCTTGTCTCGCAATCGTAACTGCGTCGCAGAGACTGGGAGAAGCGCCAGCGCGGTCAGCGACGGTGGGTGGTTCGGAGCGGCGTTCAGGCGGAAGGCTTGGAGCATAATACGAGTCCGATCTTCGGGCTTTGGAGAATGAACGTGAGCATCGGCGAGGCGCGCGTGCTGGAAGGGCCGCGACGCGCGTGCGTGGCTCTTTTGCTCCGCCCGGGAGTGCGCGGCGGAAAAGACGTGGCGGAGATGGAGGCGTTCTTCATTCTTCGTGCAGCCGATGAAGGCGACAGGTGGGGCGGGCAAGTTGGTCTGCCAGGCGGTCGACAAGAGCGCGGGGAGACAGACGAGGAGACTGTGGCGCGCGAAGTGTGGGAGGAAGTGGGGCTGGTGCTTCCAGGGCTGGCGGGGGTTCCGAGCCAAGTGCACGACCGGGATGTGGGGCTTGGCGTGGACGGAGCGCGCCCGGAACGTGAGCACACACATGAACAGGCCCATCTCGTGAGCGAGCAGTCCGCTTTCGAGATGGTTGGAAGGCTGCACGACAGGCAAGTGCTGGGCGGTAACGACGCTTTGGTGGTATGCTCGTTTGTATTTGTGCAGGTTGGAGATGAGACGCCGCCGCTTAGGCTGGATGAGTCCGAAGTGGCCGCGTGCGGGTGGGTCCCTCTTGCAGAGCTTCTGAAAGAGGAGTGTGCGGCGCCGCTGGATTTTGACCTTGGCAACGGCTTCTTTGCAAGAGACCACCCTTACATTTTTCAAATGGCGAAAAGCTTTTCTTTGGACAAGATGCTTTTCACAAAGGTGGATCTCGGCCCAATCATAAACCCATTATACGTTGCATTCAACCGGCGCGACGAGTTCTCGCCAGTCCTCTCTACTGCTGAAAGCCCTATTGATGACGATAACGAGAGCCAAATTCGAAAGTCTTTTTTCCTCTGGGGTCTCACGCTGGGGATTTTGAACGACTTTTTGCATGACCAGGGAAAGTTTCGGACGACGCGAATCTCTCTAGCAGACCGCCTGCCAGGCAACTTGGGAACCGTGGACCGCATTTACAACTCTAGGCTACACAACATATTGGTCTTTTGTCTCCGAAAGGCCTATGAAAAAGTCTACGACGAGCCCATGCCATGGAGCGTTTACGTGCATGCATACCCTCTCTCGGTTGTCGCCGGATCTGCGGTTTTCAGTAGCCTCGCAGTGAAGAAAGGCGTCGACTTTTTGCGCTCGCGGATGTGAGCACAAGTGTGCGTTTATGCTGTCATCAATCATCACGCGAAAACCCACACCCCCAAAACATTTTGGACTCGTGTACATACAGCTTTCCTTATTTCCTTTTCGTTTCAATTCAATCCAATTCATTGAAAGCTCTATTTAATTAAAAAATCAAGAGAAATTACCCTTTTGCGAGCGATCCTGAAGAATTAATTGCAAAAGTTTGGGATTTTGAGAAACTAAATTGCAAGTGGAAGCAATCATATTTTATAGTACAGGTTAGGTAGCGAAAACAATAGTACTAGGTTGGTCAGAAGCATAACGAACTTCTATTTCGGTTAGGTTAGCCAAAATTGCCATTAGTTTCACCAAATCGCTCGCGTTTTTGCTCAAAACCCCAAAAATCAATCAAATAAAGTAGCCCACAACGAATAGAGCCACGCCATTTCCACTCGACCAAGGTGACCAAGGCATCCAAGTGTCCTTTCAGCAGGCGGGAAAAATGGCCGAATGCGAGCTCATGAACATGGAGAGTCTACTGGAGTTAGCAAATACACGTAGTACTCTTCTTGATCACCCCAAGTGCGTATCTGTATTGTGTCGGACAGAGGTGACAAAAGCTGTGCGAAAGAATGCGAAAGTGCACATGTGTTGCAGCAGGCCAAGTGCTTGATTTGACCCTTGGCGCTCGCGAAAGGTACGCGTGGAACGTTCGGAAGGCATTGGGCGAGGCGTTTGTCGCTGTGGTTTCTGGTGCAGTAAAGGTGTCCGAAGGTAGGCAAGGATGGAAGGGATTGACCGCGAGGAAGGGCAGATTGCACTGGTAGGGGCCGATGGTTCGCCGTACAGCGTCAAGATGAAGGCGGTGCTCAGGTATAGGCGTATCCCGCACGTTTGGGTGCCGCAGTATCTCCTGGGCCCAAACATGTTCCAGACACACTTTCCAAAGCTCAAGGCAAAGGTGATTCCGGTGATGGTTCGCCCGGACAACTCGTACGCAAACGACTCTACGCCATTGATCCTGGAGCTCGAGAAAAGCTACTCCAAACGAAAGATTGTCCCTGGCGACCCTGCGATGGCATTTCTTTCTGCAGCGCTTGAAGATTTTGCGGACGAGTGGGGCACCAAAATCATGTTTGAAGGCCGCTTCCACACAGAAAAGGTTGCCATCTTTGGCGCAGCTTGGCAAGTGAAGCAGAGCGCTATCTTCTCCAAAGAGACCAGCGACGAGATGGCCAAGACGTTTGCAACACGTCAAGTCGGGCGAAGGTCTCTCGTTGGTTCCGCCAATTGGCCGGCAATGCAGCGCACTCTGCGTGCCATCTGCGCTGCGCTAGAAGAAAACATGAGCCAAGGAAACTCGTTCATTTTCGGGCCGCAGCCGACAAACGCAGACTTTGCGCTGTACGGCCAGCTCCGGCAAGTCATCACCGACCCGCTGCCATCTCAGATTATGTATGAATACCCTGGCGCATGGGCTTGGGTGTTTCGCGTGGAAGACCTTTCGGGTCAACCGACCCCGGATGAGTCATGGCAGTCCAGAAGGACACTCACGCATGGAGCCAAGGAGCTCTTGAAACTGGCTTCGGAAACGTATTTCCCTTTTTTGCTTGCAAATGAGCAGGCAGCAGAATCTGGCTCAAAAGAGCTCTCACTGAAAATATTCAACGGCGAAATGGATCACGCCCAGCCTCCGTTCAAGTATCAAGTGCGTTGTCTGCAAGAATTGCGCTCTCAATTCGCCGCTTTGTCCGAGGCCGACCAAACATTCGTGCGCAGCCAGCTTCCCACTGCTGCCCAGACCGTCTTCTCGCCACGCTCCAGCTCCAAGCTGTAAAACTCTGCACTCATCGCAAGATCCTTCCTTTCATTTTTCTTCTTCTCTACTCAACTTGAAAAAATAGAACTTTCCTCACCTTCACATCTTCGCAGTGTCATTACGAAGGAGGTAGTAAGGTGGTAGGTAATGTTTGTCAGGCAAAGTGGGAGCGCCAGTCCCGCCCTAGCAGGCTATGCCGGTCACAGACTTGTGAAATTTTGGCGCACAAAGTGAGTGAGTATCGTGCAAGATGACGATGTCAGTCAGGGCTGGTGAGTCTGAAGGCTAGTTGCAGTGCGACAATCAGTCCGTCGCAAGAGAGCCGGCGATCTCGCGCAGATCACTGCGGTGCCGCGCGCCTCCCCAAAGCATCCCTTGCAGCCACTCAAGATCTCACTTTCCCTCTTTCTTGCTCTCAAAGTTGATACTTCTTTGCAGAAAGTAGCACGCAATGTTGTTGATTCACATCGATCGTGAGCTCGTGGAGGGCTCTCTGATAGGTTAGAACACTTTTTCACCTTCTTTCACTTGCCACACAGTGGCAGGCGCCACTTGAAAGACTTGCTTTCATCAAGGAATCAAAGGAAAGATAGAAAGAAGGCTCGCACACTTGACCTTATTCTTCATCCACAGTCAGAGCTTCTTACCGGTACCTGTCACTGGGAGTTACCTTCAAGTTGGAAGGTTCTAAGTAACTAGTTCACAGTCAATCAACTCGAGAGGAAGACGAGTACTGGTACCTACTACTAGTAACAGCAACTCCAACTCGCTCACCCACTCATGTCCATCCACTCCCTCACTCAGCCACTCCGCCGGTGTCTTAGACAGCGGGTGTGTGCGAGAAGAGCACTCCTACCCATCGTCCTAGCGGTGCGAACGCACACTGGCGGGGGCTCATGGAACTTGGGCCAAAGCGTTTCAGGTTCAGTCGCCGCTGTGCAACAGATTACACATCGTGAGAAGGTGTTCAACAAGTTGACGCGTCCATTCGTTTGACACGGATTGTGTTTGGCATTTCTGGAGCCCGTGCCACCTTCAAAACGATTCATGATTATGTTTTGTTTAGATAAAATATGCATGCACACAACTAACCAAGACAAGGATGAAAGCACAATCAATCAACCCGAGGTATTCGGCGAATCCTGCGGGAAACGGATTGACATGTGAGGATGAAATGTTTCCAAAAGGTGAGCTCGCCGCCAGTTTCTCACCACGCTCACCTCGTTGCGAGCTGATCTTCTCTATCTCATCTCACCAAAGTCTAAAAGTGTTCATCTTCTTTACCTTTTATGTTTTTTTTTCACATTCATTTTACAATTACACAATAATAATTATACACAGTCTCAGAACTTTGAGTTTTCTTTCTTTTCAAAACGAGAATTTGGCTGTCAAGGAAAGAGAGACTCGAGGAGGGACGGAAGGAAGAGGAGAAACACGAGGAAACAGGCACTTGCAGCTAGTGCAGGTACTAGCTTGGGTGTTGCAGATAGGTGGATAGGAAGCGCGCAATCGATGGCAGGCCACATCAGGATGCCACAGGCCACGGCTGTCATATAAGCTTACCCGAATGATTAGCTGGCGGCTAGCGCGAGCTCAGCGCGCATATTCCAAAAGTTGTCGCATGGTCACTTCAGTGAACACAGATACTTACGAGTAAGCAAGAGCTCCAAAGCCTCGAAACCCATTTCGCTGTTTTTTCAAATTAGTCTAAAGAGATGTAAGAGCTGGAAGTGATGCCCTTGTCCTTGTCCTCGGCAGTTCGTGAGCAGGTGAAGGCCATTATACTCACAGTCAGTACCTCGTACTCCTCGTACCAGTAACAGCAGAACTTTCGGCGCCTTTGATGTGGTTGAGTGCTTGCTCGATCTTGCTAGATACAGAGTACCGCCAGCACTGGCGTGTCTGCCGTGAAAGAAAGGTCGATTGGCGAAAGCGGCATGAGCCCACGAGGTGGCTTATAACGATGGCTTACTTAGCCGGTCATATTCGTGGGCTAAATCTTCAGGCGGCCCAGCATGTGGCGGACGCTGCTTTTTGTGCTTTTTAAATCTTTTCATAACGATGCTCCTCACCGCACAGGGTCTATGTCTTTGCAAGAGTGGGACCGTGGGCGAAAGTTCAGTCTCTCCCAAGAGGGTTAAAAAAAGCAATAAGCTTACACTGCAAACACTGCATCATGCAATTCGCCGGGGGGTCTGACAGACCAGACCACTCTCGAAACTCGAAACTCTCGACATGAGATCTAGCCCTTGTGTCCTGTACACGGTGCTGGCAGTGGGCACTGCACTCTCGCACTCGCTGCCAGGTACTGGTACCCTGATGTACGCCGATGCCAGCTGTGCAAGGTTGCAAGCGTGATTTCTTGAATTCTGAAGACCAAATGTGACTCGAGCTCCGTTTTGGGATATTCCAGCTAGCTAAGGCGAGTCTACGTGAGACGCCGACGTTGTCAGAGCAATCAATGGAAGGAAGCGCTGCGCTATGTTGCGTTGCGCTGTGCGGCCGGCAGTGGGCCTTGGGCGTTGGGTGAGCCTCTGAGATCAAGTTGTTTCTCCAACAAACTTTGGAACTCAAACCTGAGATTGTGCGTGTTTAAAGATTGTTTCCAGCAACAACAACAATCAACAACAAACAACATCAATTTAAAACAGCAAGTAATCTGACTCATTTATTCTCTCTCTCTCCGTCCTCTCTCTCTCTCTCCTCCCTCCCGTCGCCTACGACCGACTAACAGATACGCTAATTCCCTAGCGGCTGGGCCCGGTGGGTCCACCTCTCTAACAACGCTTCTCTCTTTACCACGGGAAGAAACGCTCGTGCTAGTGTATCGGCCACGCCGCCGCTAGCCTCTAGCCGCGCAGGAGAGTTAGTTGCGGGGCGCCGGTAGGAGGAGGCACTCGCTGTACACTGTACAGGTCTAGCTATCTGGCTACTAGCCCCGTAGAGGAGCCGAAGGACGAGTAGGAAGAAGGGACGAAAAGTTGACGTGCGTGCATTTCTCTGGGGAGTCCTAGTGCACGGCCTGGCGACGCTGGCTAGGGCCATTCGGGAATTGAGACTTGGTGCACGCTAAGGGAAAGGGTATACTTTCCGAAAAAGGAAGAAGAAGTTGTCGCTGATTTTATTTTGGTTTGTTCTTTGACCTGTGATTCCATTGTTTTTCTTTTTTGATTGATTGATGTGAATGAATTAATTTCATGAAGAGAATCGAAGAAGAGAGAGAGAGAGAGAGAGGCTTGAAAGTTGAAAAGATGGCACAGAGAGCGCAGAGCACAAGGAGCATGGATGGACTCGTGGATCCTCGTGGACGCATGAGACCTGGGAGGCCAGACGGAGCGGAACAAAGCTGCTAGCTGCTTGCTGGCGCCTGAGTTGACATTTGACGATGATGAGTGATGATGAGCGATGATAAGCGATGATGAATGGTGTGGCACATCATGGCTCATCCATCCACCACACCTTGACTTTGGCGTGGCACCAAACTTGCGCAAATTCTTGCTGTACGGAGAGAGTGCGGAGCGCCTTCGTAGACAGCGCTCAGCAACGCCAGGTAAGTTGTTGTCACTGATAGTTTCTTTCGTGGCACGCTCTTTCTTTTTCAGAGGGCGCCTAGGGGGGGTACGGGTGGCACGCACCTTGCAGGTGGCGCTAGCTTCGACTGTCAGTCGCCTATGTGCGAGGCAGTACGGGTACCTGCAGCTGGGGCTTAGCACGGAGGAGGAACGTGCTCGCTAGTGCACTGGAGGCACGGCGAGTAGGACTTCTTCCTCCCTCGCTGCCGTTTCTCATGTCTTTCTCTCCTCTCTCGCACTCTCTCCCTCTCCTTTTTCTTTCCTTCCTCCCCCACTCGCCTCACCTCGCCTCGTTCCTTCCTTGCCGCCGTTCTTTCTGTGTCGTCCTTACTTATTATGTCCGCGGCCAGAGCTGCAAGTAGTCTCGACTCGATATTCGAAATTGGCGAAATTGCGCTATCGGCACACGTACCACCTTGCGAAACAGCAAGCACAGCAAGGCGGAAGAGTACCAAGAGCAATCACGAGAGACAAACCAACAAACAGAGAAGCAGAAAAAGAAAGAAAGAAAGGAAGGAAGAAGGGAGGGAAGAGGCTCATCACTACCCGAACTCGTTGCAGGGAAATCACACACGCACACACGCGGCGGGGTAGAGGAAGGTTTGGTTGGTGCAAGCATACCGCGAACTGACGGTGAGTACCACCTTCCAAGTTCACGACCAAACAGACCAGACCCTTCACTACGACTACGAGCGCGTCTGGCCAAGAGTGTGGTTGGAATCGGCGGGCCTCGACAGTCAAAAGTGAGAAACGAAACCCAAAAGCATTTTTTTTAAAGAGCGAGTAAACCTCGTTCTCAGACCGGTCCTGCCGCCAGCCAGAGCCCGTGAGACGGCGGAGCCACAGTTGGACTTTTCACAGACCGAAACGTAGATGTCGAGATGGGGGGCTACCTTGCGAAACCTGTGACGCACACGAAGCGCGTTGAAGGCAACAGCGCTGATGGAGCTTTGAGTTTCGGATGCGCGAGCATGCAGGGCTGGAGGCCAAAGATGGAAGACTCGCACACGGTTAGATTTGATCTCGAGAGCAGCTCTCGGAAGAACAAGGTGGAGGGCATCCTCGGAGTGTTCGATGGCCATGGCGGCAAAGAGGTGGCGCACTACTGCTCTAATCACCTCGTCAAGGCCCTCACGTCGATCAGCATGTACAAGCGGGACGAAGACATTGGGGAATGCCTTCGTGAAACCTTCATGCGAATCGACTGCAGCATTCTCACAAAGCACGGGCAGGAAGAACTTAGAAAGCTGCGCGGCGAGGATGACTACGTTATCTGCATTCACAAGGAACTGCTAGAGGTCCTTCACAAGCAGAGATCCGAAGCCGTCGACCTTGACCGCTCGCGCGCTCCTGCAGTAGCTGCCGCCGCAGACGACAGCGCCTCAGAATCATCCTGCTCAGATAGCGAAAGTGACTTTGATAGTGAGTTGGACTCCGACGATGACGACGAGACTGAAGTCTACGACGATGGTGAATCGCAACAGACCTCAAGTCGAAAGAGAAAGGGCGAGCAGATTAGCCGCGAGCCCTCCTCTGCAAAGAAACCAAAATTTCTTGACACCGCGCATCCCATTTGGGACCGCATCTGCCGTATCACCTCCGAGCGCGGGCTTATCGGTAGCAAGCGACGCAGCTCTTCCACTACCTCCCGCTCTTCCAACACATCGCATGGTAGCGCCGAGTCCACTTGCTCCACCGACACGGACGGATCTAGTGTGGTAGCGGCAAAGGCGCCTGCCAGCAAGCCAAAAGCGGCTAGCAGCGGCGTCGGGCTTGAGATCTTGCCAAAATGCAAGGCGGTGGTACACGAGAGCAATCCAGATATGGTTTGCATCAACAAAGAGGAAGTGGCTCCAAAGAAACCTGGAATGGACAGCGGCTGTACGGCCCTTGTCGCCGCAGTGGAGGGGACCAGCGACCCACTGGTGAAGCGCCTCGTAGTGGTGAATGCTGGGGACTCCCGCTGCGTTCTCTCCCGCTCGGGGAGAGCTGTTGAGATGTCCCAGGACCACGGACTTCACCTAAAGGAGGAACAGGACCGCATCAGACGCGCAGGAGGCACCATTACCGAAGATGGCCGCATCAACGGGAAGCTCAACCTTTCGCGGGCTATTGGCGACCACCAATTTAAAACCCAGCGAAACAGGTCTCTCAAGGAGCAAATGGTTACCTCTTACGCAGACATCCACTCCACCTACGTTAAGAAAGGAGAAGACGACTTTGTTGTCCTTGCATGCGATGGCATTTGGGACGCCATGAGCAGCCAGCAGGTCGTCGACTTCATTCAGCACCGTCTCCGCACCACAAAGATGTCTCTTTCTGAGATTGGCGACGAAATTTGCAAGACTTGCCTTGCGCGCGACGTTGAAACTGATCCTGGCACAGACAACATGAGCATCCTCATTTGCCGTCTGTTCGCTTGAATGACCTGACACACGATTTTGAACACCCCCCAATTGCCCTGACAAACACAAACTCCTGTAACTGAAACAACACTCGGACTGAAAAAGCCCTAGCTGTGAAACAATTTTGACCTCGATCCACGCCCCTCTTCTCTCTTTTCTTTCTCTCTTCTCCATCCTCCTACCAAGAGAATATGACTTGCAGTCACACCATCGCTGTCCATGCAGTATGCAGGACAAACGACATAGTTTACACATCACGTACGGAGCACTTGGAAGGAACACATTGCTCTGCTTGCTTGACCCGAAGTCGTGCACAATGAAACGGCCATGCAACCAATGCAACCTCCAACTTGTTCTCACGTCCGCAGACACACCAACACGACCACATGACCACATCGCCACATAGCCACATGAGATGTGCATGGGATGATGATGGGAAAAAAAAGGGAAAAGAAAAGGACTGCTACTTCTGCTCAGCGACTATGCCCTCTGGCTACCTACCTGTAGACAGAGCTAGCTGGCAGAATGAGAAAGGCAGAGAGAGAATGAGAGAGAGACAGCAGCGCAGCGAGTGACAAATTACAAGTGGCAAGTGGCGAGCAGCAGGAGCACAAGGAGGAGCACGCGGCGAGTGGAAAGTGGCGAGTGGCGACGGATTGCTGCTGTGCATGGCCGCGCGAGTGTACCGACGGATTGATGCTGTGGCGGTGCGACCGAAGGAATAAATAATGTTGGTGTTGGTCAACGCGGCGCAGAGCAAAACGTTCTTGTTTTAGCGACGAGTAGGACTGAGGAATCCGCAGCGGCTTGAACTCAGTCTGGCTGGCGCCGAAAATTTGCAAAGTGTGAGACCGAAAGCTAAAAACTGTACCGCGATGTTGGAGATGGAGGAGGCCCTGGAGAAACTGGCGGAGAGGGACTTCAAAGGGGCGGTGCAGAGCTTTTCCAAAATTCTCTCCCGCGACTCGGGCAATTTTGATGCGTGGATCGGACGTGGGAGCGCACATATGTTCGCCAATCAGCTGCAGGAAGCTGTTGAAGTATTCACAACGGCGATAGAAGTGGCGAGCTCCCCCGAGGAGACGCTGGAGGCATACAAGAAAAAGGGGATGGCCTTGGTGCTCATGGGCGGGCTGTGGTTCACAAATCCGTACCAGAACGAAGTCAAACTTGCAGCTGCATTGCGCAATTACATGGAAGCATTGCAGTGCCAGTCAATCGTATCGCGCTCCGACCTAAGGCTTGAGATTCTGCTGGAGCGAGCAGGTCTCTATGTAGAGATGAATAAAATTCCTCAAGCCCTTCAAGATCTCGAGGCTGTGCAGCACGAAATGAGACTAATGATGAACGTTCGCTCCCTCACTCTTCTCGGCCGTGCGCTCCTGGCTGCTGGTGACTTGGAGCGCGCGTTGTCCGTGTTGCACAGCGCCATGGAGATGGACAAAAAGGGCACTGAGGTGGAGCCTTTAGTGTTCGCGGCTTTGGCTCTTCGACAGTATGGCGGGGATGGTTTGCAGACGATCTTTTATCTGAATATGGCCTTACATCGACTGTACACAACATGCAATGAGCCCGCCGACGGATGGAGGGCGGCTTATGTTTGGTACCTGCGCGCAGAAACGTGGCAGATGAAAGGATTATACCACCACGCTCTTCGGGATATCATGATTTCTTTGCAGATCAACCCAAACCGGCAAATGTCGTTCGTGCTTGCTATAACATACGCCAGGGCCACAGGGGCTTTCAGGTTTGCTTTGAAGCTCATCGAGAAGGCCATGACCATCTTTCCATATGAAGACTCCTTCAAAATGTCGCGAATAATTCTTGACCTGGAGGCCCGCCACCTGAACGAGCCTTTTTCTACGTTCAATATGGATTTGGCCACTCCTCAAAGGGTTAAAGAAGCACTGGCAAAGAAAAAGAGTTTGCACCACTCTACGCTGCGGGACATGTTGGAAAAGTGCGATAAGTCGGTTTCATTCCTCACAGAGGCAAAAGGTCCAAATTGGGACCTAAAGTCGTCTGGTCTACGGGAGTTTGCCCGAGATTTATGGCAATCCTCTGAACTGATGCCCCAAAATCCCGCGGATTTTGCTCTTCTCTACTCGCAATTTGTGCAAACGCCAATAATCTCGCATCTCCCACTTTCATTTGCGTCCCCAGAAAAGTATGACCGAGAGTCTTTATCCAACATTGCATGCACTGCGGACGTTGTTGGTCCACATTTTGTCTGTAAACGCGCCGCTTACACCATCAACATCCGAGCACTGCGCCAGGCTGGTGCAGCTGCTCTTGAGATGGGCCAGCAGCTCAAATTGCACCATCGCAATCTTCAAAGGAGTGGCACTGGACTCCACGTTCCCAGCCGAAGCTGCTCAAAGCAAAAGTCAAGATCACAATCTGGTACAAGCCTGCAGCCTCTCGGTTTCAGAGAGTTTGTTGACTTTGCGATCAAGTGGCGGCGTATTGCTGACCCTGCAAACCCGGTGTTCTGGATAGATAAGTTTTTGGGCGACGCATCGAACGGGGCAATATGTAGGGAGATACCCATCATATCGAAAGGCTGCAATGTACCTGGCATGTCGTCCGTTGTCTCAACGTGTCTGGAGCTGTTCAAGGCCGATCTGATATCGAAGGTTGACTCGGAGGCTGCGATGGGGACCATTTTAGGTGCGAAGAGTTTCAAGGCTCTCTGGGCTTTCCAAAAGAAAGATCTCTTCCTGACCACCCGAGTGAGATCGAGTTCGAATCTCCCCGGCGAGAAGGAAGTGGACGGGTCCAAGCTAGCGTACACGGAGGGCACGCAGGCAGACCAGGTACGTCTATTACTTCGAACTCCGCACTCTATCCAGCGATGGGAATTTTACTCTACCGAGCTCTCCAACACCTGGGACGCTCTCAACTTTGTCAAAGAACCTGTTGACTCGACCGTCAAACGGTCCAAGGTTGTCGAACTCGCTCTGCAGTTTTATTATTACTGGATTAATTTTGCCCCGCTCACGAAAGGTAACAGCATGGTTGGGCTCTCTGTCTTGTTCGCTATGTTGCTTGCATTTGATCTCTCTCTGCCGGAGCCATTGCCTATTGACATCAATCTTGACTGGGAGGCTATTGTCGCGGGCGATGTCAACAGCTTTGTGCAGCGCTTCCGGCCGTGGCTGATGAGTTCCAACCTGGTCCTGAGTGTGGGTCCCGTGCCACCTCTGGCAGGCAAGATGAACTTTGCAGCTCTGCTCGCCAATTGCCCGGATATCTCCAAGAGCTGCCTGACTCCTGCGCATGTACTCTATGTGTTGTCCCTTTGAGCGGGCAACCCCCGATTTTGAACCCATCAGCCGCTCACTCACGTGTGATTCCGCCAACGCATGGGAGGCCTGAACTACTGATTTATTGACAGTGAAAGAATGAACATACACAGACCTAGAACCATTCCTCCACCCTCTGCCCTGTGTCGGCATTGCAAACAACTCTCGTTCGAAAACAAAGCCTCGTTCCTCTTGGCTTGCCCAGAACATCAAGACCACGGCTCTCATTGCACTCATCCCATCCTTTCACTCCATCCACTCTCATGCATTCACAGGAACATGAACATGGACTCAAACAATACTCAAACAACATTCCAACATGCGCGATGATAAGCGTGCCTTCACTCCTACCCTTTCAACTATTTGTGAGCTACACCACTACTAGTGTACTTTTCTCGCACTTTATCATAATCTTTCACTTCTTTTCACTTCTTTTCACTTCTTTTCACTGCTTCTTCTACTACTTTCCTTATTGACTGATTAATTGATTTTTGAATCTCGTTTGAAAAATGGCTTTGTGTTGTTTGTGTGTTGGTGTGCGTACACGTACGTACGTACGTGCGCGTGTGTCTCTGCGTGTCTCCAAATCTGTTGGGTCGGAGAGCAGCGGGCGTGACTGGCGAGCGGTGCGCTCTGCGATAGTGTGGGAGATCAATGATAGATGGGCCTCCAGTCGTTCGTCACGCGGGAGGATGGGCGGTTTGTGGCAGGGTTCACGGCCGGGGAGATCTGGATGCTGGACGTGAGCAGGTAAGTGGATCCCGAGGTCCTGTGAGATGGCTGAGTTTCAAACGGAAGGGCGCACCGCGCGAGAGTGTCAGCCGTGTGGTGGATGCCGGAAAGAACTAGGAGGGAGTTTGACTGACGGGAGTGGATTTGAAATGTTGGTTGGAATGGCCGCAGCCGCTGCAGGTATAAAGTAGGTGAGGCTGGCGATAGGACGCAAATGCTTGTGTCCGGCGTGACATTGCTGAGCTGTCTTGGAAAGCTGGTCTTCGTTGGCGAGAAGCGCAGCGTGAAAGCCCCGCTACAAGTTTTCGATGTTAGCGGAGTTTTGGACGGGAGCGCGAGCGGTTCTGTAGTGGGCCTTGAAGTGGCCTCGAGCTCAAAGCTTAGAGGCATCGGAGCCGTGCAACCGCTAGGACGCAACGGCCTTGTCCTGGTCGCTTGCGGGCGAGGGATTGGCAAAGCTCATGTCTGGCTTTTCAACCTCGCGGGCGAAAAAACCGAGCAAAAGTATCTCGGAAGTATGTCAGCCAGGTCGCGAACACTGGCGACCATGCGCTTTGCCAGAGAGGGCCGGTCACTTGTCACGATAACCTCCGAGAAGAACATTCAAGTGTGGAAATTGGACGACATTTTGCCTCCCAGATGGTTTGACGAACCCAACCCCGAAATATTTGCACAAGATGAAGAGCCTTTTGACCTCCGCGCCAGTCAAAGCGCAAGAGTCGAGTGGTCCGCGCACGACCTGTCTGTTACCTTTGGCGATGATCTTGAGCAGGCAAAGGACCTTATGGCCGAGTATGAGCGGGTGTCTGTGATGGAACCGAGCACCACGGACTGGCTCAACTCCTCCACTGGAGCAAAGGGAGAGTCCGACTACAACGACTGGAAGGATCTCTTTCCGCCTCGTTTACTTGATCCTGCAGCGTATGACGGCGAGTTGGACGCGCAGGGCCAGCCCCATGGCTTTGGCTCCATGGCGCTCGAGACCAATGTCAACATCGTCTACGAAGGCGAGTGGAAGCACGGCATGAGACACGGGGTCGGTCAACTCGTCGATGAAAGAAATGGTAATGTGATATATAGCGGCGCATGGAAGAGGGACCAGCGGCATGGCTTTGGCATGGAGGCCAAAGGGAACGGTGAGATTTATCAAGGGTGGTGGAGAGGTAACCTCCGCCACGGGATAGGCACCTTGCAGCTCTCTCCTCAAGAGTCTTGTGTGCTAGACAGCCAAGGAGGAGACCGTCGTATTCGATATGTTGGGTTCTTTAAAGATGGCCTCAAGCACGGTCTGGGTTGGTGGACGTGGCCGAAAGGCTCTCATGCAATTCCATTTGCCGTGAGCTTGGACGCTATGAGTCACCTCGGGTCGATCTCCTGCATTGCACAGTTCAAAAACGGTGCTTTCTTCAACGAATTTAATTTTTTCCGATCTGATGGTGTTCGAATTGAGGAGCACGAGAAGGACCTCTTCAATTTTGCCAAAAGACGGAAGGATACGTTTAGCGCTTATGCGGACGGTCGGTGCGACATTGAGGAGTGCTGGGCTTGCATGGGGCACAACAACGAAGATCACGACTCGCATGTTATTCTCACTTGTAACAATGAGCGGTGTGGCATGCGCGTCCATCGTCATTGCATGTTGGAACCTAGCCGGCGTTACTGTGTTTCCCAGATTGCCGAAAAGCTGTTTTGCGAGGACACCCCGCCTGAGGAGTGGGAAAAACTCGCCGAATTCTCATTTCCAGACGGCGTTTGGTTCTGTCCGATGCCGCGCTGCCAAGACCAGGCTGTGCAGAGATTGAAGTCCTTAGCTTTGAATGTTCCACACAAGATGAGACCAGACCTGTCAAAGAATTCCATCCCTGTCGAAGAGGCTTCGCTCGAACAAGAAACGTTACACTCACTATTTCAAGAAGTTCGGAGGAGCGCCAAAAAGACTTCAAGAGAATCGCAGAGCAAGTCAATGGACCGCCATGCCGCCGTTAAGAAGCGCGCTAAAAGCGAAGAAAAGTATGCTGTTCATGACCTTGAGAAAGACTTGAAGGAGAAGCTGACCAAGACAGTTCTCGCCTCCAATATAAGCTTGGAGACTCGGGCTATGGTTACTGGCTCTGCCAAAGGTGCAGTGCTCTATTATGGCCCGGACGACGAGGAACTTATCATTGAAACAGAGTCGGACCTTGAAGAAGCGCTCGAAGAAGCAAAACTTTATGGAGAACCAAAATTGTGTGTATATATTGAAAAGTAATATAAGGCATAGAATGAAGGCATATTCATATTGCTCGCTCAGGTTCCTGCGTCACGCCGCAGCGTGTGATAATGTCACTGTCAATCAGAATCCGCGGCAAGTTTCTCCAGTTTCAGCGAGCCGAATTTGTGATTGTCACCATCATCGTCGCTAGAGTCGTCGTTGTAGGCATGAGAGTCATCGCCAGTTTCCTCGTAGTCAACCTCTATCTCATCTACATGGGCGTCGTCCTCCGGTTGGAACGCAGCCCTGTCGATCGCACTATTGCCCGAGTCCTTGGCGGTGACTTGCCCAATTTTCCCCGGTTGATGAGCGAAGCTTGGGCCGAGATTGCTTTTCTCGAGGCCATTCACTTTGCTGGAGCTAGCATCGTCTTTTGAAGCGGCGAGCGTCTCAGCCTCGATGCTGGCCTTGTTCTGTTTTCCGTCATCTAACGCTCCCGCGCTCGTGGATCCGTTTCCTCTGCCGGAATTACCGATCTGCCCGATCTTAGTGCTCTGCCGCTTCTTCTCCATATAGTCCTGTTCGAGAGATTGAAGGATACGAGATTCTGACGAACCGATTGCGCTTTTGAGAGCGACGCCCTCTGCAGGGTTGGCGTAGAGAAATCCAGGACTTTGCGGAGGTGTATCTTCCGGAGGCCGGGGAGTATCGGCTGATTCGGGCTCAGGTATCTCAAATCTAGACTGCGCAGGCACCATCTCCTCGGAGTCGTCCACAGACGGAAGGCTCTTACCAGACGCTTGAGAAGGGGAGAACAACACCACCTCGTCCTCGTCGCTCACAGAAGCGCCATGAGCGGAGAATCTCGAGGAAGAGATGGAGCTTCCCCTTCTCCGCAACTTCTCAAACATATCTGGATCAGTAGAAGAGGCTATGGACGGCGCGGCGTCTGACACACGCCGACCCAACAACATGCTTCCGTTCGAGCCGTTCGAGCTTGCAACTTGAGCGCGCAGAGCAGCGTTCGTCCTTACAAGGCGAAGGTTCTCGTCTTGTAGCTGTTCTATCCTCATCTGAGCCATTACATGATCGAAATTCTCTTTCATCGCTTGCTCACGGTATGATTTTATTTCCGTGCAGAGCGCGCGCAGAGACTGCGAGTCGTTCTTGTCCATCCACTGCTTTATTTGGTCAGGAGACATTGACGATACCGTCTGCAACAGCGTAAACTGCGGCATCTTTTGTTGTTCTAGCTTAAAGTCCACGTTAAATAGCCAGTCTGCGAATAGAGCTTGCTGCTTGTCAGTGAGTTTGGGAAAGTCTTCATCGTCTTCGTCATCCATTCCGAGACTTCCATTAAACCCTAGGATGCCCATGTTGCGCTGTAAAATGCGCATCTTTTCGCGCTCGTCCAACGAGGCGTCGAAATTATCAGCAAAGTCTCTCATGCTCCCGGTTCCCGAGGTATTCGGAAGGTCCTGAGCACCGCCCCGCTCTTGTTCATCTCCGAGCGAGATCTCGGAGGCGTTGCCGGTATGTGATTTGGGCTCCACCTCGTTGTAGTTGGCATATCGTTCGAGATCGTCCCAGTCCATCGCACCATAAAATGGGTGTGTCATAATCATCACTTCACTGTTGCAGCCGTGTTGACAACCGATACGAAGTTCAGGCTCAAACCGAAGCAGTTTGCTCACAAAATCCTTATCAATCTCTGTTCCAATACGAGACATGTCCGCACACTCTGCGTTCATGCGCATCAACAGATCTGTGCTAGACTCGTCCGCTGTCAGCTTCTGATACGGAACCGAGCCTGTGTACATTTCGTAAATTACAGCGCCGAGACTCCACCAATCACATGCAAATATGAACCCGCGGCCCGTGCGGAGATACACTTCTGGAGCACGATAGCCTCTCGTACCCCATCCGTCTTCATGCTTTTGAGTCTCTTCGTCCCCAGGCTCCACGTAAATGGACACGTTAAAGTCAGTCAAGTGACACCTACCTTTGGCGTCCAAAAGAATATTTTCGGGCTTGACGTCCCGGTGCACTACATGCTGGGAGTGAAGGAATTGTAAAGCAAGGGTTAGCTCCGCAGCGTATTGTCGGATTCGCTCAGGCTGTGTGGCAAAGTTTCCGCCTTCAGACTTTTTCATTGCACGTTGCAAGGTGCCTCCAAGCATGAGATCTGTGCACATATACAAGTAGTGTTTATCCTGAAAGGCATAAAACAAGTTGACCAGGTATGGGTAGTGGTCCAGCCGGCGCAAGATATTCAACTCGTTCATGCAGTTCTCTACCTGGCCGCGGTGAATCACCTTGCCCTTGTGCAGGCACTTGATGGCAAATTTGCGCTGTGGCTCATCCTTCTTCTCCATGGCCAGAACCTTGCCAAATCCGCCCACCCCAATGTTGCACATGAACCCCTTCGGGCTGCGAAAATCGCTGAGGCTCATTCCGCGTGCCCTGCGCCCTCGAGGGTGCCTCCATCGCTGCGGATCCTTCCCATTCCCCGAGGACGAGTTACCCATGCTCCCCAAGCTCTCCCGCCCGCTCGGTCCGCAAGACGCTCAGCAGTCTGCCCTCGAGCCGCGCTTGCTCCCACGGCCCAAGCCCCAACCCCGCCAAGCTCCCGGCAACTTTGACCGATCTCACAAACCTGCCCCAAACCTGCCCCAAACAGCGCCACTTTCGTCACTTTCGCCAATTGCAAATTGCCAATTGCCAATTGCCACTTGCCAATTGCGCCTGTCTCGTGTCTCAGAGACTGCTCAGTAACTAAGCGCTCGAGTACCAACCTGAGTGCGTCCGGGTGGACTTGATAATTTATCATCACAGGCATCACATGGCATCACTGTCGCTGTGAATCCGATGAGGATGTTAGTTCCTCAGCACAGCTCTTTATTGTTCCTTCGGTTCGCTTCCCCTGCTTCTTATTGTTCTCCCTCTCTCTTTAATCTCTTTTTACACAATCGAATTATCCAATTTACACAAGCGCTGCCATGAAAAACAGGGATGTTTTAGTTAACACTACATATGGGGCTATCGACACCTCTAAGGGTCTGTTGTTACAGAGGGCAGCGAGTGGTCAGAGATGGTCAAAGCGAGTCATTCCTGGAGTCCTCGAGTACATACTTGCGCATGTCCTCGCGGATCCTGGGGTTTCCTATAGCGAAGCTGGTAGAGTCTGAAGGCAGCCGCGAGAGGAGTTGGAGCGTTGGAGGGCTTGAGAGATATGGCGGACAGCACCAGGGCGGACACACTGTGGGCAGCTCTGGAGAGGAGCGGAGAGGTGTCTGCGAAAACGACGGGGACACTTGCGGTTCACGTGGTGGGCGCGGACTGGGTGGAGGCTAATGACGGCGTGCACGATGTTTTCAGGTCGTTGTGCGAGAGAGTGGCTGCGCAGACTTCGGTGGAGAGGATGTTGATCGCTTTGGTAGGGCCGAACGTTCCTGCTGAGTTGCACGGTAAGGAGGTGCGTGTGGAAATGTCTACGCGGCCGATGGTGGTGGTGTATACCATGGAGCAAAGCGAATATCATGAGTCCCAAGCCGTGAAGGACTCCACCGATGCAGAACCTGCGCTCGCAGTGTTGTTTAATGCTGGAATCTGGGGATACGACTCGTGGATCCCGACGCTGCAGTTTCTGCATGGCAAGCGCACGACTGTCTTGGCGACTTCCTACAATGGCTTCGAAGCCGAGGACGACTTTGATGTCATTGACGAAAGCGCCTCTTTTACTTGGATTTGGGAACCTGAAGAGAATCCTTTCCGTAGCAAGAGCAGCCGTGAGTCTGGAATTCCTGATCGCGAATGTCGAGAAAATCACTTTTGGCAGTGTTTTCGGGCTGCAGATGCTCCGGTGTCTCAGGAGCCATGATCGTTTCTTGTACTTGTAGTAGCGCGCGCCCTCGTGCTGCGGGAAGTTCATCCTGATTGCACTTTCTCTTCGTTTCGTGGTTGTGCCGTATGCTCGCCTCGAAGCATGTTTGTGACGCCAAGGAATCATGCATCTTGCCACGCGTTTACACGCATCTTCTCCGTACAGGGTCTTCGCCACATTTACTGCGCCAATATTCTTTCGTCCGTCAACGCTGGACCCCTGTGTTGTATCTCATGTAAATAAATATGAATTATGCAAATGTGCCTGCCTACCTGACTAATTAATCACTGAATAACCATTCAAGTTGTCTTTACACCGATTCGCTACTTATGAATTTTCTAAGAGCACGTGGAAACCATCTTGGGAAATGGAAACTTCCAAACTTGGTAATGATTTCTAATGTAATGTAAGCTGATCATCCTCATCGTCATCATCATCATCATCCACACTGACAAGGGCATTCGAACGCAGAGTTGCAAGGAGTGGTAGATTGCTTCGCGGGCCCAATCCAAGCACTCCGGATTTTCAGTGAGGACTTGCAGAAGTTCAGGTCTCCCTACACAGCTGATTGATTGCTTGATTGATTGATCTTGTTGAGTTGATCAAATCAATCTTCATTCATTCAAAATTCACAGTCAGTTCAGAATTCAAAACATTGACAGTGAGCAAGAACAAGAACAAAAAGATAAGAAACTGATCGAGATCGGACCAAGTGAATGTTACTTTGATGACATAAGGAAAGTGAGCAAGGCCCGGAGCGCTGTCAGAACGGGCGGACGGAGGCACGAAAAGGCGAAAGTAAGTAAGGAAGGAAGGTGATTTCCCACCGGGCAGCATATCTTCTTCGCAGACGCGAACAGAGTGGAAACGGAAGTTCCAGGAGAGGAGGGAGCGTCGAGCAAAATGGCGATGAGCAAGGAAGCCGTGGAGAAAGGGTTTGTGGGCCGCGTGATTGGTGCCGCGTCTCAAGGCGCCGCCGGGGCACTAGTCGCGGCGGTGCTGAGCTCGGTGACGGAGCCTGTGGTAAACAGAGTGCTGGTGAACCGCATGAGCCTGAAAGACGCGATTGCGGAGGTAGACCTCGAAACAGTGTCCAAGTTCTTCAACACGACGCTGTCCACCAACTTTGTCAAATTTCCATTCTTCGAGGTAGTCAACATGCTCTTGGGCAATGTTGACCTGCCCGGCGCCCAGAAAGGAGCCCTTCTTGGTGCGGTGTTCACCACGGCAACCCTGCCAATCACCAACTACCGATACTGCAAATCCGTCGGCGTCCCTGTCGACTTTGGTGCGCTATACAAGGCTTATTTGCCAACAGTCTTGCGCGATATTGTGTACGGCATCTGCAGGAATAGCGTCGCAACGATGTTGCTGGAGAGAAACCCCAACTTGAACAAAACTCCAGCAGGGCGCTTTACCCTCATGTTTCTGACGGTGCTGGCATCTTGCGTGATCTCCGCTCCTGGGAACGAGGTTCGCGGGTACTACCTTCAGCCGCCGAACAAGCGGCTCCCAGTGAAAGAGTTTTTCAAGCCAGACAGGTTTGTTCGGTCCACCGCCATCGGTGCTCTCATCATGAGCACTGCTCTGGGAATCGGCACTTTGGCAACTGGTCCTGCCACGGAGGTTTTCAACGATTTCAAAGCCTTCTTGGACCGTAACCCTGTGTCCAAAGTTTTGCTTGGCATTTTTGTTGTTCAACAGTACCTCGAGTCGAAGAGACACAACGAGCTGGTGCAGAAGCTTGAAAAAACTGAAAAGAAGCAATAGTTTTAAGGTCAACAAGTTAAGTTTCTGTACGATATATATCGGTTTAGGTTCAAGAAAACTCCCCGGTTTTCGAAGCGGCAACTGACAGTCATATATCTTGGTCCGAGTTATCGCCTTCTTCGTACTCGCCCTCTGCAAGCGCGAGGGTTGAGAGCGCTACGGCGTACTCGTCGATTGAAATGGAGTTGCTGCAAAATTGAGAATTAAGCGCGTCCACGAACGCCTGTTGAGAAACTTGCGACGTGGAAGAGTCGATGGAGCTGATGGATCTTACGCTGCTCGTTCTCCTTTGAGAGCTTAATTTAGAAGGCGCTGCGTTGCCAACGCTTTGAAGCTCCTCTGGAGGAGCTAAGAAAATTTGGGTTGAATGTGAGTAATCAGGGCTGGTCGCCGACGATGGAGATGTTGGGCTCGCGCGTTCCAATATGGAATTTGCTGCTACGCGCGTCGCGGCAGATGATCTTACTGAGCTCTGTGCGAGCTGCTTGCGAAGTTTCACGAGCAAGGCTGTCTGCTCTTGGATTTTAGCGCTATACTCTTCGACCTGAAAATTTAGATGGACGATCTGATTTTCTAAAAGCTTGTGATACTCCTGGCCATCTGTGCCGTTCCCGCCTAGATCGAGTGCGACTGCATGTCGTGTTCGGGTCCTCCGCCTGACAAATGTCATTTTACCGGGCACCTTTGACGGCGAACCCCGCAGAAAACTGAAGTCGAATGCATACACCCACGGCTGGCTCACCCAGTGGTCCACCCATACCCATGTCCGATTTACGACCTCATCCAAACATTGCACACCTATTGCCTGCCCAAATTCATCCGAGAGCTGCGGCGGATCGGACGGCAACAACTTGGAGCTCCACCCCACAAACGGATACCTCCTCTCATTTTCAACCACCGTCATGAATTTCACCGAAGGGGTCAGCTCAGGCGCGCTCTCTTGCAACGCATCCATTTCCCTGACAGCTTGCTTGCAATCACGCGCTTGAGATTAAGAGCCAAACGTGAAATGCAGCACAACTGTTTGCGCACGCTCTCCACTTCACTTATACTCTCGCGGGCTCGCTCGGGGTTTGTGACCCACTTCTCCGCGCGCTCCCACAGCGTGACTCAAGCGTCTTCCTCCTTTTCTCCGTTTACTTTTGCTGTTCCCCTGCCCTAAAATTTTCAGCTCAACAGTCAAATCCGCGAATCCTAGACCGAAGCTTTCTATCCGCGCTCTTGCGCTTGTACACTTTCTGTGCGCCAAGGGCTCTGACTCCTGCTGACTCAAGGCTTGCGAACCTGCTAACTTGCCCGAACGGCACTTAGTCCAATAGGATAGGATAGGATGCAGGGTGGCTTGGGGCATGTCTTGCTGGGAGAGCCCTCTGCTGCTCCGGTCTTCGGCGCTCGACTGCCCCGGAGACTCACTCCGAGTCCCTGCGTTCGCACTCCACACTCCACACACTGTCAAGAGGCTCTTCGCTCTCTGTCGTGTACTAACTGTGAGTACCAACAGTCACAGTCTCCGTCGTCGCTCTTTTTCGCACTATTGTATGTCAATGACGTTCCATTAGTACCGGTACAAGAAGTACTTCACAATCAGTAAGCTTACTGACAGATACTGACATTCACATTTGGCAAAATTATTTCAGAGTTGGGATAATCGGCCAGCCGACTAATGAATGGAAGCAAAGAGGTGGTCTGCAACAACGCTCTACTTTGATCGAGGCGAGGCATTCTGTAGTTTGTGTTTTGTGCTAAAGGAGCGTGCTTGAATTATATTCTGACTGTCGCTTTGGTTTTAGTAAAATTCCCCTTTATGCAGTTTCCCAGGCTAGTTTGTATGTACACAAAATCCGGACAAAGCTGCGGTTTGGTTCAGCCTTTTAACAAAACTGTGCAAAACTCGCCAAGGTGAACTGCAATGCCGCAACGAGTTTTCGAGGAGACTGAGAAATCCAGGATTAGTTCGGAACATGCAGAAAGTAAGAGGCTTGATTCCGTAGATCGTAAAATGCGGTATAAATTAATCAAAATGCGAAACATAAACAACCTATGCTGTCGAAAAAGAAACATTTGAAACCCAGTTGCGGCATCTGGAATGTTTCCTTTATGTACAATGTGGATTACAATTTGGTGAGCGAAATAAGCCCAGATCTCTGAGTTTACCTACTGCAGGCGGAAATGGCGCCTTAAGAGATGGAGGAGATCTTCTCTCGAAGCATCGCCTGGAACGGCAATGCCAAAGTCTGCGACAAGTTCGCGCAAGGCGGGTGTGGTGCAGTCGCCATCGCCATCGCTCTCGGTGTCCTCCCACGCACTAGCATTCTCGGCAAAGGCTAGAAAGTTCCGAACACTGGATCGTAACTCGGCGTCTAGCGCAAGCTCCAACTCGTACTCTGAAGGGCGCGACCGCCTAGGCGCGCGTGCTCGCGGGTTGTCCACATCATACATTAAGGGGATAGCATTCATATCTGATAGCATCTGTTCCAAAACTGTGTCATCAATATTAAAACTGCCAGACGATGTCGAAGCAACGCCTTCTCCGCTGTCCAGGCGTCGCAGCCCTTCCATTTCTGCAGCGATGGCATTTGCAAGCGCCAATGGACTTCCAGGACAACACGCGGCCGAAGCTGCCGCAGAGTCTAGAATAGCAATCTCAAGATTGCGACGCTCTTTTTCCAAGATCTCTTCCCTCTTTTCTTGCTCGGTTTGCTCCGGATACTCCACTCTGCACGTACAACAAGTGTTGTGAGACCGAAACCACTGCCCTAGACATTCGTCGTGAAAGATGTGCCCGCAAGGCAAGCGCAGCGTGACATCGTCAAACGCGTATTCCTCTAGACAAATGGAGCACCTTTCTTCTTTCACGCCGCCGCTCAGCCTTTTCAGTGACCCAAAAAATGTGCTTGAGACAGGCTTCGGGGCGGCTTCCTCCTCCATGTAATTTTCGTGCAACTGGTTGACCAGCAAATCCGACAGGTCCTCGAGCCCATCCAGGGCCAGCTCTCCTCCCCCGGGAGATGATACAAGCATCACGGCTTCGCCTCGTCCGTGACGCCACGCCGGTCTCCTGCGAGGAGGGAGCTCCGATCCCATCGCACTTGCGTCCCACACGTACGACATGGTCCCCGCTCCGCCAACTCAGTCTCTGTTGTCTGGGGGTTTAATCCAGATGGCCGGATATTTTGACGCCCAATCCTTCCGAGGTGCAGCGACGTAGCTCACCGTCAGCTCAGTACGCTCGAGCGCAGGGAAACAACGTCGAATGAAACCTCGCGCTTCCAAGTACGTCGATGCGTCTTCCGCTCTGTCGAGTCGCGCTGCCGGTCTTGTGTTTGCTCGCACATGGCATCATATGGCATCACATGGCCGTGTAGTCTGTGTAGTGCTCAAGTACTCAGTACTCCAACCCACGCAGCTGCTTCCCCAATCTAATCCTAGTGAAAGTATAATGTTTTTGCCGACTTTGGGTACATGACGATGGGGTCCAGGATGGCCGAGGGATGTCGAGGGGGTCTGCAAAGTCTCGGAAGAGTCAACGATGTCGACGACGGCTCAGAGCAGTGGTGGTAGTTCTGTTCGACGGAACGGAGGATAATGAGCGAGCGTCAAGTGGACGCTGTGGAAGTGAGGGAAAAAAGAATTGAATTTAGATTGGCCGTGGTTAAACAGTTAATAACTCACTCAGCCTTCGGCTTTAGCGCTTCCCGGGACCGTTTGCGGCATAAAAGCATGTGGGAAAATTCGAAAGCAAGTGTCGCAAGAGGAATGACTGGGAGAATAAAATCAATCCCGAATACGGCAATACTGGCGTACCATTCTACGAGGGATACGTGTCCAAGAAGTCGATGTACACTAAAAGGATGAGGAAGTTGATGTACCATGTGAAATAAAATAACAAAGCGAGTGGGAATATCGAAAGGAGCAAAGCTGCAAGTACGCAACACGGGACGAAGAATGACAGTGAGTGGAAGGCATGTTACAATTTTTTTTTTAAGTTGAGGCTTTGAGGCAAGCTGGCAGGGTGTTCTTTACTGTAGAGCTAATCTTCAAACTTTGTGATATGGGTTGGGAATTGATACACAGGTGCTGTCTTCCGAGACTGATATGATGCGCGAACCATCGGAGGTGAAAACGACGGAGCGAACCGTCCCTTTATGCTGCCTAAAGACACCGAGCAAGCGCATCTTGTGCCAATCCACTAATCTTATGGACCCGTCCCAACCTCCGCACACCACGACACGGCTGTCGGGGGAGATGGTGATGGATGAGAAACCTTGCTGTGCTTCTGGCGCGTCATTCTGCTCCTGCATAGACGAGCTGCCGTCGGACTGAAGTTTTGCAGAAGCCTTCACTTTCGCGGAGAGTTTATCAAAGTCGAGAGAGAAGGCTGTAATGCTACGAAGGGCGCCACACGCAACGCCAAAGACGCGAAGTCCTTTCCCCGGCCGCGCCATCCGCACGTTGTCCATCGCTATCGGAACCTGGTCAGTGACGTGTACGCCCAGTTTCGACACCCAACACTCACGCAATATATCAAACGTGTAGATTCTGCCATTCTCGAAAAGCGCTACAAGCCACCTCGCAGCGGATCGTTCCACGCCCTCCACAAGTGCGCAGTCCATGGACATTCCAGCCTTGTCCTGAGGCGCTGGCGCGTGCACCATGTCTAAGAACGTCTCCTCTTCGTCCTCGCCTCCCGCCGCGCTCTTTATTCCCGCTTGACATGAGCCATCTTGCATGAGCGCGCGAATATCCCATATGTTAAACGCATCAGCATCGTCCGTGGCGCACGCCAGCGCCCCTGCCGCCAGAGCAAAGCCGCAGAATCCTCCCACCAGATCTCCCGTGGTCACTTCCCAAACGAGCTCCAGCTCCGGCGCTGGCATGGACCGAAACGCCCAACACCGCACCAAGCCATCCCTGCCTTGCGACACCACCATCCAGTCCTCATCTGCTTCTGCAGCTATTGCTGCCGCCGATACGCTCGTCGTTGCTTCTGGTGCACGCGCTTCGGGCGAATTTGATGTTTTGGACGAAGACGATAATTCCATACGTGGGCACGGAGATGGTTTTCGTCGAGGCATAGCTTTCACTCGGAGCACGCCGTGTGACCCAGCGTGTGCGTGAGCCACGTGTGCTGCGCGGCGCCGAATAGCCAAGTCCCACACCGAGAGAGCGCCCGTGCTGTCCCCGGTCGCCAGAAACGCAATCCCCAGTGGCGCCACTGCCGTGAGCGCATCCCCACAGCGCAGGCGCACCTCTTTTTGCGGATTGTTCATCCCGGTCGGAGCCGTGGGAGGTGTTTTGCCACTCGCGCGTGCACGCCCTCACACATCCGCGGCCCCGCAACCCGGGTTTTGCTCCGTACTGACTGTAAGTACCTGCACCTCACCTCTTGCTTGCTTACTTACTTGCTGAGCCCTGCTTCTCCGGACTCAAAATTTGCTGACGAACTGCAGGTCTTACGTTGCCATCTATACGAAATTCTAGGTACGGTATTAGCCCCGTGAGGAGGAGAGGCACCACAGGCACACAGCTCGCTCCGCGACGAACAGTTCGTGCACCGCAAATTGGCGAAGCACACTCACTCACTCACTCACAGAGGAGCTGCGCCGAGCTGTATCTGGTTCCTTGTCTGCTGGCGAGCTTTGAGTTGCAGGGGTGGGAAATTATCGAGGATGGTGGCGAATATGAGGCCGGAAGAGTGGGGGGGCGACCCTCTGCGCGAGACGCGGCTGAGACTTTTAGGGTACGCGAACGAGGTCGGCGAGGCGTTTCGTCCGGTGGCTCCTGCACTGGTGAGGCCGAGCTACGTGGTCGCGTTTGGCTACGTGCTCGCGGACACGGCGCATAAAGCGGGGCGAGCGGAGGCCGAGGGAGCGAGGGTCGAGGCTGCGGTAGACACGTTAGTTTGGCAGATGTTGGCAAGTGTGCTGCTGCCTGGAATGGCCATCAATAGGGTGGTGTGGGCCACGCAGAAAGTAGCCAACAGTGCGCTCTCCGGCGGCCATGGAAAAAATGCCGCTGCGAGTGTGGCGTCCAATTTGAACCCTGCGAGGACGCTGTCTTTGCGGTGGGGGCCAGTGATGCTCGGCCTTGCAACAATACCGCTAATCGTGGAACCGATCGACCACTCGGTGCACGCATTCATGGACGCCTGGATCCGTCCTTGGCTCCATGGAAGCCAAGGCCAGAGGACGTCCGCCTCTCCTGGTGAGAACTAGTTGCTCGGGAGTTCATTCTCTGCTCAGCTTGTGTGTTTTTGTGTAAATTTAGAATGACAAGACCGATTTTCGGATACAAACAAAGTGAGAACGCTTTCAAGTTATCTCTTTCTGGACCCAATTCATCGCCAAGATCATGATCATGTACCGACTGTGAGTACACGATCGTGGGTCCACGATTCTGGTTTCAACTAAACAACGAAGACCGACGCCTTCATTGCTGTTAAGGGACCTCGTGTCGCGTCGCACATTCCCATTCCTCTTCTTGTCCACCCACCGAGGCAACTCAAGAGCACGTAACAGTGCCTATTCTTCCTGAGTATGGCAACTCACGAGACCTGCAGCCTCGCAGGCGCGCTCTCGACCGCAGCATTTGGTGCCCAATACATTGCCTTTCTCTAGCTACTAGCAAGAGTTCTCTGGGGTTTAGTCTTAGCTCACCGCCAGCATATTAGTTACACACCACCACCCTCACAGATGAAGGTATGTGAAATGATTCATCTAGACTCTAGTGTAGACTGTGTAGACTGAAAGAGAGCAAACATGTGAACAGCAAGCAGTTCAGAAATCAGAATCGGACAAAGGTCTTGGCCAAAGCTTAGGACTGGTGCTGTCTATTGCGACAAGTAGGTTAGAAAATCGGTCTTTGGCTCGTGCCACAGAGTGAGCTCGCCGATTTTCGCACTGTCATATCAATGACTGTGGGGAAGCGAGCGCAAAATGGTCGTCTCTTTCTTCTTTTCCACAAGTGTGTGTCAGTCAACGGACGTGGTTGGTTATCAAAGTGAAGCCACGAAGTGAGAGCGTAAACAAACCCTATCGGAAGGTGGGGTGGTTGGTTATTGTAGTCGCGCGAGTGGAGATGGAACCAAAGACAGGTCCTTTTTCAAGTTTCAGCAAAATGAAATGTGCATACCTTCTCCGGCAATGTGCATGCATCCCTTCCGCCGAAACTTCACTCGCGACTCGTCACTGCATCAAAGTCGCATCACAGCTGACAATGAATTACTGCGATACGATACTGGTATGACACTCCAAGTCTCATCAAGTCTCACAGATCTCGCAGTCAGTTGTCTATTGAGTGTTCCCAAAGCCTTAGGAGTAAGGTTGACAGAAGGTGCACACCGTCTTGACAAGAAACTCTTTGCTTGTTTTCACTGACAGTGCAGACAGTGCAGACAGTGCTCACTGGTCTTACTGATGAATGAATGAATGAATGAAGAAGAAACACATGCGAGAAAGACAGTCTTAGTTTGGACCACACAGACCACATCTGTCGCGCAGTTGAGTTCACTACCTTATCATGTAGCCATGCGGTAGAGCTGTAATCGCCGCGATTAGTGTAGGTACTATTAGAATATAACAACTCGGTAATCGCACTTAAGTTTTCGAGGATTGTGCAACTCGTAGCAACCGACGTTAACTCTCCACGTAGAGACCGGTGTGCACACACAATTTCTAGTTGCATAGGTTATACCTAGAGGTCTGGTGTAGGAGTTTCACAAGAATGGATCTGTTGTCAATGAACGTGCAATCTGAATCCTGAAGTCTGCATTAGTTTGCTATACTCGTTTCGCGAACGAGGCGTGGCAGTTGCAAAATGTGCTTTTCGAATTGTCGGTGTGCAGGTTTCTTTCCATTGATTTTTCACTCTTTTTAAAATTTGCAAAAAGGAGCAACATGAAAATACTGCACTAGAGTCCTTGTTCTGGTTGAAGGCAAGATGTCCAAGCCTTGAAGGCTTTGATAGCTCTGATCTTGACATTTTTTTATCATTGACCAGAGTGTGGAAATTCAGAGTGTGGAAATTAGAACATTACAAGTGCGAGGGATCTTATAGAATTCAGGTCATGGCGGTCATGGGGTGATGGTTGACTCTGTGCTCATTGTTGCTAGCTAGTGAGACTTTATGCTGACTGTGATGGACAAAAAGTAGGGTTTTGACGTTTTACTTTGAGCGCCATGGGTTTCCATGTGGGCAGAGGTTTCCCACAGAGAATGGATCTGAGTGCGTGTCGACTACCGGAACTAGTGAGTTTACTCTCAGTACAAGAGTGCACAAAGCCTTGCACTGCACATCTTCTCGTTCCTGGTCCACGAACGGCCGGTGCACAAAATGATAGGCTAATTCTGTTGCTTCAGAGTAGCGTGCTCGACCGTTGACTGTTTTGCACGTTCTCAAGCTTTGGTCTTCTTTGTGCGAGCCACTTGCAAAGAGAGGAGGGAGAAAAGATAGAGAGAGAGAGCGAAGGGGGAGCGGAGAAAGAGAGAACCGAACCGTACCTTGTCTTCTAACCCGGACGGTACTGTTGCCCCAGAGCAAATAAGGGCGGAGATTGGTTCAAGAGTGCTTTACTATCATTTGTTGACTGCGGGTTTGAGGAGCAACTTAGAGCAGAGCACTCGACTTGCACACCTCCCTCCACGTACATGTGCATGTGGATCCACTTCTGCATCCATTCATTCTGATCAATCGGAGAGGGTCTTTCACAGTCGACGAGAGTAGAACTTGCACGGAGAGAGTAATTAGAAGCTAGGCTCACATAGGGAGGAGAGCTGTGGTCGCTTTCGTGATACGACCCTGCTGAGGATCGATCAAAATTGGAGGCTGGCAGTTTCCCAACTCCACACCCAAACTCTGAAAGTGAAAATTTTGCAATTGTAATCAACCAGGAAAATGGGGTCTGACGGAGAATACGTCGTGGAGGTCTCTCCAGAAGGCAGCGATCGCAGGAAGAGCAAGCGATCTTCCAAGTCTTCCAAGAGCTCACAATCCGATGTAGGCCAGCTCATCGGCGTTGCGACTGAAACGAAGCTTATCAGCGTCGACGATGTGGCTGAAACGTTTCACATTGCCCTTCTCATCCACGTACATTTCCGTGACGAGAACATTCGCCCTGACAAGCGCGCTGAAGATGCCTTCTATCGTGAGCGCGATTACGATGGTTACATGCCAAAGATTATTATGGTGAATGTGGTCGACGGGGGTGAGTTTGATACGGTCGTCAGGGTAAACAGGCAAACTGGAGATGTCTGGGCGTCTTTTCAGACCACTTGCCATATCAATGAGAGCTTGGAGCTCTTCCAGTTCCCGTTCGACAGGCAACTGTTTCGCGTAGGGTTCAAGTCCCCCAACGCACAGTTTGATCGCTGGAGGCTCCCACTAGATGTGTTGGACTTTCCAGAGGAAACTTCGGGGAACTCGGCCAAAGCCAATGAGGCCCCTTATCTCGTGAGCTGTGAGCTCAACACTTGGAAGATGGCAGGCATTCAGGTGGGAATGTACCGTGAAGACCCGGACCCAGTGTCTCTAACCAAACCAGAGTTTGAGCTCACTATTCAGGCCGAGCGTGACCCCATCTTCTTCCTCTGCAACTACGTACTAATCGTTTACCTTATCGTGCTGCTCAACGGAGCGAGTGTTGCAATCGACGTCAACTCTATGGGAGATCGCTTGACCTACAGCTCTGCACTTCTCCTTGCAGCAATCGCATTTAAGTTTACCTTGAGCTCAAGCTTGCCAAAGGTTGGCTACCAGACATACTTGGATGCTTACATCATTGCTGCCTTTGGATTCATTGCCATAGGATCTATCGAGCACATCTTCGTCGCGCCATACACCCGCTGCTTTTATGAGTTTTACCAGGGGTATAGCCCAGACGAGATTGAAGATGTCATGGCGGAGTGCCAGAAGAATACCACTATCAATGCAACCAAGTTGGATGGATTCTTCCAAATTGCGTATGTGCTCGCATGGACCTTACTCAACGTAATTGCGGCAATCACGGCTTACTTCCCACGCATTGTGCGCCCATCTTGGAAGTACGTTCTTGACAACCAGATCGGGGAGACTGATAGCACCGTCAAGCGCACAGCCGTTGTTTATGATTACGATAACCGCGAAAACGGTCTTTTGATCGAGTAAGCGCCGCTTCCCGTCTGTCTCACTTTCTGTTCCTGTCAATCTGTGTTGCCTCTTGAGTCTTTCTGCCTCTAGTTTTTCTACACCTTCCTCGAAGAAAGTCAACGTTTTTGTTCATGAAATTATTTTTAGTATTTTCGGCTTGTAGACCTCAAACCTTCACCATTCGCCACTCAAGTTTCACGCCCACCGTCACAAAATACGGTCAGGTTTCGACAAAACTCACAACCTCACGAGTTGCGACCATTTTATGAGAGGTAATGGATTGATCTGTCTCAGAGCAAATGCTCGAACTTCTTTCCCTTGCACGGTTAACTACTGCAAAGGTGTTTTTTTATATTTTCTATGAACTCAAAAATACAGACGACAGACAGTTCGTGGCTATCACCATTACAAGCACAGAGCTTCCGACTTGCAGGCATTTCCGATCCCACGGTCACAGCGCACACTTCACGACTGTCCAGCAGCCCCATGCACCTCGCTCGCTCACGAGATATCTAAAAAAGAAAACAAAGAACAGATCATCAACCCAGAACGATCCTCATCAGCTCCATTCCTTTCACGGAATTCGACCTCCGTCGCTCGACCCCGTTCGTCTTTCTCGCTCCAAAAACAATTCGGATCCAACATCTTGATTCCAGTAATCAAGTCCCAACTTCCTTCCACTCAAAAGCAAAGTCCTACCCCTTTTCCCTACCCAACCCATAGTCGCCAGTCCCCACCAGTGGCGCGGGAGGCACGAACAACAGTTACATCACCGATGTGGCTAGTCGTATCTACCCCAAACCTTAGCAATTCCCACATGTCTTCGAGTGGAGTCTTGTGTTGACTCCTTGTGAGAGAGGAGCGAGGTTGTTGACCTCGTCGGCGCATACTATAGCGGCGAGGCGTAGCGGCAGCTAGGCGATCGCCTAGCCAGGGACGGGTTGCGCAAGGTGGCGAGGTACCGGTACTGTAAGTGTACGCGAGGACCGTCAAGCCGGCGACGACACTGGAACAAGAGGAAATGGACGGAAGAGTGGCAAGTGCGCTTCCGCGAACGGTGCCCCGCGAGCAGAACGGCATCCAGATGGAGAGGGAAGAGAAGGAGTCGCTGTGCACACGGGGATGCTCCCCTCGAGCGGAGAAAGAGCGTGCGAGCGGCCGAAGAGATGCCATTGTAGAGCCTTTCATGCTCCGCGCGGCGGGGACGCTGTTTGAGGTGTCCGCGCACGCCCCCCAGCGGATCGTTCAGCGGGACCTTGTCAAGGTTTTCGACGAGAGCGTGATGTCTGGCGAGGTCGCAGGCGACGAAATTGTGATTGTTCCCACGATTCAGAAAACGAAGATGAGCATTCTGGCCATCAACGAAGAAACTGCGCGAGAAAAAGACCAGTGCCTGGAGCGATTCACTGAATTTGCGCGTGAGTTCTGCGAATTTATCCGGCAAAATGGCTCCTGGGCGGACTTTTGCGACCCATGTTCGGGTCTGCCGATGCTGTCCGACGGAAACATAGTATACTCTGAGATTCAGGGCCTCGAAAAAGTGCGGCGATTCGTAACGAGTAGCGCTGGAGCATGCAGAGTGGCTATGCATCCAACATGGGGCCCAAACATGTACCCTGCTTCCATGTTCACCAACGCGAGTGAAGAATTGCTGCGTACTGCTTTTCAACATTGCTCCGATGATGCCGAATGAGATTTGCCCGCTCCGCAAAGTGCTACGCCGTCCGCATGCTGCACTGCTCTGTACTATACCTCATGTTGCTCCACTATTCACAATCACACATCTGCACTTGAAACAATGGCTTACTCACTTCTATCGCGATTTTCTCTGACGTATCTCGCTTGAATATTGAAGCAAAGTTCTTGTGCAGTAGCGCCCCCCCCCAAAAAAAAAAATCTCGTTGCCTTGCGTTTTCCTGTTCTCCCTTTCTTGAAATGCTCCGGTCTAGGACAATCCATCTGAATGAGATCTAAACTCGCGCCGAAATTGACTGCTACAATCTCGCCACGCCTACAGCTCCTTTGCCGAGTTTGCAACCTTACCCTGCTGAAGCAAGTCACGGATAAAAGTCAAGCTCCTGCCTTTCGTGAGGAATCCGTAGTTGACATACTTTGGCTCGGCTGCACTAGCTCCGAGTCCTTGAAAATCCAGATAGTTAATTATCATGCTCGTGATTTTCTCCGTTTGTGCCGTAGAAATATCTTGCTTGTCAGGGTTGACAACTAGATTGAAAAAGGCGGGCAGCTTTTCCTTGGGCAAAGCGGTATGATTCTCAGAGACGGGCTCTCCCAGCTCAAAAAATGCAAAGTGAATATTGTACTGCAAATCACTGTCCGATTTGATAGAGTCAAACGGTTTGCGAGCCCCGCAAAGCCCCTCTTCACATCTGCGACTCAAGCAGTCCGCATGTACATGACACTTTTGCGCATAACCGCAAACACGGCTCGCGGTCAACCCGTACGACCGGTAGGTAGAGCTTCTGCAAATCTCCCCACCGCAGTCCACATCCGACTCCAGTCCGTTTCTTTCGCCATCTGTGCAAGTGGGAGCTGTTTTGGCCGACTCCAGCCTGCGGCCTTTCGCCTTGGACTCTTCGACCTTTTTTGCAGCTGCTGTCTTGGCCTCCTCCAAGTTCTTCTTTCTGAGCTGCTTCTTCTGCTCCCGCTGAAACATGCGCAACTCCTCTCGAGACATCTTTGGCTTGGGCGCAGATGACGCCGTGCTCGCAGGTTTCACTGCAATGTTCTTCAGCTTCATCGCCCTCTCCTTGGCCCTCTTCTTGGCCTCCTCTCTCAACTTGGTGGCTTCCGCTCGGGCATCCAATCGCACTCTGTAGGGCCCAGTTCTTGTCCTATCTGGTCGTGCCGGAGGATCCTCCAGCACCTCCCCGAGACCGGGGGCATTCTCCGTCTCCAGAGACGCGTCTGACTGTGCTGCTGCCATGCTTGTAGCCAGCAGCAGTATGCTGCACATCATCGCCAACTTCATCCTGCTTGGTCCGCTCCTGCCTGGTCGGCCGCAACAACTGCCCGACGGACTTTCCTTTCGATGCAACGCGGCTGTGCAAACTTTGTTCGAATGACTGCGACAGACGAGGCGCTTGCGACTCAGTCGAGCTCTGGCAGATTGCACGGGCTTGAAGCGCTCCAAGCTTTGGTCGGCGGGCGAGCGGGCGGGCGTTCTGTGGTGGTGTTTGTGCCTCCTGTGCCTGGTACGACCAAATGCATGACAGTACCTTTCTGCTACTCAGAGTCCGTTCACATGGATAGTTTGCATAGTTTGCATCACCGGGTTTGCCTGCTCAGCTTGCCTAGTAACATTGCCTCTACGGAACAGTCTGACTGTGAACTAGGAGTCTTCAGGACCACCTCAAAACGTAGCTACTAGCCTGCCAACTACCTTACACTTTGACAGAGAGCTGCTGAGTATTCTCAGTACCGGTAGTACCGGTGCGGGCTCGGAGCCGCAGCCTATGCATGTTTGGTCCAAGAGACCTTCTGCTCTCATCTCATAGGGCCTGATGAATTGAATCTTGATGTTTTTTAATTTAATTTAAAAACTGTCTCGCAAGTCTCTTCTCTCCCAAGTTCTGATGTGAACTATTCTGCTCTTATTTCTGAATTCGTAAATTCTGAATTTTGAATTCTGGTTTCTGATTTCCGAGTATTCCGAGTCCAGATCATGATGTGATCGAATGCAACCGTAGTGCCTTCTCGTAGTAAGTCCTACCTCAACGTACTTTTCTCGATGCGACCAATGCGAACTGTACATGAACGTGGTTTCATTGGACTCCTAAGTATTCCTAAGTGATGATGGTAGCTCAACTTTTATCAATAAGATTAGCTGATTGGGTAGAAACGACTGATGAGTGTTCTTTACTTCTCTCCTTCAATGAACATTGGGTCTCAGGTTCCCGCGTCGTTTGGGCCGGACGAGCTCCGGCTTCGTGTCTGGAGCGGTGGCCTCAGAATGCCGGCCAGGGCAATCTACGGGACCTGAAGTGAAAAAGTCAGTGTCCAAGGTGGGGATCGTTTGGGTTCTTGACCAATGAACTCTTTCTGGGAGCTCAGGGAAAGGTTCCTGAAGGATCATAGCAAGCGTGACCGGTTTTGGCGCTTTTGGTCACATTCCCCCTGCAACTAGACTAGATCCCCAATCCGGTGCGTTTTCGAGGGGTGTCCCTCCGGAAAAGCCCGCCTTCTATAAAGAAGCGAAAACCTCCTTTTGTTTACTTTTGCTAAGGAATGTATTTTGCTCTGTCTGCTGATCGCCATGTTGAAGCTGGAAAGAGAATTTCAGCGCGTTTAAAGATAGGAAAATATAGCTGTATTCGCCTTCGCGGCTCCTGGTCATTGAGATCCTCGATTCGGTACTTCAATGCGCCAATTTTTTGGAGACGAAACATGACCGCGTATGAAGCTTCAATTTTTGCTGAAGTAAAGTTCTCGGAAATTACGAAAGTGAGTGTCTACGTCTTCGAGAGCTTTCTCCGCAGCATGAGATTCTGCTTCTTTTTTTGACGTTCCTTCTCCAGTTCCAATCTCCAACTCAAGTTCTCCAGCTTTTAGTACCACAGAAGCAACAAACTTTAGCTGATGCTGTAGCCCCTCACTCTGAGTTGAATAAGTGGCTTTAACATAATGCCCTAAATTTGCGGCAATCGACTCTTGAAGTGCCCCTTTATGGTTTTCCACTTCGGATTTTTTCAAGATTTCGTAGAACTGCAGGAGGACTTCCTTGGTGGTCTCGAAATTTTTTGTATCCAACAGAAGCGCTCCTACCCATGCTTCAAAGAGGCCCGACAGGTTCTTATCCGAGATTCCCTCCTGGTTGCGTAGAAATGCGGGCTCCATTTCAAAATGCTTCGCCAATTCCGCAAGAGGCTTCGTGCTCTCCATCTTCGTCTTGAGTTTAGTGAGGCCACCCTCAGGACTGTTTGGATACTCGTGGAAAAGCTTTTCTGCGAGAAAGAGCTTAAGTACGGCATCCCCCAGAAACTCCAGTCTCTGATGAGAAAATTTTAGATTACTAGGGTCACGGCCGCCATTCCAGAAACTCTTGTGCGTGAACGCATGTTCCGAAAGGTCGGGATCGTTGAATTGGTGCCCGGTGTTCTCCTGAACCTTCTGGAGAGCGAGCTTAAATTCTTCCCTCTTGTCTTGCGGCATCGTGTTAGCGATAAGACCGCAGTCGCTCGTTGTCGCCATGAGACTCTCCAACACTTGCACAAGGTCTTGTCAGCTCGGGTTTCCGATGGTTTCCGCGCGTATATACGCCCTCACCGGTTGTACCCCACGGGAAAGTTCGCCTTCCCGAACCATTGGGCTTGTACTGTTCATTTGCTGTAACAACTGCGTACCGGTATCTCCTTCTGAACATTCGTTCACTCTGTTCGCGAGTACGCCATCATGATGTAATAGTACTCGAGTAGTACGGTACGTACTCAGAGTATACATGCCCCCCCAAACTGAGACTGTCTGTATCTGTCTGTTCTGTTCGTTGTCATTGTCATTGTCCATGTCCAGATATCATTGGATTGTAAGCTGAGGTTCATTGGACTATACTCTAAAGAGACGTGTGCTCTTGACACGAATATCTCTAGTAACGCGTAGATTTATGCGCTATTTGGCGCATTGGATTTGCATACCGGTACCGGTAAGGATTAGAGAATGGTTCGGTCGTTCTTTGTATGTGCGACTACGATTCGAAGCTGCCGAGTCTCAACGTCCTATATTTGTCAAATACCGCTCCTCAGGCTCGCCGCCACTGTGGAAAGAACAGAGTTCAGAATCTCTCTCTCCCTTTCCTTCCTTCCACTCCACAGTGTGTGTGTGCGCGTCACTGTGCATCGCCAAACGCGCGTCCTCCTGCGGAACGTTCCCGTCACGCGCCGCGAACGTGAGCTCTTTCACCGAGCTCTCCGCGATCGTTCGCTCGTTCGCTCGCTCGCCCGCGCGTATACCCCCGCCATCCCCGTCTCGGCCAAAGTGCTGTCGTCATCGGAATCGGTGTGAGCCAGTTGGGTCGTTCTCGCTGTTGCTGTTGTTGTTTTTGTTGTTGTTTTCGCATTTTACCGGAGAGTCTGTCGTTCTGTCGCGGTGTCGCTCTGCCTCTCGTAAGACTGTAAGACTAGGCGGAAGAAGGCGGGAACGAAGCCAAGAGATTGGAGGGTTTTGCCCCGTTGTTTTGTTCGCTTTCATCCGGCGCTGTGGGAGACTGTGGTGCTTTTGGAGTTTTGTTCCATTCAATCAATAGCTTCAAGCATTTGTGGGCAGAGGTGGAATTGGAGGAGAGGAGAGCTGACGGATTAGCGCCAGGGGAAATTCAAGATCGTGAAACTGGGAACTGGGTTGGGGATTTGACGGCGTGGAACGAAGGAATCAGATTAATTATTACGGCGTTGCGAGAGGAGCAGTCGTGGTATGGGGTTTGCGAGTAAAGGGGCCTCGGCGGCGCATGCAGTGATTGGAAAGGCAGAGAAGATGGGCGCACAAGGCGGATGGATTCTGAGCCCGATCGAGAGCCTTCTGAACCAACGGCACCCGCTGGCGTTTCTGGTGCTGATCCCTGTAGTGATACTGGTGGTACGCATCCTTCTCAGATGGTTGGCATTTCTGAACAGGGTATTCTTCAGAGCGAGCACCGGCGCGTCGCCGGGGCTATTTGTGCCGCGAAGGGTGCAAGGTAGCGTACACGAGTACGGGGTGGTGGAACTGAAAGGGCACAGACCGTACATGGAAGATAAGCACACGGTTATTCCCAACCTGAAGAACAATACGTCGATTACATTGTACGGTGTGTTCGACGGGCACGGCGGCGACGCTGCTGCTCAGTATTGCGCCGATAATTTTGGCACCATTTTGAACGAAAGTCCCATTGATGTCACTACTAAACCTGAGCAGGCGCTCTCACACGCATTTAAAACGATAGACCAAAAATTCCTGGAGGTTGCGAACGTGCGGAGAATGGATGACGGAACCACCGCGCTGGTTGTGCTTGCAAACGGAAAGCACCTAACTATCGCCAACGTCGGGGACTCGCGGGCAATCCTTGTACAGTCCAACGGTCGTGTGGTACCGCTGTCGCGGGATCACAAGCCTGATCGGAGTGACGAAAGAGACCGTATCAAGCAGCTCGGGGGATCGGTAATACATTGGGGGGTGTGGCGCGTCGAAGGGATTCTCGCGGTCTCTCGCGCCATCGGTGACAGGCTACTTAAAAACTACGTCATTCCTGACCCAGAGTTTGAGTCTTGGTCTTGTGGCTCTGATGATATGTTTGTGGTTTTAGCCACTGATGGTCTCTGGGACGTGCTGGAGAACAATCAGGTGGGCAAGCTTCTCTTTGGCTGCAAAGATGCCCAGGATGGCGCTGAAATTCTCACACAAGAAGCTTTCAAGCTCGGGACGATGGACAACGTCACTGTACTCGTTGTAGACCTTCGGAACGTTGTGACGCGTACGTACGGCGAATCATCGATATCAAAAGCAGATGGTGCCGCGGAAAGCTCTAGTAAGACCAAAAGAAAAAAGGGTGAAGTCGGAGAAAAGCTGGAGTAAATCCGCTTCTGGCACGTAATTTACACCCTCTTCTGCGCCGTTGTCGCTGCGCTCATAAAGTAGGTCCGCAGTGATATCCACGGCGCTTCGCAGTTTATTTTCATCACCTGTTTCCGTGGTTCCCGCTTCTTTTCTTTTGGAAACCCGTCTGTCTTTTGCTTGCGCGTTTATTGAAATCTCCACTTATGAAATATCTTCAAGAGATGATTTGCATCCCACCATCGGAGCACCTGCGCACGATGATTTTTTATCCGCAGCGGGCCACTCCTTTTGGTAGTGCATAAGGAAAGAGGTAAATATACATCTTGAGAAGAAAAAAGTACAACAGAGAATTACTATGCAACGATCGCGATCATCAGAGCGTCTGACCTGTTTTGTTATCTTTGTAGTGGATCAAGAAAACAACTCTAGCATTTCTTCCATTTGAGCATTTTCGCAAAATTCTTTCGCGCTCATTCCTGCTTCTGGATCTTCCGCGTCTGGCTTTGCTCCAGCCAGCAAGAGCGCCTGCACTAATTCAAGATCTCCTTTGCGACAGGCTTGTAATAAAGCTGTGGGGCATTTTCCGCACGTGAAAGCCACATCGGCGCCACATTTTAAAAGTTCCTGCACGAGTGCCAGATCGCCTCCTTGACAGGCCAATGCGAGAGCCCCCCCTCCAGATTCGCTGTTTGAGGATTCTTTGCAGAGACAGCCATTTACCGCGCAGTTTTCGGCAAGAAGGATCCGCGCGACTTCAAGGTTCTTGCACTTGCAGGCATTTAATAGATACGACACAGAGGCGGTAAGCTCCTGGACCAGATTCTGCTCGGTTCTGGATAACAAAGCCTTTACAGACATAGGCTCCCCATGAGATATTCCGGCATTGAGCGCATCGATAAGCTCGGAGCGATCCTCACGATATAACTTTTCTTCCAAAAGAATCTGGGCAACTTCATAATGTCCATTTGTGCTTGCTGCAACCAGCGGACTTAGACTTGTCTTTGCATCGGTCTTCGCATTATACATTGCCGCGGACGCATACAAACAATCCTTTCGCTCAGGTTCGAGGCTTTGGAGTTTGGGTGCAATGACGCGTACCACTTCAAGCATGCCTTCAAGGCAGGCATGGTGGAATGCAGAGCACCCTGCCTCATTCGTGTTTCCCACGTTTGCTCCGCGCTCGAGTAATAATAAAGCCGTGCGCTGCGCGCCGTACTGACAAGCGCATATGAGAGCCGAGTTCCCCCACATCCCCAACTCATCGATACAACCGGGATGCTGGTCTAATATTTCCTTTGCCACATCAACCTCATCCCCTTTGGCAGCTTTAATCAGTCGAATTTTTGGGTTTGCAACCCTTCTTTGCGCTTGCACCGGCGCTATTTTGAAAGCTTGAGTGGGAGCTGGAGCCTCAGGAACAGGTTGAGGAGGACAGTTGGACGATGTACTTTTTTCTGCCACCCGCGCAACTGCTTCTGATTTGGCTCCTACTGCGTCACTCCCCGGGAGCAGCGTTGTGACCAGAACCTTACCTGCGCTTGCTTTCTCTCGCTCTCGCTCTGCGCTCTGGCTGGTCTGCTTTTCGCTCAGAGTCTGTTCCGATATGGTCGCCACTTTCGCGGCCCCTCCTCGAATGCATCTCAGAACCATCCCGCCAAGCTCTAGACTCCCGCGAGCTTTGGCGTATAGAGCCACGTCGAGCCAGCTCCCAATGTCCCGTGCTTCAGCACACGGCTTCTCTGGCGCCTATCAAACTACACGCTCCTGCAACTCCAGCAATTACTGTCGCACACTTTCCGACATGATGGCAATTTTTCGAACGCCTAGTCCTCTCCTTGTAACGGCGGCACTAGCACACTCGTTACAGACGTGGAATAGCCAGCTCTACTCCTTGGCGTAAGCGCGGTAGAGAGCCAGGTAATGCGTTAACGGACCTCAATAAAACTATCCGTTTTGAACTTGAGCTGCCAGCAGTGCCAGTGCAGTGCCAGTGCCAATGCAGTGCAAGTGTTGAACTTGACATTCTGAATTCTGATCATCGGTAACCGGCGACAGGGCGCTAGGTTTTGCGGGAAAGGCGAATGATTTCGTTTGCAGCGTTTCTGTGTCTCGCCAGGCCTTTTGCTGAAGAGAAGAGTCGATCACAGCATAGCGTATTCCATGCAATGAAGGAAGGCTTGTAGAATTTTTGATGACATTTAGAAGTTTGCGATGTTGGCTCTCGATATAAGTCGACTGACATCCGGAGCTACTGAGTCGAAGTGGCGCTTTCAAAATTCTCAAAGAGACGCTCGGCTTGCTGCTAGAGGGAGAGAACAATTTGAGCTAGTTTTTTTCTTCTCTACGAATGTGCAAAGTCAACAAAGAAAATGACCTTTAGACGCTTGCTCGCTTGGAAGGCTAGAGTAGCTTTTGCTTTGGCACATATTCGGAACAACCGCTCTTGTGTTATCCACTGTGAGCACACAAATGAGAGTTACCTCTTTCGAGGCTGTTGATGGGCATTGATGTAAGAGTCACAAGGACAGAAACAAAGCTTGAGCGAGTAGACAGTGCAGTGGTCGACGCGACAACGCCAAGCGAGCAGGAGGGATGGAGCAGTCTGTCGAAGCGCACGAGGCAGCATGGGAGAGACTCATGGCGAAGGTTGATGTGCGAAGACAGGTGTTTGCCGCTGCTGCTGGCGTAGAAGGTTCAGAAATGTCCTCACAATATATGCAAGGCACCACCTTTGAGGATTTTTTGGACGAGGTCAATCGACGTCTCGCAGCGCATCAAATGTTCAAAGAGCTCGAAAATGCCGAGGTACCACAAAACAGAATGCCGTCTCGCGCGCGCGCAAGCTACGAAGAGGAGTGTTTGATCAGAGAGCGTGAAGCGTTGGAAAACTATATAAGGACAAAGCAGCTCTCTCGTTACATTAGCAGAAGGAAGCAGGCGAGCAGAGTTTCAGGACTTCGATCGTTCAGATAACGAAAGCCTGGCTTATGCCCGAATGCCAAGCCCAATTCTCTCCAGGAATGGGAGTGAAATCTATCAGTTGGGATACTAGAATCCCCTGATTTACACACGGCGCTTGTTTGCGATATGTATGGCCACTTGGAGAAATGCTGCCCGCGCGGAACGGTATGGCGAGGAGTTGGGCAGAGCGAAGTACTATCGTTTTTCTGGGCAGAGCGAAGTACTATCGTTTCTCTGCGAGACTTTGCTTTGACTCTGCCTTTAAAGCTCGAAACTTGTTTCTGCATTTCCTGCCCTTAGATTACTGTAAATTCACAGTCAAGAACGACTTTCGCAATTGTCAACAGGACAAATTTGATATTTTGGAGGCGAGTCCTCAAACCTTACATGAAATGGACCTCGGACCAATGAGTCTTGTTCACATCTCCTTTCGCACATCGAAATTTTCAACGAAAGTAATATTTGGATCGAGAGCTGGTATGGATCATCTTCCACGTCTCTGTCGCACGAACTGTAAATGCTAACTCGGAGGTCTCATCGTGCGTCCACGAAATTTACTCCTTCGGTCTCAAGGGAATCAATACCCCGTTGGAGCAGACGTAGCCTGATCTGCGGCTTTCGTGTCAAATCCTCGCAGGGTTCCACAAAAGTAGGCTGAGCAGAATTCGGTGTCTGCATGACTCGAGTCAAGCTCAATTGACTGACGTGCACTTTAACTTGCTCTATCGTTCGTTGCAGAGGATACAGGGCATTCGTTCAGGGAAGGGTTACAGCTGCTGCAACGCTGTCGGTGAGACTTTGGGTCCTGAACATTCTTGAAGCTTGCCTCACAGCCATAAGAAAGGATAGCTGCCAGAGGGTGTCGTAAACTCACTCTCACCATTTGATCCTGGTGCCATTCCAAAGCTGAGCAATGTCGCCTGCTTTATCTTGCCCTTTCCGAATTCCGGTTTCTTGCGTTGAGCTGGCTGCAGACTCTTGGTTTCGGGATTGGATTGGACTGGATTTGAAGCAACTCTTCAAGCTCATGTTGTGAACGTGTGACTATCGGTAACGTTCTGAATGTAACCTGACCCAATCCCAGAACGTTCTTTACTTTTCGTTACTTTAATGTACTAATAGAACACGTACCTCACTCCCGAAATTTCCTAGTACCTTCGGTAAATCAACTAGCTGATCACTAATGTGCCACAGAGGTAAGGAGTACGCGCTCTACTAGACTCGTTTCCGTGTGACAAAGTGTCCTCGGAGTACTCGCTAAACCGCTTCTTTCGCGTATGCTCCAAATGTGACGAAGGAGAGAGAAGGAGAAAGGAAGAGGAGGTAGCTGGCCCAACTTGAACAGGAGGAGGCTGTGCCAGAGTGCCGATACGTTTGGAGGAGTTGAAAGCCGCGTTTAGTGAGGATGAGCGGGCGAAAAGTGGTGGCGGAATGGCAGCTGCAACGCAAGCTGGGAACCGGATCGTTTGCGGCGGTGTATTTGGCGAACCACGTCCGATATGAGGATAAGCAAGCCGCCATCAAGGCGATCTCGAGGGTCAAGCTGAACGCCAAGCTGGAAGGGAACTTGCAGAAAGAGGTGCAGATTTTGGAAAGACTTGAACACGAGAATATTGTCAGGCTTTACGAGACGCACGAAACCAGCAAGCATATCTATTTGGTCATGGAGTACTGTCCCGGCGGAGATCTGCACATGTTGCTTAAAAAGTTTGGATCCTTGCCGCTCGATGTTGCCCACGATTTGATGCAACAGCTTGCATCTGGAATGCACTATCTGTGGTCGAAAAGCCTGATCCACAGAGATTTGAAGCCGCAAAACCTTTTACTTTCCAACAAAGGATCGGAAACCATTCTTAAGATTGCCGATTTTGGGTTTGCTACTCAGCTTGCAGAGGCTGCAATGGCAGACACGATGTGTGGCAGCCCCCTCTATATGGTAAGTCTTATTTGACGGCTCGAACTTGCGTGAAAAGAATTGATTTCTCATCGCTTTACTCGTAACAGGCTCCCGAAATTCTGGACGGCAAAAAGTACGACTCCAAAGCTGACTTGTGGTCCGCTGGTACAATATTATACGAAATGCTGATTGGAAGGCCTCCATTCCATGGCTCCTCTCCTCGAGAGCTACTGCGAAATATCTTGACAACAAAATTCTCGTTTCCAACCGCGCAAGTCGCAGTATCTCAGGAAGTAGTGGATTTACTTGAACGCTTGCTGAACCCAGACCCTATTGAGCGCATCTCGTTCGAAGACTTTTATGCCCATCCGTTCATAAAACCCGCTGAAGCACCGGGCACCCCGGCTACGCCTCCTGACTCCTCAATGGTTAGGAAGAGTGAAGATTTTGCGGAAGAAGCCTCAGACCATTCGTCACTCCCTGACTCTCTCGTGGAATCCAATACCTCCAGCAACTCATCGTATGATCGGTCAAACCTCCTGTTTGCCCCTGATGATGCAGAGGATGATGACAAGGGGGGGCAAGAAGGGTTTGAAGGTCGCCGCCGTCAGCAAGCCGGCGCAAAGCACTCTGCACAAAAGCGCTCGGCCCCCATAAGGGAAAACCAGGACTCTGATGCTTGGGAATTTGTTTCCTCTGACATAGATAAAGCTTCGCCAAAGCTCAAATCCAGGATTTCGCAAGGCGCTTTGTCGCACTCCAAGGTCTCAGAAAAAGAACGACAGTCGCGTCAGCACTCTACCGGTGCACACGTCATAAGATTTTCCGGGGATCTGGCAATTCGCGTCACCACTCTTGTCAAAGTCGCATCATCACTTCTCGGGGCAGACCCTGCGGACCCGTTCTTTTCCAACGTCTCGGCCGGACTTGAAGCTCGGCACACATGCGCTCTAGCGTTTGTCGTCAAGGCAATTCGCGTTTTGACTCAAGCTAAACTTGCCTGTGAATCCTTGGAGGACCTGCAAGATGAAATTTTGCTCGCTTCTGCAAGAACCACGCGGGATGACATTGCCGAAAGGTTGGACCAGGCTCTTGAAGTTGCTAATGCAATCTCTGCGTCTGTAGATACAGATGAAGACGAAAGCATCCCGATACCTTCGGTGGAGAACCTCATGCTAAGTACCGCCCTTGACTTTGGAAGGGCAGCCGGAAACCTGGAAGCTTTTGCCAAGAGTGGCAGGAGTTCGGTCGTTGCTGAGCAAGCCTTGCGACTTGCTGCTGCGGGAGAGGATATCATTGACTTGGTGTGCGCTGATCCAGAGTTTGCTCGAGGGCCGGGCCGTGACAAGCTATTAGGATTGAAATCGATTTTTGTGCAGCGCGTAAGGTCACTAAAAGCGCTACGCGTTAGGCTGGAGAGAGATTCGTGAACCGCCAACCTGATCAACTAATAGGGTGAAGGTTTTAAAGTGTGTCATTGTGTACAAAGAAAACGAAACGATACGATTACTAAGTATATTAATTATTACAATTTGGCCCGCATTCCGAGTCGTCGCCCTGGACATTCTTTCTCTGGCCGAGCCCGTCGAGAATGCGCTGGTTGGCACTAGCGACCAAGGAGAAGATACCGGCCGCCTTTGCCTGCAAGTCTGGGTGAAATGAGACCCAGCGGTCAGGATGCCACTCCAACGATGCGCGATGGTATGCCTTTTTAATCTGCGATGTCGTCGCATCTTCAGCAATCTGCAAGATCTCAAATGGAGACATCTCTTCCGTCGGAATGCCGATCTCAGACATGAGTTTTGCTGGACCGTTCTGTACACGCAGTTGCACACTTCTAAACGGATGTAGGTATTGTGGCTCCGCGATTCGAACTCCAAGCTTGGTAAGATATTCCTCGCACTTCTTGTCAAATAGCAAGGTAGCCCACGGCAACGGTAGGCGATGGGTGGATTCTTTTTGCAGCCAGCTGCTTGGCTCCAAGGCGTCTTTATCGAAAGGATTGCTTTGCAACCGGAATGGAATCGCTGAGCAAGTGTACATGGCCGCCAAGAGCTTGTTGATATTTCTTGTCACAAATACCGCAAGAACTGCAGGCTTGATAGAGAGCGCTACTGAGCGAAACGCAAGCTCCAGCTCGCCAAACGTGTTTGTGATGCTCAGGTCTCGAAAGTTTGCTTGTAGAGGTTCTTCCCACAGAAAATCGAATTCTCCACCGTAACCGTCGATATCGACGTAGCTCGAAATTTTTGAAGAGGTCTCGGCTTCATTGAGAAAAGAGCTTTGAGTGCCCAACAGGCTTTGCGTCAAAACCACCTGCGTGCCCTCGCGCCGCAACAGCACCTCAACGCTCACCGTGCCTGGTTTCCCAACGTAGTGTTGCCCGACAGGGTAATGAAATTGATCTAGGACTTGAAGGGTCAAATTGCCCAGAGGCTCGTCTACCAATAGCGGGCGCATGGCCAAGGTCATTGAGTGAAGAGACGGCTCGATAGCAAGGTAGGTTGGCACAATGACAGCCTCTTTGCAGGTCTGGACGGTCGCAAATGGGACTTGATTAATCTTGACAAAACCGTCTGATTCGAAGGCACGGGTCATACACTTTTGTGGAGCACTCGATACCGCGTGCTGGCAAGCATGGCGCGTAAACTCGATGGATATTTTCGCGTCAGTCAGGGATCTAGCACAGAGGTAACTGGCCGGAGACTTTGCCCCCTTGCAGATATCGATGATTTGCTGCACCGCAAATTTTCCGACGGTGTGTGTCAGCTCTTGAGCGCAATGCGCTGTGTATGGGGAGTCTGTGTCAAGGCACAAGTTGTATTTCTCGAGATTTGTCCAGCTCGCGGGTGCAGACTCAAAGCAAGAAGTAATCTCCTTTGCACGAGGCTGTACACAGAGATCCGCCAGCATTCTTGTCTCGTAAGGCGCGAAGTGGAGGGAGATGGATTCGAGGCATTGCACAACACGATTCACCTCCCCAACATCAGAGGTCTTGGAAGCGAGGTTCATGCAGAGAGACACCTTGTCCTCAGAACGAAAATTGCTGTAAAATTCGACCTCGTGCAGGCACGGGTCCAGTACTGGAGACTCGGCATTTTCGTGGCAAATTGAAGCAACTTGCCACTCGGAGAGCCAGCTGAAGTGATGGGACAGTTTCCTCGCGCATGCGACAGGAACTTCGCTGCTCACTTTAGCTTCACGACACAACTCCGCAATCGCGGAGACATACTTCCAGCCTAGTTGGACAGCGCTCTGGGCACACCTTGCAGGAAGAGACCCCTCCTCAAGGTCCGGCGCTCCACATAGCTTGAGAATGTTCGCTTCGTCGAATTCTTCAGGGGCTGTGCGGAAACACTCGCCTGCGCTGGAGCCAATACCATTCGAGCAAAGCTCTGCAACAGTGTCAACGGTCGGCTGCTGAGCTCTTTTAAAGGCCGACAAGATGCAATTTTCTATCCCCGCGCTGTCGTGCTTTGAAACAGCAAGGTTTGCAAGCTCGAGTGCCGGCATCACCTTTCCTGCTGGCCCTGCAAGTACGGAGAAGAAGGTCTTCAAAACGTGCTTGAATTGTGAATCAGACTGGTTCTTACACAACTTTGTGGCCAACGACATGTAGTGTCTTGGGGAGATTAACGAGGTTATTGTTTGAGGGAGTTCCTGCACTTTGGCAACAAATTCACTCACACACAAAGCTGGCCCGCTATCTTCAGCACTGTTGCATATATCAATTACAGTTTTGGGATCAATCTGGGATTTCCATTGTATCGCACTCAAAAGAACAGAGGCGCAGGTTGCTGCGCTTTGAGTCGCTGGCCCGCTGCAGAGCTGCTCGGCGTAGAGTTCCGAGGAGGACTGCATCGCGCTTGGAGTATTTTCCAGACATCGGATCGTCTCTGTTCCATTTCTCGAGTTGTGACAAAGCGACTTTGCAATTTTGAGTGCTGCGGCTGGCTCGTAGGCGCTGCCTTTCCAAGCAATGTAAGATTGAAGACAAAACGCAGGCTCCCCGTCGCTAGTTGACCCTGAGCACAAAGCTACCATGGCCTCCTTTCCGTGGGATTCAAGTCTTCCGCGGCGGATAATTGGGGCTCCTGTCTGGTAGCACAACAGCGGATTGCTTTCTGGGAACGCATGATTTCTGGACGTGCAGAGGGTGATTGCTTGCTCCAAGGATGGTTTCGAGGTGTGACGATCACGAAGAACTTGGCGCACACAAAGAGCTTCATACGATGATTTCGCGTGTTCGCAAATAGTTGCTGCTTGCTGCAAATCAACGTCCGAAAAAGACTTCATTGCGCCCAAGCATTCCCCAGGAGCGCTACAAGAGTTCTCTTCAGCTGAAGCACAGAGCATCGCGAGTGATTCCTGAGCTACTAGCTTATTTTGCATGTCGCTTGGAACAGACTTTTGTAGACGTTTGAGACAGCACATTGCAGCTAATGGCGAGCCAGGTTCCTCTGGGGTTCTAGCCCTACAAAGACTTACAGCCTCTGACATTGGGACATCAAATGCCTTCAAAGTCGCAGCAAGGCATGCAGGAGGAGAATCATCGCTGGCTTGCTCACAGACTCGGGAAAGACCTGCTGAGAGCTCTTGTGCATGCGAAGGAGAGATGTGGCGACTATTCTCCTTCAGGATAGAGCGGTAGCTTTCAACGAGACACTTCATGTTATAAAAACGCGTGCTCTGCCTCTGTGGTTCAGAGGAGTGTGACAAGCAGATATCGATCGCTGCAGCTTTGATAATTGGTAGGGCAGTAGCCAATGCTCCAGCCTCTATTCGGGATATGAATGATTTTAGTGGCTGAATACAATTTGCACGACCCTCGCCGTGTGTTGTTGACCTCGACTCCGTACCGTTCGCTCGACAAAGTTCGATAATCTCTTCGTGGGTGAATTTAATTGAGAATTTGAGCATTGCCTTTGCGCACACTGACGGTCCAAGCTCCGATCCGTCAATGCTCGGTTCGTTGATGAGATGCAGATTCGGATCCGCCGTAGAAAGGGTTGTACCATTGCAAAGCGCGATTCGCTCTTCCAACTGAAGAGCAGACGGGCCATTTTTTATGCAGCGCAATCTGTCCGTCATGGATTCCTTCTCCCGTAGCTTGCTGCAAGCGTTGACTCTGGTCTCAAAGGAGGTTTCCGGTTGGGTCAGCTTTGCTCTGGTGAGACAACGAACTGGTGCGTCAGAATCTGAACCAAGGCATAGCTTCTGCGAGAGGTGCACGATTTGCTCTGCGGCACTCTCGATGGCGGTGGCATTCTCAAAGTAGCGGTCCACGCCTCCACTACGCAGAAGAGCTTTTACGCATAAGCCAGCGCTCGCATTCTCAGAGTATGAGCAGGTTGCAATACAGGAATCTAGCTCAATGCCTCTGCGGTTCGTTGTGGGACAATGCTGAAGGCAGGACCCGGAAGCTGAGTGCTGCGCCACACTGCAAACTGCCACAATCTGGCTGATTGGAGTTCCGAGCGACACTTCTCGAGCACTTCGAAAACAGCTCATCGGCACTACAGTTCCAGAAGAGCCGCAAAGCGCAGCAGCATCTGCATCTCCTAGGAACTCCTGACGAGTAGCTTGTTTGAAGCAGTCAACGATATTATGCACAGCGTTCTCTGGCGTATACTTGTCTGCATTCCTTTGCTTGCAGACCCCAACAATAGTTGCGGCCTGAAGCCCTTCTGAGTAGAGCTGTGCTGCGCAACGTCCAGGTCCATTGGACATTGCAGTGGAACACAGATTCGCAATGGAGGTGGTGTCCAATTTGTACATTACAGCGTTGACGCACTTGGTCACATAGCCGAGATCAGGCAAGGCGGAGCAAGTCTCCAGAGCATGTTGATGCGGCATCCAGGCTCTATTATCTGTGTAGCACTTGAGCGCCGCGTTCCCGTTTGCATTGGCATGTTTGCACAGTTTCTCTTTGTCAGTGGCTGACCATTTCGCTAAAACCGGCGACTTTTCGCAGCTTGCGCCTGCGCTCTCGCCGCAAGCTAGAAAACATACGGCCAGAAGCAACGACAATCCCACTTGCCGCCTCGCCATCTCTCCGTCAGCCAGACAGACAGACAGCGCAGCTGCTCACTGTTTGTGTAGCCAGAACAGTTGCCCACTATCTCATCAATTTGTGTGCTTCTCTAAAAAGACGAGGCCAACACGCAAGTTGCGAGCCCACAGCGAGAGTCTTTCAGTTGAGGGCAACAGAGCGCAGTCGACGTTCTTGCCTGCCCCAAGCACCGAGCAAGTCCTCGCGCTCTTGCTGCGCCAATCACGAAAGCTTGATCGAAACTCTCAGCGAAATACGAGGATTGCGCGTGTTACAAGGTACCTTCTCTCTAACGATTTCATGCACACTCATGACTCCGGCGACGTCTTTCACGCTAGATTGGACTTGTGCTTTTCTCTGCAATGTTGCGACTCATTAGGCGCTGGTGGGGTGAGTGCTGGCAGTGAGGCAGTGAGTGAGTGAGTGAGTGAGTGAGTTTCTGTTCTTCTGATACGCAGCGATGCTCTGGAAATGGGTAATGAATTTCTTTATTATCCAGCACGGCTGGCCCCTCTCACCGCTCAGCATGCAATCAACCCCCCTCTGCGCCTTCGTGCAAGAGATCGCAATTACTAGTACGTGTTCATGTGCACAAGCAGCCGAGCGAGCACCTTCAGGATCCAGAATCCAAATTCCGACTTGCAAATTCTAAATTCTAAATGCAGCACCTGCTGCGACACCCAGAGAATCAATCCTCTTCACCGCCGGCCAAAGTCTTTCATTAAATCACAAACCAAAACAACAGAGCCACCGTCTTGGATTCTATTCCTCTCTGTCCGAAAGAGCTGCTAAATTTCGGGGAGATGGCGAGGCTCAAGTCGGAGGTCCCTTTACTTGACGTGTTGCGAAGCCCATCCATCAAGCTTGACTGATCAATTGATTGATGCATTGCTTCATTTTGATGATAGATTTCAATTTGATTTCAACTGGCTCTGAAACAAACTCTTCGCATTGCAGTCACTGTGGCACATCCAGTCTCACTCACAACGTCTCTTCCGCTTCTCTCTCTGTCTCTCTCTCTCGTCGACTACGCTAGTCCATTACTTTAACATGCGCTAGCACCTCCGATGTGACCGTTACGAAAGGGTCCTAGCGCCACTTAAAGAGGGCCTACTGCAAGGGGAGAGACGGAGAGGTGCGAGGAAGGTATCGTAGTGGGCCGCTGGTGAGGACGTACGGAGAGGTCTTCGAGGACGGCTTGGTGTGGGATAGGTGCGGGGTGAGGACAAGTAGGAGGCGGTAGACGTGTTTAATAAGGACTTGTGCGAGAGCGGCGAGATCCACACATACACACACACACGGCAAGAGAGGCAGAAAAGCGAAATGGTGGTCACAGTTTTCGAAGAGGCAGTGTTGAGACGCTACCAAGCGCCGTTCTGCTCGCTGTCGTGCTGCTTCAATCTGGTGACAATTGTGGGAATCGTCCTGGTGCCATTCTATGCTGCGTTTTCTTCGAGGAATTTCTGGGTGAAACACAATGTGCTGTACGAACAGCCCGTGATTCAGTTCAAGTATGACATGGTGCTTCTCCTTCAGGGTGTGGCCGGCGCGAGTCAAGAGCCAACCACGTGGGCTTGGGCAACAAATCCGGAGCTGAGAGAAATGTATGATCCATATCTCCGGGCGCCAGTGATCAGGGCGTGGTCCGCGGACCACAATATGGACACCGTTCCCGATGTGTGGTCCGTTCGCGTTCAAATGCCTCTAGACGTAAACGACAAGGTTTACTCCGTGCAGGCCCTTTTATTCTTCGACTATTCTTTGGCAGGAGCAGCTGCAATCAACATGGATGGGCTGGCGTACGTGGAGCATACGAGCCCTCTTCCAGGCATTGGCTTGCTTGTCGATGGCGAGGCGCGGATGCATCAGAAGCGGCCGCTGTCCATCCGAAGAGAAAATGCATTCGCTGACCTTCGTTTCCCCGATGTGACCTCCCCAGCATCAATGAGTGAATACAGTATCGGCAAGATGATATCCACGTATGCGAACCGCAACTACACGATGAAGCTTGGCAACACTTACAAGGTGTGGTCGATGGGAAGCGCCCTGGACAACTATGCAACCACCTCAGATACTTTCAGCCTGAATTTCACGCTTCAAGTCCCAGTGGACGAGATCCTTTACCTGCCGGATCTTCCTGAAGTCCTCAAAGTGGCTTGGATCCAGTATTTTAGCTTTTTGGCACTATTCTACGTGCTCTTCAGCGTGCTCAGGAGCTTTGTATTCACAAACCAGGTACTTGAGACCTACGTCGCCAAGCAAGGCCAGCTTCATCACACGAAGCAAAAGATACACCAGTTCTAAGAGCAGAACTCTGTTGGTGTGCAATACTCCTTTATTATTGTGAATGAGGGCGCCATTCACAAATAGCTCTTTTAAATACTATAGTACGGTAATTTGATCAAAATTGACCTCGAATTCTCTCGTCGCCGATTTGTGTAATCAAATGTGGTTGTGAATGCAGCCAGCGTGGAACTGTGAAGAAGGAAGTGGTACATAAACCAAAGCCAAACAACAAAAAAGAGTGGCTCTCTCAAGGTGGTCGGTTGTAAATCGCACCATTGGAAGAATAGAGTTGAGGACGAACAGGAATTACTGCACCCAGTGCAAAAGAAAAACAGTTCCGAAAAAGTTTGTGGTAGAGAGAGAATGAACTGAAGGCAATTATTCGAAATTCGCAAGGCTGTGTGAACAAATAAAGATTCGAGCATCAACTAAGAACCTAGCAGCAGGAAGAAAACCGACTCCAGCAAAGTTTCACACTTTAAATCTAGTTTCCACGTCCAATGCCGCCTTCCCGTCTGTAGCCGCCCTCGCCTCCAGCGCCACGGCCGAAGCCTCCGCGCTCACCCTGGTAGCGTGGGTTAAAGTCACGGCCAGCTCCGAGGTCCTTGCGGTATCCATCGCCTCCACGGCCGCTTGGGCGGGAAGCGGTCACCTGTTGCTTCTTATGAGTCTGTGGGACAATTTCGTCAGGCAGGTGGAGGTACTCGCGAAGGTATGTGATACCCTCCTCGGTCAAGTAGAAGTAGTGCCACTGCCAGCAGAAGGTTTCTCTCACGTAGCCGCGGGATTTGAGCGACTTCATGAGGTACAAGACGTGCAAGTTTGGCACGTTGATGCTGTCATGTTTTGGCTTGGTGGTATCCTTTCTTGCGACGACAACACCCTCTGCGCACCGTCACGCCCCATTCGCAATGCCACACATCAAATTACACATCACACAACATTCCATCGTCAGCGCGCACATCCTCCTCTTCAAAAACTCGCTCCACGCTCAACACTCCATTCCCAGTCCTCCAAATCCACCACTACATCAAACTGCATCTCCTCCTCGCTCCACGACCCAACACCTCCTCCGCAACATCCAACCACAACGCACCTTTGAACAAGTGGCTGAACACCGCCACGCGGTCCTTCTTTGGCAAAAGCATCTTCTTCGCGCGCTTGACTCTCGATCTGCTGACTCGACTGCCTTCTCTCTCTCTCTCTTTCTCTCTCTCTCTCTCTCCTGTCGCTCGCCTCTCTTACTTAGCCATACAATACGTTCAATACGTCCATTCGTCCATACGTGTCTCTCTCGCCATTTGGCCTAGCCGCTGTCTACCGGTCCGTAGGACGGTCCTACCGCTCCATCGGCCAAGTCCGCAATGGCCACTCACTTGGCGCCCTCGATTGACGCTAGGCGGAGCCTCGCTCGAAGTGGGGGACCGCTAGCGGTGGGCAGAGGACGTGGTAGGAGTCGCACCATCCCAGCCACCCAACGAGACGGGCTATGCGGATGGGTAGAAAGCGGGATAGGGCTCCCCGGGAGATGACGACCGCTGCGGAACGCTTCAGGAGAACCCTACCCTGGAATGGGTTAGGGTTGAGCGGTGGAGGTTTAGGGTCGGCCGCACGCCGAAGTTGTTCCACCCAAGCAGTAGTGATGCTCGTATTCCTCACTACCTACCCTTCACAAAGTGCGGCTGGATGACGAAATACTTTTTACGGCGCCAGTAACTCCCCAATAGGGCAGGGTTTGTGGTTGGCAAGAGCCTACGCCTCTCCCTACCCCTCCCGACACCTTTACCCCGCCTCTACCCCTCCCCTTAACCCCCACGCCTATTCCTCCGGATGGCCACTGCTAAGCGCTGCCTCCAACGCGAAGAGGTGGAGCGGGGTGAGTGCTATAGCGTGGTAGGAAGTGGTAGCGTGGTAGCGGGAGGGATTGGTTGGAAGAAAGCGTAAGGAGAGATAGAGAGATAGAGAGACAGGAGATAAGGGGATAAGGAGAGATAGAGAAAGGAGAGAAAGGAGGAGATAAGGAGAGAAGGAGAGAAGGAGAGAGAGTGGTGGAAAGAGTTGTCGCGGAAGAAGCAAAAAGGTCTGCGCGCGTCGCGAAGGAGTAGCAGAGAAGAAGAGCAAAGATGGGAGGAGCAGTGCGCGGAAGAGCAGGTGCTGCGGGCACCAAGTTCAGGATGACTCTCGGTCTGCCAGTCGCAGCTCTGATGAACTGCGCTGACAACACCGGCGCAAAGAACTTGTATGTGGTGGCTGTGACCAACATCCCTGGCAGATTGAACAGGCTCCCAGCCGCTTCGATCGGAGACATGGTTCTCTGCTCCGTCAAGAAGGGAAAGCCAGAGCTGAGGAAGAAGATGATGCCAGGAATCGTCGTTAGGCAGCGCAAGGCATGGCGCAGAAAGGATGGCACCTTCATCTACTTTGAGGACAATGCCGGAGTTATCGTCAACCCAAAGGGAGAGATGAAGGGCTCTGCTATCACTGGACCTGTTGGAAAGGAGTGCGCTGGTAAGTTTGCTTGCAAAGTCGGCGACCGCGCGAAGATGTGCGGCGTCCTCGGAGTCAATTTTTGGGTGGATTTTTGCTAACCTTTATTTATTTATTTTTCTTGTCTTGACTTGCAGACCTCTGGCCTCGTATTGCATCTAACGCTGGATCTATCGTATAAACTCTTTTCACAACTTGAAACTCATCCTTTTTCCTCTTTTACAACAACACATTTTTTTCGCGTTTGTTATCTGTCTGTTGATGTTAAAAAGAGAAAGAAATAGTCCTTCAGTTCCAAACCAGATCAACATACCTTCCCCTGATTCTTCCAGCCAGCTCAAGCTCCAAAGCTCATGGCGCATCGCAACTTGCTCAAATCTAGCTAGACGCCGCTGCGCCATCGCCTGCGTATATATGCTGGTCATAAAGAAGGAAAACAGAGCAAAACGTCTTTTCAGACAAGTGGAAAGATTGGACAAAATTTTCGAGCAGTCTGGGAGCTGTACTGCCAGTGAGTACTGTCACAATTAAAAATGAGGCTTGCTAAAAAAAGGTATTGCTCGCACGCCAGTTTGTGATGGACGTCTGGAAAAGAAATAATTTTACTGTTAATACAAAACACATCGCCTGGGATTGAGAAGCGCAGAAAACAGAAACTGAACCAAGTTTTTGATGCGTCCAAGATTGGATCTGCGATGTCATGCTCCAAAATAAGGCTTGCTAGTGTTCTTCTCACACGCCAAACCGCGGAACAAACTCGGCAGCGCTCGCTGACAAGGGCTTGCTTCCATGATCGCTTGTCTTCGGCTCCGGAGGAACAGGAGGTGCAGATATTGCGGAAGGTTTCTGCTTGCTGGCTCTCTTTAGTCGAGACTCCTCTGCTCTTTGTTTGCGCTCACGAGCGCTCTGCTGAGCTGCCTCTGCCATTTTTCTTCTCTCCGCCTCCTTTTGGCTTCGCCTTTCTTCCTGTTTCGCGAGAGACATTGCCTTGAACTTTTCGGCTACCGGAAACGAGAGAATTCGTGCCACGCGAAGAAGCGTACATCCGCTGGCATCTGGGCTCGCTTGGCTTGTTGAGTCACGAATCTCTTTGGCAGGACATAAAATTTTCTTGGCAGCGGCAGATGTCGCGCATCGAGCGCAACGGACCGTCCCGCAAGCTTTACAGTCGTATCGCACATATTCTATAAACTCAGAGCAATCAGCACAAATTGGGGGGCTTCGACCTGCCGTTTCTGCTTGCAGCACCTCCTCGTATATCCTCTGAAACTCTTTGCTAGTTTTCAACATGGTTTTGTACTCCTCGTTCGCACCGTCGGGATTGTACACCCCTACCGCGCTTACCTTTACATGTTTGCCAAGCGCGGCTCCAAGCCGAGATTTGGTCAGCGCAAACACAATCGGAATGCCTTCAAGTCCTCTGAGAATCTCATCCTCGGTGGGAACACAACGATCAATCATCTCTTTGACCTTGTCGTCTATACTGTGGTCCAAATTAGAACCGATTTCAATATTTGGCGCGACAATAATGCATTTGCAGTTCCTACTGCGTATACCTCTAATGACTTCGCGAAATCCAAAGACCAGGCGCCTACGGGTGACAGACTTTGGTGAGCTCTTGAGCCTAGCCCTTTCCTGGAGCTCCATCAACCGCGTCAACATTTTGCTGGTCACCTCGTCAAGCTCGCCCCCCAACGCTTGATTAACATACGCGCGCACTGGTGCAGAGGCCGGCAAGCGATGCTTGACCCGGTCTTTCCCAGACTTGGAGCCTGTCGTCACGCCCTTCTCTTCAACGCCAGCTACGTCCGCGTTGATCAACGCGTGTGGGACCGCATTGCTTCCAAAAAAGATTGGCGACAACTTGCTCGCATCCCATCGCTCGACTGCGTTATGCTGCTCAATGTACGTGTCAATCATGGCCTCTCTTGAGCCTTCGTCGCCACCAGCGCCGGGCTCTCCCGTGTCACTTTCTTCGCTTGTTTCGTCAACGTGGCTCGCATCGTGATTCGGTTTTGAATCGTCGTTTTCGGATGCCTCATTTTCATCTCCTCCGCCCGCTTCAGGGTGCTCGTCACTCTCGCCCGTAGATCGAGTCGCAATACGCTCCACCTCGTCCACTTCTTCGCCTTCGTCGGACTCTGAACCCATCTCAAGTTTCCTGTCTTCCTCTCCAGGTCCATCCTCTTCTTCCTCCGCTTCGCTGTACTCTCCTTCATCTTTTTGCACCGCTTCCAAATATTGGCCCTCTTCCTCCCCAGCTTGGCCCTCTTCGTCAACCTCGTGGCTGCTCAAGTTGTCCACATTGTCACCCGACTCGTCCTTTTCGGTTCCGATGTCTTCTTCGGCGATAGTCTCTTGGCGCTCTGGTGTCCAGATGTAGTTGAGGAATGCAGGGTGAACTTGCAGAGGAATCGGTTTCAAGTCAGGCTTTGTCAAATACCACTGAATCGCGCGGTCTCGATGGATTGCTTTCTTCAACGGAGTAACTCTGTGCTTCTTTTTGCTTCCCAATGGCTTCACCTTTCCGTACCGGACGAGGGAAGTGACACGGCTATCTAGAGAGTTTGGATTCGGCTCTGCAACCTTTCTTTTTCCTTTTAATGCTGGCCCGGCTCCGTTCCCACCCTTGGTCTTCACTGAGCTTCTCTTCGCAGTGCTTTGCGCCTTCTGTTTTTGAACGCTAGAATGCTGCGGCTTTGCTTCGCTTGATGGCGCTTCCTGCCGATTCTTCGAGCGCAGCTTACCGGACTGCTTTCGCATCGCGAGATCAATGAACCCCGTGAGGCCTACATCTCTACTTGGAAGGGGTCGCTTCTTCGCACTTGTCTTACCATCTTGCCGTGGCACGCGACTTGTGCTATGCGTCTGTTTCGGCTGCTGCTGCGTGCTATAGCTATTCAAAGCTTTCTTTCCCACCCAAGCATTCCCTCGACTAATTCCACGAGCGTTCTGATCCCCGGCCTTTTGCTCGGCAGGAGATACTGGTTGTGGCAGCTTCTTCTTGCGTTTCCTAGCGTCTACCCAGCCCCCAGACTCCTCTGCCGCTGAGGACATTGTGTTGACCGGCACGACTCCACGCACCAACGACTCCAGAGCTTTGATTTCTTGGCGCTTCACTCCCGCAGCTGCTTTCGTTGCTAGATCTGTCTGTTGTCGTTGTTGCTGCTGCTGCTGCTGCTGATGTTGATGTTGATGTTGATGTTGATGTTGATGTTGATGTCGATGCCTTCTTGCCGCTGTGTTAGACCGAGTGCGTGTTCTTCGTCTGGAGAGTGCGCGTCGACCTCGTCTCTTTCTGTCTTCTTCGCTCTTTACAGGTTCGGCTGTTCCCAGTTGGAACCGTACTCTCAGACCTAGGAGAAGTGGGTCCTCGCGGACATGACATAGGAGGCGAGTTATTGGCCGACAGCTTTCTCCGTGGGGTTAACCTAAAGGGAAATAAATGGTCATAGATTTTCTGGGTATGGAACCCATTGGGGGAGAGGAGAACCCGGGATGTTGGGAGAACCGGGGGGCAAAGTGCGGAATGCTGGGGGAAGAGGAAGAGGAGGATGTAAATGTGTTGGATCTGGTACGAGTACTCGAGTACTGTTGCAATTTGTTCAGGTTAGCTGTCTGTCGTATTACCATTTCAAGTTTGAAGACTCATTCGCGGACTTGGTGAAAGTAGCGTTGTATTGTACAGGAAAGAGAACGAGGAGGTGGACTCGCGGTCAATTTGGGCCCGAGAACGAGTAAGGATCTATACACTCTCTTTTCAGCTGAGGCGAATCACTGTAACAACTGCTGGAGCCTTCGCTTGCGCGCTTTTGACCAAGGATGGTGGGTGGCGACTCAGCTTCCATTCCTGCAGTTTTGCGCTTGCATGTGAGCGTGAACGACGGGCTCGTAATGATCGCGCAGCAGCAGAGCTCCTCATTGCTCGAAGGTGTTGAAGTTTTCTTTTTGAGTGGAGTGAAGATGTACGCCCGCACGCAGTGCTGGAGATCAGTAATGTGCTTATTTGCGACAAACCCGTAGTGCCACCCCCTCTTTTCGTGCCGGAATTCGAACATGTGTAATCTCCGATCGCTCTCCGCAACGTTCCATATCTCGGCTCCGGATATCCAAGGATTGTTGGGATGCTGTGATGACCGCTCGAGGCTCTTTGCAAAGTCATTTGTAATGACTTGGCCCACTTGAATTCGCCGATCTTCTCTGCTTGCGTGGAGCTTGGAAAGTTCAATCCAAACGTAAAACTTTGGAGACTCGCCAGCTGGGAAGTTTGGAAGCGCGTTTGGGTACCACTTGAGCAAGAGTTGCAACGGAGCTCCACAGAAGCCTTTCGACTTGTGCCTGCCATTCGTGCAGTGAGGAAAACACCGAAGGTTCTTCAGACCCCCCCTTTTGTTGTTTCGGTGATATCTTGGCGCCCAAAGCTCCGTACGGGTGAACTCCCCCGACACCAATGTTGATGAACCATAGTTTAAGCCTCCGGAACCGGTATCGGCAGGACGGAATTTAGAGGCGGCAACTGCTGACCGAGGCGGAAGGGGAAACTGCGGAGATGATCGGCTAGCCCAGTGGTTTTGGCGGCAAGAGTCTGCTGTTGGAAGTGGACCTGCCGGACTCGCAAAGTGATATCTTTCGTCAGTGTGCGTGCGATGCGTTGCATGTGGCGTTGTTTGTGTGCCGTCGTATGGATAGCGCTGGCTTTCCCCGGTCTGCAAGTTTGACAGTGCTTGCGGGTAGTCTATGTGCGGGGGAGGGGGCGGATGCGCATGGCTCAGATACTGTGATGCGTCGTGAACACTCGGTGCGTCTTCCTCCAAATACTCGTCGCCTTTGACATACTCTGTGCCGTTGACGTCAAAGTCAAAGTCAAAGGGAAGGTCGTCCATCGTCAACAAATCGTCGCAAAAATTTTCGCAAAGAATCATGTCTTTGGATTTAGGAAACCGTTGTTCCCTTGCCGTCTGCGCGAAGGTGTGGTCTTCGAAACCTCGGGAACTGTAACTGGGTGGCGACTCCTCTATTTGTTCTCACCCTTAATGGGCTTTAACCGCAGCGAAGCTGTGCAGATTGGTCCTATGCCGGGCAGCTTGTGCCGAATTTGGTGTTTGAATTGAAGGAAATTCTGGCTGGGAATAATGTCGGGCTCGAATCTATTTGTACTCGAATGTACACGATATCACTTTTGGCTTTGGGGACTACATTACACACAAGTTCTTACAAACACGATAGTTTAGTTTGCTTTGCGAACGAACTATCTCAGCTCTTTTCTTTGAGGATTTTGTGTTGTCCAAGGATGGATGGATGCCAAAGGCATAGCATAAGGCAGATGATGGCCAGACAGTCCTGGAATTGCGGTAGACAAATGTAGACAATCATGCCACTTCAACCAACGGGCATTTTTGAGCTCGCTCTCCTCATAGAGAGCCCGCGCTAAAGACGATGGCGAAGGAGCATGCGTGTGAGGTCGCCATCCGCCCCGGTCTGTTCCTTTCTGGCTCTTAAACTAGAGCTGGCCACAAACACAATCTATACTGGTTTGTGTTGATGTACAGATTGTACATGGCACAAAATTACCAAGCTCTTCGCCATGTAGTCTTCAGAACACGTAATTGGTAGTGCGGCCTAGCTCTTGCTCATGACAACCTTTCGTGCGTTCGTTTTGAATAGTCGTTTGAACAGTCGTTTGAACCTTCCAGGCTGATGCCAAACAGCCAACATGGGTGCAGAAATGTGCAAACCACACTAGGAAATCTATGTAAGCCGTGAAGATCACTGTGCAAGTGCGAACCCTCGAACCGTAGCCATTCACAATACTCAGTACGTACCAAAATGTAAAAGCGGGTCGGCCTGTGAGGTGCCATGTCAACCTTTGCGAGATATTGCGAGATATTGTGGAAGAAAGGTCCAAACTTGCTACCGGTATCGCTCTGTTGCATCAGGTGCCAGTGTGAACTCAGCCCAAGCAAGCTCTGCATAAAAGTGAGAACTGGATCTCTTGTACATAATCAGGTAACAACAGAAATTTTGAGAACGGATCCCCACGTCGTCCGAACGTCGGTGTCGCCAGAAAGTTTTTGCAGCCGCTTTTGAACCTACTGGTACAATCATCTCCCATTTTCCTATCTAGCTAGTCTTATCATATCACTAATGAAACTTTTTCTCGGAAGACCGTACCAGGTAGGGTTTCACTCAGTTCCACTCCAAAAGTGTGTCCACCCTGACTGCTCGCGCCCTCAACACTCTACCGCAGCTCCGAGTCGTTGAGTAAGTTACCGGTCCTCCTCAGACTCCTCAGAGTCTCAATCGTCGTATTCGTTCATCTTATGTGTTAATTACATGGGGTGTCAAATCGATGACTAACTTGGGAAGGAAAGAGATAACAGAGATGGCAGAAACGGAAACCGAACCCGCAATTGGCTGTGAGTGAAATAGTTCACGCGATACGAAATCGATTGCGGAATTGTGATTCGCATCCGCACCCCTCACAAGAAAACAACAGAAAGAAAGAAGAAAGACCAAAAAAATATAAGGGCACTCTATGAAGCAGAGCCAAGAGATTCCTAAAGTTTACAGTAGGCGTCTCTTGACTGCTTTCAGGCTTGGCTCGTGGCACGGTTTCCATTTTCTTCGAAGCTTTTCTTTCTCGGCAAGCTAGTAGTAACAACTATCATCAACTTAGCCATTAGCTATCATTGGCTGGCTCTAGTTAGTTAAATTAGAGAGGACTGTAAGAGGACGCAAGCCAAATGAGTCAAATGAGTCGTGTTGAGTGAAAACTCATGATAATTTACATTTGGAAAATGAGGATTTCCCCCCTCCCCCACGCTGAGCGAGCCTCGAATTCGCTGTTGTTAATTTCCGTTTTCCAATTTCCAACGACTCCGTGCTATGGTTTTCTACGGTTGCCGCCTTTCGACACGAGAAGGCTTTTCGTGTATTTTCGCGTGCGGGAAGGGAACTGTAGAAAAATCTTTCTTACGGATCATCTTTTTGTTGTTCCCTCGCGCTCAGGCTCGATGGTCCGCCTCATATAAACAGTAAATGGACACCCTGTTCTCGCCACTTGCGGCTGCGAACCACTTTCCCCCCGTGTGACCGACCATCGATGCCTAGTCTCGCAACAGCTCCGAAGACGGGTCATTTCCACGTTCTCGTAGTTTTTTCTTTCTGCCAGTATAAGCTCTTCTTCACCTGAAAATTTTGCCAAGGCGAGGCTGTTTGAGCGCAAATCGATATTGGTAACTCATCAGTGAGACTGCTCTTCTAATTCTCTTTTATGTATCCCTGCGCTTAGACCGCGGCACAAGATAGTCTCATGAGGCGGCCAAGTGCATGTGCAATACGAAGACAGAGCCAAGACCACGGCTCTCTGCAATGTGAACTTGGTCGTGAAACGCACACTCGCTGCCGAGATCTTTGCGCGAAGAGCGCTCTGCGTGTGGTGTGCGATTTCTTACAATGACGTTGCGGAATCAGAGCAGAGGCACGCACAGTCTCGGAGGCTCAGTGAGCTCAGTGAGCTCAGTGCTACGGATTGCTACAGAAGGAGCAGCACGGCAGCGCATGGGGACCTCTCCCAGTGAGAAGACCTTTGGATCCCGTGCGGACCGAGCGACGGTCAAAGTAACTGTCAAATGTTTTCGTACATTACGTAATCGTGTTTACTGTGTCGGGAACATCGGTAATAGTGCTCAGGCACTGACAGGTACCTTGGGTACCGGATTGGGAATCACTGAAGACTTTTGAACCGTCAATGATGACAACTTGCTGCACGCCACAGAGTCAACTTCCGGATGAAAAAAAACCGTGACTTTCTCGGTTCCAACAGATTTGTCTTGTTTGTCAGGATATTCTGCGAAATCACAATACCGCCTAATATTCTGTAAGCTGATGCTGGATCATAGCCACCTACTTCGATTCTTCATGCCTTCAACCTGAAGATGGTCCACAGAGCCCAGCCCAGTGGGCACCGTGTTTGGGCTCAGTATAATCGCGCGAGCGCGCGACTGCCCACTTGCCTTCATCATCGCCTGAGTGCTGTAAAATTGAGAACACTTCTCTACTCTCTCGCCAGATGTGTGCTGGTACCCACTTCACGTACGTGTACAGATCTCAAGCTATTCACAAATAGAAATTAGGTAAGGTGCCAACCCGTGTCCAGGGAAGTCCTTCTGACTTCAGCTTGGCATCGTGTTCGCACAGCTTGTCGCGAGCAATTGACTAGCAAAGAAAATATTTGAAACTCAGGCTTTCTCACTCGGTCATACTTTGTGTAGATGTAAGATCTCTGACTCAATGCGGCCCGGTTCTCGGATCGCCGATGTTGTCGACGTGAAACGCATCATCAAAACTCGGTTCCTTGCTTTGAATTACGATGTGGTGCTGTTGCGGACACTGAACACTTCTTCGAATACCTGAGCAGTGCATGGACACGTGCCATGCGCAATGTCACTTGTTCTCGCTCTCCAAACTTCGGCTATTTGTACCTCACTCACCAGTTGTGGTTTCGTGCAGGAGAGCTGGATGCAGTGATAAAAGGTTCCGGTCACTCCAGAAAAAGTCCGACGAGAAAGACTGCTGTTTGCTGAGCCTTGCTTATGTCTTACAGGTACTACTTGCTTCGAAAAATCTTTTCCCGGTCCACGCGCAAACCCGCCGATTCAATGCTTACAGGAGACGGTTTCTCGCGACGATGGGACTGGCTCTACTCAAAATTGCGGATGATGTCGCAGTGAGAACGGTTTGGGTGGGTGGGTGGGTGGGTTTAGGCTCAAGGCCGAGTGTCGGACCTTGATCGCACCGACCAAAAGTTTGCTTGAGTGGATTACATGAGCTTTACATATTATTCATTCTTTTTTTAGTTGCTTTCTTGATGGGGCGGGCTCATAGTAGCACGCGAAGTAAAACAAAAACAAGCCGAATACAAACACCCCGGAAATCGCCAATGTTTCCCATTGCTCGAGGTCCAGCGCAGGATCCACCACCGAGCGCTGGAAAACTTGCCTCCAAGACAATGGCCCGAACTCGAAGCTAGTCGGGGTCTGCGAAGGGTAGTGCCGGTACCGCTGCGCAGACACTCCAACGTCCTGCCACTCGGCGTCCAAGTTGCCCGACCTATTGAAGTAAAAGGTCGCTCGAGAGAGCAATGTGAACGTAAAGACAGTTGGCAGCACGACAAACACCACCAGCCCTGTGACCTTCAAACAGATGCTTGCCGGCATTTTCCCCAGCTCTCCTTTCGGTCGCCCAGCAAATCACGCAACCTCCCTTCCTCTGGTCCCTGTGCAAAACAAAGCCTCTACCAGCCTCGATCTTCCACTCTCCGCTCCCAGCTCCCTGTCCACTCGATTCAGTGGTGTATCGCCTTGGTTCCAAAGTATGGAATGGTGAAGTGCGAGTGCGCGTGGAACCGGTCTCCTCCAAGTTGCTCCTCTGATAGACGCGCACCGTTGACAATTTGTAAAGATTGTTCTGTCCCTTTTCAGGAACAACACACGACATCACCACGTCATCTACTAGTACGTTTTCTCATAAAATGTTTTAAGGAACCTCCTAGTGCGCTCTACCACTCCTGTTCTCACACGCTTGCCATTCCTACTTCCCGATTAGTAGCTAGCGACTAAGCAGCTCGTAGTGCACCTAGAGCTCAGGCTTAGCAGGACGTAAGAGACTGTGAATAGTCTTTGCACTGCATGTTCATGTTCTTCTTGTGTACTTGTTTTCTTTCTCTTTAGCCAGTTCTCACGCTCACTGCCAACCGACAAGAAGATAAGAAGATAAGAAAACAAGAGAAGCCGGCGATACAAGCGGCGTCACGGCATTGATGTGTAATTTGGACGACATTTTTGAATCTTGGATTTCTCTCAGGAACCAGGCACCACCCCGGAAAATGTGCGAGCAAATGTGCGGCTAGGCGAGCTAGGTCACCAGATACAGCACTTGTACACTGACGAGTTCCGCATACTCAAGCGGAACCGAATGATAACCTTGCCCGGTTCTCTGCCCTCCGCACCGCTCTGGAATGGGTGCTACCGTCCCTCGCTACAGGTAGCAATAGTGTTCGCTTAAGCAGAGTGGGTTCTCAGGGGTTCTTTTACCCACCTCCCCCCGGGTTCTTAAGGCTCCACGTGGCCCCATAGCTACCATTTACTCTAATGCACATTTTAAAAACGAAAATTAAAAACGAAATTTGAAAAAGTATTTTCTTCGTCATTGATTGATTGATTTTGCACAAGTACAAGTACGCCGGAAAGACAGAGTCGTCCGTGCTGACGGAGAAGAGTGAAAGATGAGTTGGAGTGCGCGGTTCTTGTAGTGTGTGTGTGTGTTGGTTGAATAAGAAAGCGCGGCGCTGGACGGTGAGCGCACGAGGCTCCAATTGACAAGTCAGCTTACGGTGCGCTGGCAGATTTGAGATTTGCGCAGTTTCGTTCTCAAGAGCTAGCTAGCCAGTCAGAGCTGGATCAGGGAGGAGAATGGACTCGATCGACCTGAGCCACGGCCAACGCGGGCAGAGAGGACGAGGCCACGGGAAGGTGAAGAGGCGCGCGAGAAAGTCGTATACGAAGTCGCGCAAGACGACCAGGGCAAGTGGCAGGTCGACGGGAAGATCGACTCGCGGAAGAGCCACCTCTGCTGCTGCTGCCGCCGCTGTCGCTGCTGCTGCAGTGCCGATGACCTCCGTGGCGAATGCTCTACCCGGACTTGGGGAACTGGCCTCAATGGGGGCAAATGCGTTTTTCTCGGGATCAACATCGTCCTCGTCGTCGGCGGCAGCGGCTTCGGCGCCGCCAGTGGCAAGGCACGGGATATTTGCGCAAACCCATGCACCATCGCTCGCTGCGATGAGTCGTTTCAATGGAAACGGTGTGCCAACCAGCGCAGCTGCGCAAGCTGGAAGTGGTCTTAACTCCAATAAGAATCTTGGCCGGCTCCAATCGCAAAAGAGGCACATGGAGCAGGAACTTGAGGCCGTTCAGTTTCAGATTCAACAAGTGTTGAATCAGATGGATGTGCTCAAAAACCAGCTTGGGTCTCTAAATATGCAAAAGGTAGAGTTAGAAAATACAGTCAAACGGCTTTCAGACGAAGCGGCTGGTAGAACAAAGTCAATAGATTGGGAATCGGAAAGTTTTCCGCATTCCGCTTTCGCCAAGGAAATGCTGCGGCAATATTTCGGATTTTCGACGTTTCGCTCACTGCAGCTGTGCGCCATCAACGCGACGCTCTCGGGGATGGACACATTTGTGTTGATGCCGACTGGGAGTGGCAAATCCTTGATTTATGTAAGTTGATGCATTGCTAGCGCGCAGGTTCTTTTCTCTTGATGACATGATTCTGACTCTCTCTCTCTCTCTCTCTCTCTCTTGAAACGTTTTCATTCAAAGCAACTTCCTGCAATTATGGAAGAAAAACTTACGGTGGTGATCTCTCCGCTCCTAAGCCTTAGTCGCGATCAGATCTTCAACCTCCAAAAGAAGAATGTACCTGCCGCTATGCTCTGTTCAGAGACATCGAAAACTGATCGAGTGGCTATCATGCAAGCGATCCGCAACTGCTCAATTCGTCTGCTGTACATCACTCCTGAGAAAATTGTAAACAGTAAAACTCTCCTCGGGGCGTTGGAGAAGCTGAATGATCATGATCGGGTCGCCAGGTTCGTCATTGACGAAGCGCACTGCTGCTCGACGATGGGCCATGACTTTCGCGCTGATTACAGCAAACTATTCTTGATCAAAAATCGCTTTCCGGATGTTCCAATTCTGGCAGTCACCGCAACGGCGACTCTCATGGTGCAAAAGCAAATTAGGGAAGTCTTATTGGGCAAGTCCTCAACAGATTCTAGCTGGCAGGTGTTTCGAGCGACCTTTAACCGTGTGAACCTGTTCTATGAAGTCGAAGAGAAGAAGGGAAGCGAAAAAGACCAAATGGCTCAAATTTCTGAAACCATTCTCACCCGCTTTCCAAACCAGTGCGGAATTTTGTACTGTAAGTTATTGCGACTGTGAGTAAATGTAAGGCGAAACTCTCCGGCAATTGTTTAATCTGACTGACATTGTGCTTTCCTGGGAAACGCGTAGGCTTCTCGAGAAAGGATACCGAGGAATCTGCGCTCGCTCTGGGGGCGGCCGGCATTCAGGCTGCGTGCTACCATGCAGACATGTCTCCTCAGGACAAAGAAATGGTCCACACAATGTGGACGGGGTGGGACGCCTCGTCCCCAACTCCTCGAGGCGTTCAAGTAATATGTGCGACATCTGCGTTCGGCATGGGAATTGACAAACCAGATGTGCGTTTCGTGCTGCACCGTACGATGCCCAAGAGCATGGAGGCTTATTGCCAGGAGTCCGGCCGCGCAGGCCGCGATGGCAACGATGCGCATTGTATCTTGTTTTATAAGCGAAGTGAGATAATGCGGGTGAGCTGCTTAGTATCGCATCAACTTGCGGGTTTCGAAAAGCTTGTAGAAATGGTCACCTACTGCGAATCGCCAACTAAATGCAGGCGAGAACTGATGGCCAAAGTGTTTGGCGAGCCGTTTGAGAAAACCACTCAGTGCCAACAGCGATGCGATAACTGTGTGCGAGAGCCTGAGTTCGACGCCCTTTTCGAGAAAAAGGATGTGACGGTTTCGGCGCGTAGTATTGTCGAAGTGCTGCGAGGTGTTGTTCGTAACAAAGGCAAGGATGGCCGTATCACGATGATTCAGCTCACGAGCAAGTGGAGAGCTAGCAACAAGGACTGGTCTGTGCCTCAGGTGGAGCAGCTTTGCGCAAATCTCCTTGTGCTTAACGTGTTCTCTATCACGTGGACGGACAATGGTTATACCACAAATGCTTACTTGAACATTGGAATGGGCGCGAGCATGCTTGACGTCGGCAAGCTTGCGGTGCACCTTTACTTTCCTTGTAAGTCTGGCGCAAAAAGGAAGAAAGCCAGCGCAAAGCAACCTGCGACCGTCGCAGAGACCTCAATCCCGGCGATGGCTAGAGCAAGTCGAGCAACGCCAAAACAAAAGGAAATCGTATCGATTTTGAGTAGTGACTCCGAGGAAGAAGCCGAATTGGATGAAGAGAATGAGGCAGAGTTGGGATTTGAGGATGATACCCGACCCAAAGACGTCGTTGCACCTGCTGAAAAGGCTCACACCCAGACGCAACTTACGACCCCTGGATCTTCACCTCCAGAGGAGCAAATTGTGAAGCAGCGGGTAGTCAGGCCAAATTTTAGTCTCGGAGATCTATTGAGCGATTCTGAAGGGGAAGAATTCTCAGAGAATCAAGACGAGATCACGGGAAATGATGAGCAGCAAGCGGATGTCAGCGTCAATGACAAACCTCGATTCGATCTTGATCTTGAGAGTGACGGTGGAGTGGCCGGCGACGAAGATCAGTCGGATCCCAGCGCGGGGTACAAGAATGGTATGGAGAGCAATAGTAAAGAATCGCGACTCAACGATTATGGCAGTGGCAAACACAATGACGGCGAAGAAGAAGAAGAAGAAGAATCGGAAGAGGAGGACGACGATGACGATGACGATTTTTCTCCAAAGCGATGGGTAAAGAGAAGGAGGCAATAGCTTAGATCACAACTTTTATCTCGCAATTCTTATGCAGATTGGCTCACATTTGTTTTTTTTTCTTTTTGGAAGCGATATAAGAAACGAAAATTAAAAGGCTTGTTCATAAAGCATTAGTGCATCCTTTTCAGACACCACGCGAGGATTATTGGGAAGTAGCCTTGTCTGTTTCATTGCCTCTTTCGCGAGCATTGGAAGATCGTTTTCGGATATCTTGACTTGACGGAGCTGAGTCTTCATCTGCAGATCCGCTGCGAGCTCCTCAAAGCAATCCGCCATCGTTGCCGCTTGACTGGCCTCTGGAAAGAGAATTGGTTTAATGACGTCGTAAAGCTCCGGGATTTCTTGCTGGTTGAACCTCAACACATGGGGGAGCATGAGAGAGTTTGATAGACCGTGAGCTACTTTGAAATGCGCTCCAATTGGGTACGCAAGGGCATGAACTGCGCCAACTGGGGCATTTGCGAAAGCCATACCGGCATATGTGGAACCCAGCAACATGCTAGATCGCGCTTCAACATTGTCTGGCTCTGCGAATACTTTGCGAATGTTGCCACCAAGCAACATGAGAGCCTCTTTCGCGAGCAAATCGGAAAGCGCATTTTTCTTCACTCTACTTGTGAAGGCCTCGATCGCGTGCACCATGGCATCTACGCCGGTTGCGGCAGTAACATCGGGTGGTACCGAAACGGTGAGCTCTCCATCAATTACTGCAATATCCGGGAGTAAGATAGGCGACACGATACCTTTTTTCTCCTTCTCTCCGGTTGTCTTAAAACACGTCAAAGCAAAGTCAGCTTTTCAGCTCCAGATCGAAAGCATTTGAACTATTTCAACAAAACTTACAATGATACTGTGGGGGTGGTGCGGCGTAAGGAAAAGCCGTTCGGAAGGGAGGATGTCAAATCATATGAAAGCAACATATTAGCATCTTTTGTTGAACACAAAACGCTCAAGCCAAACGTACCTGATGGGGGTCACTTCACTTCCAGTTCCTGCCGTCGTCCCAATCTGCACCAGCGGAAGGCGGCCGCCGTGGCACGCATTGACGCCGTAGATGTCGGAGATACTTTGCTTGTTGTGTGGGTTCGCCAGGAAAGAGACCAGTTTCGCTACGTCCATGGAAGACCCGCCACCAAAGCCAACAACGCAGCTGGCGTTTACAGACTTTGCGAGCTCCACAGCCTCCAGGACCACAGATTCTGGCGGGTCGGCTACCACGGAATCAAACATGCAAACATCATATCCATGATCTGCCAGATTCTGAAACGATGGAATCTCCAATCCTTTACCGGTGATTCCTTTATCCGTAACCACCACAACCGCCCCTGCTTTGGGCGCCACGTGAAGATCCTCAAGCACCAGTCTGCCGAGCGACTTTGCAGCTCCAGGCTTACACACCAGGCTCTTCGTCGTGTGAAACGCGAACGACAGGCCAGTCCCAAGTCCGTGCGTCATCTTGCACTCCCTGACTTTTTGCTTTTTCCCCTCCTCTTCCCTCGACAATCTCCTCAAGCGGTTTCCCAACCAGCACCTCGGTCTTCTCGTCTCTGTCTTCTTCGTCGTCTCTGTAATACTCGAGCACCGTGACTTTGTCACTTTGTCACTTTGTTACTTTGTTACTTTAGTCACTTTCACTTTACAAGAGTATCTTCTGAATTCTGAAATTCTGAATTCTGAATGCTGCACATCTCAATTGGAGCACTCCCAGTCGACCGCCTATACACGCCTACACTCCTCGACCATAAAGCCAATAGAAACTACTCTAATTTCTTGCTAGAGTCTGTTCTCAGGAACCTTTCGCACAGACGCTCGCGTAGTGTTGGCGTTATTGATGAATAGTAGAAAATTGTGATGTGAAACGAAAATACATTAGTCAGGCAGGGGACCGGTTCTCGTCACGTAGACGTCTCCATGACGAGGTAATATCCGTTGGTAGACAGAAATTCACAGTCAAGTTCAAGTTCAAGTTCAATTAGTTCAATATTCCGAAGTGAGTGTTGGTCGCGGTTGAGAGAGAGCTTGTTTGCGAGTGAGAGAGGACCTGCGAGTGCTGGGACTGCACTCGGGAGTGATTTGCGAGTACACATTTCAGATTTCTGTGAGCACGCGGCGTCGACGGAGTCCGCACGTACTTGACAAACGTCGGAAGTTTTGGAAGAGGCTGGGATATTAACGAGTCTGCCGCCAGCGAGAGAGGCTCGATTGCGTAGCTGCTGGTGGAAGCAAGGGCTGGCAAGGAAGATGCGCTTGTAGAATGAAGACACCTCGAGCGAACACGAAAAAGGCTAGTGTGGAGAGCGTGGAAGACCCGCTGCTCAAGCACTACCGATATGCAAAGCTTGAGCTCGTCTTTAATAGACTGGACATTGGAAAGAATGGGGCCATTTCATTCGCAGAGTATCTCACCACCACAGACAAGTTGACACCGGACGAAATTGAGCTCGCGCGGGTAGCTTTTGAGATTCTCGGTCCGGACAAAAATGGTAATGTCCACAAAAGGAAATTTATTGCTCTGCAGATCGAAGCGTTCGAGGACGTTCTAGATGCAGAGTTTGATCGATATGTACATATTATGACCAAGGGCTCGATTGTGCACAACCACACAAGAAAGGCGCTGATGGCAGCAGGCGTGGAAATACCAGAAGACTTTATTGATCCGCCGTCGGAAACGGTCCTTCGCATTGCATGGAGATTGGCGCAGAAAGCATTCGATAAGACCTATCGAATTGTGTTTGCTCGGTCTGTTCGAAGGCGGATTGCGGCGTATGAAATGTCAGCAAACGCGCGAGCAGCCCACATCAGGCGTATCCAGAAATTAAAGTTCCAATTGGAAAATCATGACAAGACTCTTTTGGACAAAGAGCATGAGCTTGCAATCACAGCACTCGAAGAAAAAGCACAAGTTCGAGGAACCCGGGTACCTCCCGTGAAGCGCAAGCAACACCGCATCGAGAAAGAGCTGAACGAGCGCGAAAAGCGTGAGAAGGAGCGAAATCGAGATGCTTATGGAGCAGAAGAGAAAGAAGGCGACGAATTTCTTCCACGCGGTTTGAAAGTAGGGAATGAGTTTCCGCCCATGGAAGTGGAGTGCTCCGGAACCAGAATTCGTGCATCTCAAGAGCTAGAAAGAAAACAGTTCTATGCTCGAGCAATGCAGTCGGAGAGAGAACTGACTGTCAATTCTGAACAGACCACCTAATTAGTGAAGATAGAACGACAACCCATGCGTCAATGCACTTGGAACCGAAAGATTTTTTTGCAGGTTCACACTTGCCACGACAATCAAAGTGTCGCACACACTAAGTGGTTTTGGCCCGTTCCGTGGCACTTTGGTACTGAGTACCAGGTGCCCAGCCGGCTTCAAGTGAGAAGCGGAAGGGACACGGATACTAGTACATGTCGAAGTTCATTCACCCTTGCGCTTTGCGAACTCGGCCGTCTATGGATTTTCGAATGCAGGAACCATGTCTCGAGCCGAAGAGTGTGTGTCCACTTCCACGCAGTCAAGTCTCAATGTAACGACAACGTAAAGCGCGACCGATCGAGCAGATCGTAATTAGCGCGCGCTCGCTTCATTGCCTGCTTGCTCATCCCTCGCCAGCTAGCGACTATCGCTAGGATTCGCTAGCCGCTTCTACCTCAGTAAGCCTACGCCTCTTTTTTGACGCGCGCCGGTTGTCCGTGTTCATTTCGGGGCAGCACATTAAAGACTTCTATCTTTTGCATAGCAAGCGTCCCCCAAAGAGGCTGCTGGTGAGAAGTAAAACCACCTCACTCATCCCAACCTGCACTCTTACTAAGTGATATCAGAAAACTACCACCCTCGAGGAAGTTGCTTGGAAAGAGCAGGTGCATGCCCTATGGCTTCATTAATCGTTTGTATAGCAGACTCTGGACGAGTGAAAAATTGGAGACTACTGGGGACTATAAGTTTGCTAGGGCGATTTGGTAGATTTTGCGAGCACACATATGAGCACACGTCCCATCTGGGCGAAAAATCAGATCTGATTTTTTGAGATAGGTTTTTCCAATTTAGGTCTCTCATTTGCTTGCTTGAGTTGGCAATGCTATCTTTCTTTCCTTCTTTCTTTCTTTCTGTCTGTCTTTGGGCTGAAAACAAACAATCTATCCTTTTGATCGCTTTCATTGCCTCCCGTCTTCGACGTCTGTTGTAAAGATGGAGGGAGAGTGCGGTTGACTTGAGCAAACCAAAACCAACAAAACCAACACGTACTTAGCCAGAGCCCAGCCGAAGCAAAGCCCGAAAGCCGCTTTTAGCACACGCTTGCTCTCAAAGCAACACGTAAAGCAGATAAGCTTGAAGCGCTACTGCCAGCCTTTGCAGTGGCAACGGAGCCTATCCGTGTCCAACATCTATCGCTTCCTTTCTTCCCTCCCTCCTACGCTCCTTCCTTCCCTCCCTCCTTCCCTGTCTCCCTCCCTCTCGTTCCGAAACGAAAGCTAGAAGGCTTGATTGAGAGCTTGAAGGATCAGTGCGGTACTCACAGGCAGTGCTCTACAGCTGAGGACGCTATCCTCAGTCAACGCTGCACTCACTGTGCTCTTGCCGCGTCCAAGATAACCTCACCTTGAACGCGCAACAAGCTACCCCGGATAAAACTTGTTGAATCTAACAGCGCAACGCAGCAGCGGTCGAGAGGCGTGAGGCTATCGAAGAGTGCGAGAAAGAGAGGCGAGTCTCGAACGAGAGGGTAACCAAAGGGCTGAAGGCTGAGATGCAAAGTGGTGAGCGAGCAAGTACTGGACTCGCTTGGCTTTGAACACGTTGGTAGATCGAAGAGCGCGGCGGACCAAGCCCGCCTCACGCGATGCGGCTCGCAATACTAAGTGCTGCCATACTGCTTGCAGCCGCCGGGACGGCTGTCGCAGACGAAGGAACACAAGAAGCTAACACGCAGATTCGCGGAGACCGAACACTCTACTTTGCAACAGACTACCCAACTGCGTATCCTACAGACTCTCCCTTGATTCTGGTGCCAACATCGGCGCCCACGGAGTCAGCAGCTCCAACAACCTCAATCACCGTGGCCCCGACTATGGCGCCAACCTTGACCGGCAAGGCGAACGGAACATTAAGCGTACCATCTCCATCAGAATCCGCAGAATCAAGTACACAGGATATGTCTCAGGGTCAAAGCATAATCTTTGGATTGTCAGTTGGCGGTGGCGTCTTTGCGCTCACGGTCGCAGGTTGTGTGACCAGAAGCCGATACCAGAGGTCAAAGAAGCCTGATCAGTGGTCTGTAGAAGAAGGCTCACAGAACCACCCTAGCACAGCGGCGTCATCAACCGGTTCTGGCCCCGTTGTTCAGCAACCGAGACGGCCGACGTTCTCAATGATGATGCAGTCCTTGCTGAAGAAGCCTGAGCCATCGTACATTGGCGGATATCCGGATCAGACGCCACTTGGGGGGCCGTCTTACGTCCAGCCTGGCTCTAATACCCCTGCCGGAATTGTGAGTGCCAACCAGATGAAGTCCATTTCAAGTACCCGCTCGACAAGCTCTCAATTCATGCGAGAGTCTCAGACGTCCAGGCCGTTTTCAGAAAGCAGCTTTACTGACGGGCAGGACAGGCAGATGTCCACCCGCTCCTCCGCATCGTCGATTGTATCTCTCTCGCGCATCATTCCCCTCGCGAAAAAGAACCCCTTCGCAAGCAGGTCGGGCTCCAGCAGAGAATCAAGCCCACAATCTATGTACTCAACTGGTAGTTCCCTTGCGTCGCGCTTCACCATGACCTCGCATAGCACGTTCTCTAATCCGCACGGCTCATCATTCCGAACCGTCGGTTAGGTGTATTGTATCCTCCTGTGATTTGTAGTTGAAAATTAAATTGTATTGCGTTCTGTCGTTATATAGTTCTATTCTCTTCGCCCGAGCCCCGGCCTGGACCACCAGTCAGCAACTTGACACAAACAGAACCCACCTCCAGAGTTTCTTTGTTCACAGTACAAGCAACATCCGCCCAGGAGAATGAGCAAAGGATAATGTACTCCCGCGGTTCGCAATCACGTTAGAGCTAGAGGCTCCATCGACCAGTGATCAAAGAGGGGCCGCATTCACAGAAGACGAAGAAACCGGCTGGCCCAAAACCATACTCTCTCTGCGCCGAGAATTTCTGATTACCGTCAGTCATGTCCATTATTCGCGTTACAAAGGACCAACAAAACGTGCTCGCCATCAATCTGTCTGGCACTGCGACGAGCGACAACACAGTTAACTTCGACCTAATTTATCCGTTGACGAAAGTTGGTCCGGTGATTGCTTATGCCAAACCCTTAGTGTGCAATAATGCCAGGTGTAGTGCAATGCTATGCCAGCTAAGCTGTTCCGTTCTCAAAGACAGAAGCCATTGCAATGCACTTCGGAATTCTGGAGTCAATTTGGCTGAAAAGAGGGAATTGAAACACGTGCGGATGGGGAGAAAACGAGTAGCAGAGGAAGGAAATTCAACGTCGAGGTAGCTAGCGTTGCTCCTCACAATCCCTTTCCGGCCAGAGCAGCGGCTTGTGATGTAGTTTTAGTATACCAAGATACTGGCACTGAGTCAGAGAGGAAGTTCGTTGTTGTTAGCACTGTGCTCCGTACGCGCTGCCGTGTTACATGCAAGTAGCGAATTGCGATAATTGCAATTGTTGCCAAGTGCCTTCCTCTAGATCACTGTGAAACCCCGCGGCCAAGTGTCTCGAAGGAGAGAATCAGCGCGAGCAGCTCTGCAGGAAGCTGCGCAGAGACTTGGGACCTGAGATTCGCGCAAGCAGCCGACTCTTCTTCTCATGAGAGCTAGAGAGGCGAGGCGAGCAGTCCATTCACATGTCGTTCACACAGAGGAGAGATGGCGGCCGGAGGTTGCTAGCATCTCGAAAATTCGCGGCCAATAGCTTTGCGGAGCGCAGCGAGAGCGACGCCGAGCGATCGTATGTGAGCCAGGGGGCGGCTCGCGCAGCGCCAGCTGAATATTCCTTTGGCGCGATGGGAAACCAGCAGCACGAGAACGTGTATATATCAAGTGATGATTCCAGTGACGACGAGGAGATTCACTCGAAGGCAAGCTCGGCAAGTCGGATGACCATTCACCGCGAAAGAAATGGGATATGGGTCAGCAGCGACGAAGAAGATGATGTTGAAGAGAAGGACGGTGACCATGAATATCACCAAACAGCTCGATCAAAAAACTCGTTTGCAAGAACATCACGGCAGAATCCGATTCGCCAACCCGGAGCTGGCTATGGGTCTGATTGCAGCAGTACTTCCAATCCTGCAAGAAGACAGCCTACGATGAAGAGAACATTGTCAATTGATCCCGCAAGATTCGGATCTACCCAGATGAAGGGGCCAGTCAAATCGTCACCAGCCTCCGCGTGGTCTTCGGGGTCATCAACCACAGCCAGTTCTAATACATCATATCCACCTCAGCAGTCTCAGTGGGCTCCAAGCGGGGGCAATGGGTACAGCCTGACGAGACGAAAATCCGCTGGTGAAGTGCTGCACAAGCGAAATCAGTCCTCTAAGGCCAGCAATCGGCGGTATCGAGAGCCCCAAGGCTATGACTCTTTTGAGAGTGTCAGTTTGGCGTCAGACGCGGAGGGATATGCATCCTCTGCCTCGTCACGCATGAATGGCTCAGTGCGACTTCGCCAATCAGCAAATCCGAGACGCGCCACGAGTGCCCGGCTTGCAAACTCAACGCACGCAAACATCTCAAATCAGTGGAACTCTCAACCCAGTGCCACGAAAGCACATGCAATAAATGCTCACATACCGTCAAACTCGTTTCTAACCTCAAGGCCCCGTCAAGTGCCTGTGAAGAATAATTTCACCACGCCAACCACGCAGCAACCCTCCGCAACAAGCAATACGTTTGCTCCAGTCGCCAAGTCAGCTTCAAGCATGCCGTCAGATGGCGGTATTCAGCTACACTCCGTGCAATTTTGGGATCCCGACGGATCACGCGCAAAGTACGCCGACTGGGCGATTCACGGGCTCAGCTTTGGGTCCGCCGTGTTTGCGTTGGCATCAGGGCACTACATTGTCGGTTTGGCCTTGCTCGCGCTGGCAGTTTTTTGCGGCGGTTACCTCGCCGCGATGTTTCGCGTCGGACGATGGCGCCAGCACTCTGGTATAACCCCTGCAGCTCTTTTCAATGATCTTTACGAGCTCGCAGAATCAGTCGCCACCGACACGCCCATGGCCACTCCCTCAGGGGTCGTTCGCGCCCGAAGAATCTGCGCTGGAGAGCTCGGCGCTGCTCTTGCACGGCAAGCCACAATGCTCGATGGATCCGAGAGGCTAATCTTTTGGGTGGAAGCCTGTGCTCATTTTCGCCTTACTTTGCGCGCTGGATGCCATCACCTCGGGGGCGGTCGATTGCAGCCTTCAAGGCTCACCAGCGCTAGCCTAGCAGCGTTCACCAGAGACATGCCCGTCTCCGTTTGCGCAAGCTGCGACAACAAGATCGCCATCGAACACAAGTTCCCGCTCAAGTGCGACTGAGCCTTCCTTCCTTCCTTCACTCACTCACTCACGGTGGGCTCGCTCCTTTGCCCGGACCGCCCAGGAACCCGCACGCGGCGCGGACCTCCTCTCTCGGTTCCAACTTGTTCCGACTGTTCCTTTGCTCTCTCTCTCTCTCTCTCTCTCTCTCCTCCGAGCTCTCTTCGCGCACTCTGCCCACCAGCGTACAACGTACAACGTACAGCGCGCACCCTCACCGCCAAAGCAGCAGCCATCTCGCCAGCGTCCCATTGTCCCATTGTCCCAGCGTCCCAGTGTCCCCGCGAGCAGGAGCAGGAGCAGGAGCAGGAGCAGGAGGAGGCATGGGGACGGCGAGCAGCAAGGGGGCGTCCTCCTCGCCGGCATCGGCGCCGAAGCACGCGCTGCTGTCGGACGGGGAATACGAGTTGGTGAGCGGGCGGTTCGACAAGCTGCGCGGGGAAGACGGCAAGGTGACGGCAGGTCGGGTCTGCGAGGCGCTGGGCCTGCCGGCGTCGGACGCAGCGGCGCTGGGCAGGGTCCTCGGGAGCAGCGAGGACGTGCAGAAGAAGGAGTTTGTGGACGCGGTCGCGTCCATGACGCGCGGGACGACCGCCGAGATGCGAAAGTCGCTGTTCAAGATGGCAGGGAACGGCCTGGATGTCAAGGCCATGATGCTCGCGGTGTACCATGCAGCGGGGAACGAGGGCGATGCTGACTTTGAAGCGATGCAGAAGGGGTTTGCAGCGTTTTGCAAGGCGCAAGCGCAGCTGGATGGAGGCGAAGAGAAGCCGAGCCTGGTGTACTTTGTGAGGTGGTGCACAGCCGATGTGCCGAGCCTTCAAGAGCCATTACACTCGCGTTTTGCCAGGCTCCTTGTGCTGAATCAGCAAGAGCAGCAGCAGAACTTGCAGAGCGTTGGCCTGTTCTCGGAGCCGACCAGGCAAGTGCTCGAAAGAGGAGAAGTGCTCGGGCTCGGGCAAGCTTTCGCGCTCACGATGTGTGACGCCAGGTGCCAAGCAGGTTGGGATCTTCTGTTCACCACGAGCAAGGACGGGATGTCATTTGACGGGCTGGCAAAAGGTCTCGTTGGATACTCGGGGCCGTCGTTGCTTGCTGTGAAAGATACCGAGGGAAACTGTTTCGGTGCGCTGGTGAGCGAGACGTGGGTGGAGGCCGGTCAATTTTACGGCAAACAAAACTCGATTTTGTTTTCATTTAAGCCAGAATTCGCAGCGCGACGTGCTCGCAGCGACGGGTCAGCCGAGGGGATGGGCAACTTTCAGTACCTCAAGATCAGAGGAAGAACGGGGTTCCACGGTGTCGGTTTCGGAGGCGATGAGACCTCCATGCGCTTGGCCATCGACAGAAATTTGGAGGAGTGTCGCGCCGGAAACTTCGATATGACCTACGAGCCGGGAAACCTTCGCACGACGGAGGGGGCAACCGCATCCTTTGTCCCCGTCACAATCGAATTGTGGGGTTTGGGGGGCGAAGACGCTTTGAGCGCGCAGGCCATGGAGCACGCTGATATTGACCGGATGCAGCAGAACAGACGACAAGTTGATCGCAAGAAGTTTGCAGAGAATGCCTTTGACCGGCAGTTTTTGCTCGGCAAGACCTTTGAACACCAAGAGCAGATCGAGCGGCGATGAATTATCAGTAACTGTGAATCACTGCTTCACGCTGTCGCTATTCCTAGTAGTTGTAAAAATAATGTCCTACCATTCTATCACATATTTCGCTCGTCAAAAGACGCCCGGTGCACTCGGTGCCTCTGCTTTGTGCTTTCGGCGCACCTCTCAAGCGAAGCACAACGTTTTTTTCGTTCCCCACGCAAGAATAGTTCTTTGGCGTATTTCGCGCACTCAGAGACCTCATCAGACGTCCTTCAGATTGCGCCCAAAGAAGAAAATCTCCCTCGATTCACTTCTAGAAGATTTGGGCTTGAACCTCTTGAACTCCTTGAAGGTCTTTTTCATGTCACTCGCAAAGAGCTGCTCCTCCGCACCTTGGAACACCTTCACCACGAAGCAACCTTTCGGCCGCAGAATCTCTCTCGCCGTTTCAAGCGCCATGCTCGCCAGTTCAACCTGTACCAGGTGATCCCGCTCCTTGTCCCCTGAGGTGTTGGGCGCCATGTCGCTCAGCACGACGTCCACTCCGTTGTCACCCCTGTCGCCGTCGCCAATCCCCGCGGCTTCCAAGATCCTCCTCCTAACTTGGTGGTCCCTAAAGTCGCCACGCACCACCTGCGCGTTTCCGAGCGCTTCAATCTCCAGAATGTCACTCATGACGAGCCTCGCTCCAGCGCCAACTCGCCGCTGCGCAGCCTGTGTCCAGCCGCCTGGCGCGGCGCCGAGGTCCACCACACTGCGTGCGGAGGGCAGGAACGAGAACTTGTCGTCGATTTCCAGGAGTTTGAACGCGGCGCGCGACCGGAAGCCCTCTCGCGCGCGTTGACGTACGAAAGGATCCCGCGCCTGTCGCGCTACCCACCGCGAGCCCATAGCTTTGACCTGTGCTTCTGTGTTTCTGTGCTTCTGTGCTTCTGTGCTTGCCGACGTTCGACTGTTTTCTTATGTTTTCATGCGGATGTTTGCTGGCACAAGCTGTGGCACGATGTGGCACTGCAGGTACGTGGGGATGTATTGTGTCATGTGTAATGAATGTAATGTGTGGTGGGTGTGCGCAGTGCAAGTGCAAGTGCGAGCGAAAGTAAGACAAGCAAGACAGGGAGAGAGTGGAATACAATGGAATACAAATACTTTTTACAGAACAGAATAAATTACAAAATGCGAACGGGACTTTCGCTGCGGACGATCGATGCATCGGCACTTTCGGCACGCGTTGTTAGGAGCTGCAGGAACTTGTTGATGAGTGGTGGTGCATTTAGGTGTTGTCGTCAGCGAGCGATGATTTCAGGAACGGCACCATACTCGAGCGGAAGTGAAGAATGGCTTGCTTGTTGGAAAGTTGCAGGAAAACAATCTCATCTCAGCCTGCAAAGTTCAGCAACGGACAGCAGACTCGCAAATTAGTGCGCCCAGACGCCGTAGATGCGCTCTTTCCGAAGAGCCAGATGGATCGGGCGGTTTGCAGGCCGGCGCAAGGATTGGATGATCATGTTGTGCGAGAGATCGAGCTTTTTGAGCCGAGAATTTTTCTCCAAGGCCGCTGCCAGAGCCGCTAGAGCGGGACCGAAAGTTATAGAATTGGTAGTCAGGTCTAGCTCTTCAATGCTGTGGTTCTTGGCAATCACCTGTTCACTCAACATCTGCAAACCGTCGTGGCCCAAATTGTTGAGACGCAGATTCAAGTGCAACAGAGATTTGTGTGAACCCAAAGGACGCAACATTAAATCCAAACCTTCCGAGCCAAGTTTGCAGCCATGGAGATCGAGCCTGCGCATCGACCTGCACTTCTTCACTATCTTTCCCAAAAGCTTCCCGGACTCAGATCCAAGCGGGTTATGCGACAAATCGACGTACTCGATAGTCGGACACTTGCACAACACAACAACCAGGGACTTGAGTCCAACGCTGGTTATGTCATTTTTTGGCAACTCCAGTTTGACCAACGTATGCCACCTTTTCAAAGCCTTCGCAAGGAGATGAGCGCCATTATCCCCAAAATTGAAATAATCGACCGTCCTCTCTTGCTGTTTGAGAATATTCTCCCGTCGATCCAGATCCCGCTCTGCCCTGTGTACGATTGCGTGCACTTGCGAATCATAAGGGTCGCAGATGATCCTCCTGTATTCTTGTAGTGAGCGCTCTTGCTCGACTTTCGCCTCCTCTAGATCGCGCCGTGCTCCCAGCCGGCGTCTGTTGTTGTGAAAGTCATTTTCTTGAGTTAGGCTCCCGCTCTAAATATTCCACTGCTCTCCCTATTGCTCTCTGCAGACTTACTTTTGACAGAACAATCTCAAACGATAGAGTCTCTGCGATTCATCGTCGATATTGCGAATGCTGGTGACCGCCTCAGCCGCAACCTCCACCTCCACTTCGACGAGCTCTCGCAGGTCTCTCTTCTCCTCTTCCTCCTCAGACTCAGAGTCATCGCCCTCGCCCTCGACCTCGACCTCGCCGTCTCCTGCCTCGCCGTTTTCCTCCTTGGAGGCCTTCTTCTTGCGCTTCCGCTTGGCCTTTTTCCCCTCCTCCTCCTCTACCAAGCTGCTACCCTCGCTGCTATTCGCTCTTGAAAACGAGGTGCGTCCGTCGCTGTGCTTCCTTTCCACGGCGTCCCCCGCTTCTCCTTCTGCATCATCTCGAGTGACGTGCTCTCCGCTGACGGCTTCCGTGGCGCTTTCGGAAACGTGGACGTCGTTCGCTTCGCCGGCCTCCTCTCCATTCTCTCCATTCTCGGGCTCCAGAATTTGAGCCTGCTCTTGTGCAACTTGTTCATCCATCCCTGAGCGCGCCACTGGCAGCGCTGGACCCAACCAACCCTCACGGCTGCGCGGTCTCCAAAAGCTATGCAACTTTTTGCAAAACAACAACTTTCTCATGTGACCGGTAAGCTTATGCAGTGCCACATTGCAGAGCCAAGTGCCAAAGTGACTACAGGCAGCGATAATCAGCGATAGGTGTGCTGCGAGTGCCAAAGTGTTCATGCCTTTTCATGCGTGGCAGGCGGGGGACGTTCATGTCGTTTTATGGTTTCGTGAAAACAATTTCGTGCGTGCATCCGCTTCCGCGAAAGAGGAAGTAAACTTTTGTTTTCGTTTGTTGTTCTTTCAACTTGGCAAATTTTGCAAATGATGGAACTGGGAGAAAGGAACCAGCTGAGCAGCTTACCCTTACCGTACCGGTACTGATTGTACTGATAGAATTTTTCTGTCTGGCGAAAGCCGCGTTTCGCAAGGTGTGTACAAGCTGAGTGCAAGTACTTTCATTACTTTCATTACTTTCATGTCATGAATGAATGGGGAGAGAGGTGTTGTTGATGAACTGAACTAACTGTAAAGACATCACATAGACTGAGGTGAGACATCACGGCAACTTGGCCTGTCTCGTATGTTCCATTGTACTATTGTACTGTCCCTTACTGGGTTTCCCTGGCGTTGCCATGTCCTATGTGCGGGAGAGGAAATAGCCCGAGTGAGCCAATCAAACAGCGTCCGAGGTTGGAAAATGGGGCATAGCCTCTGCAGCGTGCAGACCCAAAATACGAGCATAGCAGAGTGCATTGAAAGCAATGGAGGCAGATGGCGAAGATGGTATTCACTGGAGGGTCATGCATGTTCCGTCGGGGCGGAGCAAGTGTAGATTGTGCAAGCAAAGACTCGAGAAATTCACACCAATCCTGAGAGCAGCGACAGAAGAAGTGCACGAAATGTGGGGAGATAACTTCGGGTCATATCACTTCAAGTGCGGCATTATCGCTTCGCGGTCATCTCGAGGTAGGTGGTACAATATAGGATGCATCATCCGGTCTTTCAATGACATCAAATACTCGGATCCAGACTTGGAAGAAGAGTTCAAGGCCGTACTCAAGGAGATGGGACGTAGTTCGAAGAGACTCAAGGTAGAACCCGTGGGCCCTTCCGAGGCGCTTACAAACGCCATGGTTGGGGAATTCAAGGCGCAAGAGCTGAAGGCTAAATACGAAGCTATGACAATCTCACAATTGAAGGAATGCCTCAAACGCAATCTAATGCCTGTTTCCGGAGTGAAAACTGTTCTTGTGGACCGTTGCGTCGAAGGGGAAGGATTTGGGGTACCAGAAATGTGTCCGACGTGTGGCCAGGCTCGCCTGAAAACTCAAAGTGATGGCACCATGAAATGCCCTGGCTACTTTGACAAAGTCTTTAATTACTTCCGTACTTGCACGTTCGCCGGCTTTGGCAACCGAATTCCGTGGGTCAGCGAGGTCAAACAAGAGGTTCCAATCAAGCAGGAGATCAAACAAGAGGTTCCAATCAAGCAGGAGATCAAACAAGAGGTTTCAATCAAGCAGGAGATCAAGCAGGAGATTCCAATCAAGCAGGAAATTAAACAAGAGATTCCTGTTGAGCAGGAAGCTAGCCAGAAACAACGTCTGCAAGCCAAATACAGAGCCAAGACGATCGGGCAATTGAAGGATTACCTCAGACTCAATTCTATGCCTGTTTCTGGGAGGAAAGCTGTTCTTGTGGACCGCTGCGTCGAGGGCGAAGGTTGGGGGGTGCCGGGCAGGTGTCCAGTTTGTTGCCAAGCTCGTTTGAAAACGCAGAGTGACGGGACTATGAAGTGCCCTGGTTTTTCCGTGGCTGGGACGCGTGCCTACCACTACTGCACATTCGCTGGCGCAGCTGAGCGCACCCCGTGGGTCAACGATAGTAGGCATGAAGTGGACGATGAGCCCATGAATCAAACCAACAACTTGTCAGGCCGCAAACGACAACGCGAGCATCATGAGCATTTTGACGACAATGCCATTTATTTGCCTGTAAGTCCTGTGTATCAAAATCCCGTGCTGTTTGGCCCCTACTTTTATCCTCAAGATCCGCAATTCTAAAGGACCTGTCCAACCAAGCCAAGTTCTCACTGTCAATCAAACATAATTTTTAATTAAATATCCGCTCTGTTCACGGTCTCTCTGCCACGCTACAATGTCGTCACAGCCAAACGTTTGTCGCACCGAACGCGTGCAATTCGCACCTAGATTTCTCCGCAACTATGAAAGTTTTCAAGTTCAACTAAGTCACTGTTAATCAAGGTTGAACGGATCTATTGACCAGGGATTCGGCCCATCCACGGTAGTAGTACTGACTCGCTCATCCACTTGAGCACACGCACCTTGACTGCGCGCGGGGCTGGGCGTGGAAAGGAAAGGTATGCAAAGGCAGGATGAAACGCGGCCCACCGCCAAAGCTGTTTGAAGAGAAAAGGGCGTACGAAGATGTGGAGGCAACGTTCAACTCCTTCATGGACGACAAAGAGGGCGCGCCCGACGACAAGCTTCTCGAACTCGAGCACCTGTACCAGCAGAAATGGTCGCTGCAAGAAGCAAAGCTGGCGAAGCTTGAGAGGGAGCGCAATGACGCCAGGTGCCAGCGCGACGAGATGGAGCTGAAGATGAAGANTCCAATCAAGCAGGAAATTAAACAAGAGATTCCTGTTGAGCAGGAAGCTAGCCAGAAACAACGTCTGCAAGCCAAATACAGAGCCAAGACGATCGGTCAATTGAGGGATTACCTCAGACTCAATTCTATGCCTGTTTCTGGGAGGAAAGCTGTTCTTGTGGACCGCTGCGTCGAGGGCGAAGGTTGGGGGGTGCCGGGCAGGTGTCCAGTTTGTTGCCAAGCTCGTCTGAAAACGCAGAGTGACGGGACTATGAAGTGCCCTGGTTTTTCCGTGGCTGGGACGAGTTCCTACCACTACTGCACATTCGCTGGCGCAGCTGAGCGCACCCCGTGGGTCAACGATAGTAGGCATGAAGTGGACGATGAGCCCATGAATCAAACCAACAACTTGTCAGGCCGCAAACGACAACGCGAGCATGATGAGCATTTTGACGACAATGCCATTTATTTGCCTGTAAGTCCTGTGTATCAAAATCCCGTGCTGTTTGGCCCCTACTTTTATCCTTAAGATCCGCAATTCTAAAGGACCTGTCCAACCAAGCCAAGTTCTCACTGTCACTCAAACATAATTTTTAATTAAATATCCGCTCTGTTCACGGTCTCTCTGCCACGCTACAATGTCGTCACAGCCAAACGTTTGTCGCACCGAACGCGTGCAATTCGCACCTAGATTTCTCCGCAACTATGAAAGTTTTCAAGTTCAACTAAGTTAATTAAGGGGTGAACGGATCTATTGACCAGGGATTCGGCCCATCCACGGTAGTAATACTGACTCGCTCACCTTTTGTTGTTGAGCACACGCACCTTGACTGCGTGCGGGGTTGGGCGTGAAAAGGAAAGCTATGCAAAGGCAGGATGAAACGCGGCCCACCGCCAAAGCTGTTTGAAGAGAAAAGGGCGTACGCAGATGTGGAGGCAACGTTCAACTCCTTCATGGACGACAAAGAGGGCGCGCCCGACGACAAGCTTCTCGAACTCGAGCACCTGTACCAGCAGAAATGGTCGCTGCAAGAAGCAAAGCTGGCGAAGCTTGAGAGGGAGCGCAATGACGCCAGGTGCCAGCGTGACGAGATGGAGCTGAAGATGAAGAAGGAACTATTACTGGCGCATGAGAATGCCAAGCTGGCACTTGATGAGGTGCACGCAAAGTACACGCAAGACAAGGCAAATTTAGAAGACTACAACCAATACGTCAAGAGCCATTACGAAATAACTGCCAAGCAAAATGAAGAGGAGAGAGCTCTGGAAGTGGCCAAACTTCACGCAAAAATACATGAATTCGAAAAGCGGCAACTGGAAATGGGCTTGGTGGACAGCCAGATGAGGCAGATCATTGCTCTCAAGAGAGAGGTGGAGGTTCTCAAGGAGGAGCTCAAAGTACAGAAACAAGAGTTTCTCGTGCAGTCAAACGCAAAAGACACAGCTCACAAGATGAAGCTCGAATCTGAGACGGCAAATCTGGTCTTGGAGAACAAGTCTTTGACGAGCAAAGTCAATGAAAAGACAATGGAATGCGTGCATCTTGCAAGAGAAGTGGAGCGTGTTTCTGATGAGAGAAACATTGCGAATTTCCAACTAGCAGAAGCAACTGAGCGTGTCGGACCTATTGAAAGGGAGTTGGCCCTCGTGCTTGAACAAGGCGAAGCATACGAGCGAGAACGGTTAAGCAACAGAGAAGTAATCGAATCTCTTCGGAGGAATCTTGCTGAGCAACGAAATGCATTTACCTCCGTGAAAAAGGAAAACAACCATTTGAGCAAGAAGCTGGCCGCTCGAGACAACGTAATAGCCGACTTCTCGCAAGAAATATTCGACTTGATTCACAAGCAAGACAGCGATGCGACGGAAGACTTTATTAAGCAGACTATCCTTCGGATTTATGACCGCTTCGTCAAAGGCACGGAGAACGAAGCCAGACTTATTGATCCTGACATGAATGTTTTGGATGGCTCCGCTGGTGCGCATGCAGCGCAAAGACTTCCCACGCTAGAATTCAATCGACAGCGCGCTGCGCTGGAGAAGGTAGCCTCCTCTATGGCCAAGCACGCAAAAAAATCAAACCGAAAGCTGCAAGACCACAAAAAGCAGGCGATTGAAGAGAATAGTCGCCTGCTTGCCGAAAACAAGGAACTTCGGAGAAGGTTGCTCACCACACAGCGCAATTTATCCAAAGCGGATGTGCAGCATATCGACCTCGAGGCCGCACACTATGGCAATAGAAAACCGCCATCCACTAGCCCATCAAAACGAAGGGAGCGTCCTTCAGAGGTTCTTGCAAAGGCAAGAGACGAAGATGAGGAGAGGAGAGAAGCACGGCCCAGCACGACCAGCTCTCCCACTCGAAAGTCAACGCACACCATCCACATACCCAAGCCTGGCCAGGCACTTGGCCAAATAACTTCGCAACCACTCGAAGTACTTTCCCCGCCAACGCTTACGAGGGATTGGAGCCTGCGAAATATGCTTCGGCCTGGAGGTAAACGCTGCTAAAATTTTGATTAATAGTAGGAAAGAAAGAACAAGCGTGATTTTCTCTTGCCTTGACACCGAATCGTGAAGAGCTCAAAGCATGCGCACCCTAGACGAACAAATTTAGTTTCTTTTTTAAAAGCACAGCAAAAACAACGCTTGAGCTCAGAGGTACAGGGACGCGGCAAAGATGATATCACGCTTGATAAGCTCAACGGCTTTGGTAAATGTTGCCAGAAGCGTCTCATCCCCAATTACACGAGCCGTAGCGCAAAGCTGGCGAAGCAGCTCCACAAGGCGGCGCACACTGCGGATGATTGACCCTTCGAACACGTCGGTAGTCTCGCAAACTTCTCTAAACGTCGCTCCTTGACACCACTTGAGAACTGGTTCCATCAGATCGTACCTAAAACTGCTGGCAGCTTCCTCGGGGTCTGTCGGGATGTTTGCATCGGTCTGCACCTGTGCAATATGTTTCGCGGCGTTGACGAGGGTGCGGTGCAATGGCTCAAGCTCCGATGGGAGCTTCATCTCCGGCTCACCGGGTTCAGCATACACAAAACAAGACAACATGGCAGCAGCATGAGCAGGGCTCAGGTCGTTGAAGGCGCCGCCGAGAAGAAGCTCTGTCAAGACGAGCTCGTCTGCGGTAGAGATCTCGCATCCCACTCGGCCTTTAAGCTGAATGACGCCATCCTTGTCCACGTGGCCAAGGCGCCGAAGAACGGTCTTCATTGAATGCAAGCGATCCTTCATTGGCAGAGACTTCTTGTCCTTGATTTCTCTTCGCAACAGCTTGATTTTCGTGCGCACATTAAACTTCTCGACGTATGCACTGTACAATTCTGCCTGGTCCGCTTTGTTTTCCATATTGTAAATCTCATTTCCCTTCAGCTGCAAGAGAAGAGCCTTTTGTTTTGCGCTAATCGCAATTATCTGAGGGTCCTCAATCTTCAGGTGCGTTTGGGCATCCAACAAAGGAATGTTATTGTCAAGCCGTATTTTTGACTCCTCAAGAGTTCGGAGGGCTTTCTCTTGCTCGACAGGATTTCGCAGATCGGAACCAACGTGGATACAGACCGTACTCACTGATTTGATATCTGTCAGCTTGAACGACACAGACCTTGCCACAGGCTCCTCTTCCTCTCCTTTGCCCTTCGCCTTCTGTTGCTTCTTCTTGCCCTTCTTTGCACTAGGTTCTGGCAGAGGGGCGACATAAGGCTTAATTTGCTTCTGCTTTGCAGCAGATGGGTCGCAAGGGACGATAACCTCCACAGCTTCTGGGAGAGCCTTGGACTGTTTGCTCGTATTTTTTACAACTCTGGCAACCACACCCCAACCCCAGCTGTTGTCCAGATTGACAAGACGACCTGGCTTGAGAAACCCAACAATTTTTTCCGGTGAAAACACTTGCGCGTGAAGCTGCTGTTCGCATCTCAAGAGCTGAGAGACCACATGGTGATATTCTGCAAGCTTTGCCTCGTCCTTGACGACGAGATTTTCGTGCTCTGCCTCCAACGCTTTGAGCTGGCTTTCGAGCTCTGGAACTGCAGTCTCCTGCTGGAATGTGTACAACGAGTTGCGAATTACAAACTCCGGGTCGGCGTCTTCAACGCGCATAAGGTTGAGAAGCATGTTGTAACTGATTCTAAAAGTTGATGTAAGAGGGTTTGCTTGCCCGCTCATAATTTCCTTTGCTTGCGATGGCTCCATCTGCTCATCCATCATCTGGATTACGATACCACGCTCATCGAGGCCACGACGACCAGCACGGCCACTCATCTGAATGTACTCGCCTGGGTTTACCCATCTAAAATCCATGCCGTCATACTTTCGCATTGCCGTAAAAACGACAGTTTTCGCAGGCATGTTGATTCCCATGGCGAACGTCTCAGTAGCAAAGAGTACCTTTAAAAGACCCGCACCGAACAAAATCTCGGTTACCTCCTTTAGAATTGGGAGCAGGCCTCCGTGATGAATTCCGATGCCCTTTTGCAAAAGCGGAAGGAGAGACTGCACTTGGGGTAGGGATTTGTCGTCATCGTTCAGCGAGTCAATAGCGTTGTTGAACACCTCTGTGACCATTTTTTTGTCATCTTCCGTGTTGAGAGAAATCTTGGCCACCTGGGCAGCGTACTTTTCACAATCCTTCTTAGAGAACGAGAAAACAATTGCGGGATCGTAATTGCGCTCCTTGATCATCTCGAGGATACTCAAAAGGTCTCCCAACTTGTCTCGTCTCTTAGCTTGCATTCTCTTTCTGGCGTCCTTGGACTTTGCGGTGCCCTCCAGAACCTCGTCCATCAATGCTGTGTTGTTCAGAGTAGACATGGCCTTTTGGAATGTATCGTCGTGGAAGCGACTCTTTTCATCGACAATGAGGTACACGCCCTCACCACCGGATGGAAAGACATAGTGCTGAAGTGGTGTTGGGCGGTAGTTGGTGTACACTGCATGGCAAGGCTGGTGATGAATCTTCGAAATCCAGTCGCAAAATTGCTGCGCGTTGGGGATTGTTGCAGAGAGAAAAGCGTAGCGGACTTTGTGTGGCCTGTGAATTTCCCATTAGGCAAGGCATATGTTAAACAAAACGGCAAAAACAAAAATCAAACCCGAGGCATAAGGTCAGTAAGAAGACAACGTCTCGCACTCTAGTAAACCACGACAACTTACAACAACACGATGGCCTCCTCCCAGACGACCCCGCGCTCCCGATCGCGCATGTAGTGAACCTCGTCAAAAATCGCGTACGCTACTTCCCGAAGCACTTCGGAGCCGCGGTACAACATGGAGCGGAGAATCTCCGTGGTCATCACCAAGCAACTCGCGTTCGGGTTGATGGTAACATCTCCGGTCATGAGCCCCACGTCGGAGAACTCCTCCGATAAATCGCGGTACTTTTGATTCGACAGCGCCTTGATCGGCGAAGTATACACGACACGCTGCTTGTCTCTCAGCGCCATGGCAATGGCGTACTCTGCCACTACCGTCTTTCCCGCAGACGTATGCGCCGCCACAAGCACGCTCTCATTGCGCTCCAAATAACCGATCGCCTCTTTCTGGAACCCGTCCAACTCAAAAGGGTACACCTTCGCCGGCTTCCTCTCCGCTGCTTTGGCATTTCCTTGCGCAGCCTCCATCTCCGCGTCCTCCTCTGCAGCCCCGGTCACATTTTCACCGTCCGCCGGCCTAGAAGGCTCCTCCCCTTCCGCTGCATCTGCTGATTTCGCCGTGGTAGCCGAGTCTGTGCCATCTTTCTTGGCGACTTTGGCGACGTTGGCCCCGGCCTCACCGACGGAAGTGTCGGGCGTTCGACGCTTCTTGCTCGCCACTTTGCTGCTGCTCTGCTGCTTGTCTAGCTGCGCCGCAGTGCTCTCGTCCAGCTCCTTCCCATCGAACGCGGCGAACAATGAGTCCATCTCTCTCCCGCAAACTCAACCTCAAAACCTCAATCTCTATCAAGAAATCTCTCTCTCTTTCTCTCTTCCTTCTCCGTGGTTCGGTCGATTCTGCTACGCCAGCGAGCGCTGTCTCAGCAGGGTTGCTAGTCAGCTTTGCTATCCGTTGCTAAGGAGGGGTCCTCGCGCACCTCCTTCTTCGGCCTCGGGGACTTCGGAGAGTGAGAGAGAGAGAGAGAGTTTGTCCTCAGTGGGTGGTTCCTGAGATCAGCTAGAGGAAATGCATAGTCAACTGCTTAGGAGGCCCAGTGAAATGCGTTCCGCGAGTGTCATTAGGCAAGAGATAGTGCGACCAGATAGCAGTCCCTCCAGGGGCTCAGAGAACTGCTCTTCTGTTCGCCGCTTGGAGGAGCTGTTCTTTCGTTCGGCCTAATTGCGCATAGTGTACAATTTACCCTAACGAAACGATAGCTCATGGTCCTACCATTTGACGATAGGCAGCCACTATGGCACAACGTGCTTTCTATTACGTACTAACCCAGTCTTAGTTAGTAAGACGGGCGGTTAAAAGGACAGTAGCCTCCGGGAGTAAGTCATAATTGGACTCGGAGTGGAAGGTAGTACCGGTACACATACACGTGTGGAAAGGAGGAAGAAGACCAACCCATTTTTTTGGAAGGAAAAAACAAAGAAAGTAAGAAAGTAAGAGAGTAAGAAAGACAGGTGGGAGGGAGGGACGAGACTCGAGTGGGTGAGGGAGACATGCGCGATGAGGAAAGGGTGGCCAAATTCAACTCCGAATCAGCAGTGAACAGACCTCGCATCTCACAACTCAAAACTCACATCTCACATCTCGCACCCCGCATCTCGCAGTGCTCGCTAGGAGACTGCCCGCCTTCCAGTTCGTAGTTGGAGATCGACAGGTGGCTGTGAGGACAAAGGGACTCTGAACGGCCGGGTCTTGGCTCGCGTTGGTCGAATAAATCCGAAAAGTGTGGGCGTCGCTGGAGGCGCGCCTTCACAATCATTCCTTCTCCGAGGTCGATAGTTTATCTAACCCAGACTGCCACGTTCAACAGGAGCGCAGTTTAGAATTCCAGAATTCCGGAAAGGAGCGTCGCAAAACATCAACCATTCGGCGAAGATTCAAGCCGCGGCAGGGAATGTCCCAGCCGCAGGCAGCTGTGAAAGGGCTGTTGTTGTGGGTTGGCGTTTACCTGCTTAGTGGGGCGGCTCAGCCACTCGTGACGGATGCTATAAAGTACTCTGGCGGCGTGCGAAGCGGCGAGGCATGGCCCCCCACACTGGCCACGCTTTTAGCGAATTCGTTGGGAATGGCGTCCGTTGGATACCTGGAAGCTGGGCTTAGATGGGCTCAAAAGGCGCTGATCAACTCCGGAGCGTTCAAGAGGCGCCTCGCTGCAGCCGGGGCGATGGAGATGATGCCCATGCAAAAGGAGCTCAGTGCCCAAACCCGAGGGGTTGTTGCGAAGGACTATGCGCCAATCCCTGCCAATGTGATGTTCTGGGCAACGGCCATCGATTTTGTGAGTGGAATCCTCGTCGTGACGGGCTTGCTCATGGTTGGCTCTGGCGTTTATACCGTCATATACAGCAGCACGACGGCGTGGACGGCGGTGCTTTCATGGTTCTTCGGAGGAAAGCTCAGCCCTGGTCAGTGGATGGGGATCGGCTTTGTTTCGCTTGGTCTCGTCATGAACGCATTTGGGGTCATGGAAGGTGCGGCATCTGATTCCGAGGAGCATCGTGGAGTTTTGTTTGCTGGAGTGCTTGTTCTCGTTGTGGGAACAATTCTGCACGCTGGTGCATTTGTCTACAACGAGCGAGCCATAAAGGGCGCAGGCGTGTCACCTTTCCAACTATGCACCAAAATAGGCTCGACGGAGGCGCTGATTGTATTCTTTTACAATTCACTGTTGGTGCTCTGGTACAACCCGGACAAAATTTATTTTGCCCCAATACGCGATGCTGGATCTACAGTGCCTCACGTCCTTTCTTTATACGCTCTTTTGGTTTTCATGAACGCAATCCACGCGCTAGCGTTTTTTGCGATGCTTGGCCAGCTGGGGGCCGTCGCGACAGGTGTGCTGAAGAGCGTACTTGCCGTTTCCGTATTCTCCTTTGCTGCCGTGTTCTTTTGCACTTTTGAAGTGTCGCAGTGCTTTTCCGCCTTTAAGGCCGCATCGATGCTCATTGTACTGTTTGGATCGTTTGTGTACGGTCTTTCTGCTTCCGCGACAAGCAAGCCGCTTGCAAGTCGACGAGACTTGGTTTGAAAAATGAGAGCAGGACTCGATTCCTCACCCGGCACACGTCTTGGTGGCCTTTTCAAAAGCCTTCGAAGATTAGATTGTAAATACTTCCTCCTGTGTTGAAAAAGGAAACTACGGCGACGAATTAATTACAGCGAGTGTTCAAAAGTTTGATCAGTACCGACTCTTATTTTTCATTCACAATTAGTTCACAAGGACTCGTCTGAATCCGAGTTGTCATTATCCCCTGTCTGACTTTCCTCGGCGACATTGCCCCCGTCGTCGGACAGGTCCGACCTGTCTTCTCTCAGAGCCCGGGAAACGATTTCGCTTCCTTCATTCATTGCGCCGTCCCAGTCCTCCCCATCATGATCCTCGTTGTTGGCGCTTTGCAACCCTTCACTACGGCCGGAGCTGGAGCTGGAGCTGGAAACCAGCGACGCTTTAGAAATTTTTAGCTTTGGCTCAGAAAATTGCCGCCTATTTTTGGTCACCTTCCGCCACAAGAGATCCCTTCCCCACGGCTTGCCTCCCCATACATTGCGCTTCAACCGAAGAGGATAATCGTCAAGTTGCAAAAACCCAATACTTTGGGCGGCAATGTCTTTCCATCCAACGAGTGCAACATGAATAGCATTATCAAAGGCACGATAACGGTCCGCTGTGCCTTTAAGCCAAGCGTTCAGGTCTCCAACGTAAATCTCAATCTCCCAACGAATCGTTTGCAGCTTGTGTTGATATTTGAAAAGTTCTCGTGGCACATTCGTTTTCATCGCCGAAAGCCGTAGGAACTCTCTATAATTGATCTCTCCATCGCCATCATTGTCAAGCGCATGAACAAAGCGGTCTAAAATCGCATCTGTTGGCAAAATCTGCTGAATATCAAGAGATTGCAAAGCACCTTTAAATTCTCGAACGTCGATCTTTCCATTCCCATTCTGGTCAAAGACCCGGAATGCTCGTTCTACATCGAATTTTCCGGACCCTTCAGCATCTGAATACTGCAAAATGACAAACCTCAGCTCCGCAAGCGCTCTTCGCAAGAATGGGTCCCGAAGGAATTCTGCCCCCCAAATATCTTCCTCCGCTTCCACATCCACTAGCTTCTCCAGCAGATACTCGTGCGATGGAGCTTCCCCTTGGTAACTCGACTGGTCAATAGCTTCACTTTTCTCCTCAGAAACCATTCTCTTTGCAGGCCGCGCCTCCTCATCCGCCTTTCTTCCCGTAAGGCGAGGTGTATCGAGGGGAACCTCGTCCGCCTTCACGGCGCGCAAAAACTTATTGTAGGTGACAAGTTCTTCAACAGTATCGGGTCCAGTTACGTCGCACTCGGGTACCCCTTGCCGGGTAGGCAATGGACCGAGCTCGTCCTCGTCGACGCTTTCCTCGTCGCCCGCCTTATTCGAAGCCATGAATGGAGACCAATCTATCCGATCAAGAATCTCTGGCTCGATTCCCTCATCTTCAAGATACTTTGCCAAGATCTCAATCAATTTCGCTTTGGACAGTAACCCGGTGTGCGGGACGGGATCCAGAACCCGGAATTTGGCGCGTAAGAAAATCAAACTTCCCTCCTTGTCTCGAAGGAGTTCCTTTACCCACCCAAAAACATCAAATCTTGGGGGGTTCACAACGCTTTCCCAGGTCGCCAAATCCAAGGGCATGGGGAATAGATTTACAAAGCGCCAGAAAATTCCTCGCAGCTCGTTCTCATCATCCACCTCCTCCTGCAGAAACTCGGATATTCCGTATCTATTCGCAAACATTTCGTACAAATCTTCCGCGGTAGAGATGTGCCCAGCAGCGTGCTTGGAATAAGCTCGCTTCGCTCCTCCGATATCCTTGACGCAATTTCGCAAATGTCCAAGTATTCCAGTCAGAATGCGTGGAGATTCGTCAAAGGGAGAGAGCGTCCCACAAACTGTTTCAAAAGTTTCCGCACTATCATCATCGACACGCAGCTCTATGCGAATGATATTCCGACACTGCTCAAGTGTGAACCAACCCAACGGCCCCTCCTTCACGCTCAGCCGCAGCAAAATACCATTCTCTAGCAGTTCCAGCCTCCAGGCATCGACTTGTAGCACCTCGTCTTCTCCAGTGGCGCCCCGGATTTTGCCAAGCCACAAAACGCGCTGATAATTTTGGGAAAGGTCATTCTCACTCTTCGAGCCCTCAGCCTGCTTTTTGAAGATGGAGTGCGTATCTAGGGCGTACACGCGCTCAGAAAATACCTTTGCGTTTACGGGTGGAAGCCAAGCAACTTTCTCCAGCTCGGCAATTTCTGCGACTCTAACATTCCAGAAATCGATCTTCAGCACGTGAGAATCGGATTCTTCCATCCCTTTTGCTGTCACAAACACTGTCTCAAACACTGCTCTCTTACTCAACTTCCTGGACGGAACCGCAGAATTCTGAACAGTTGTTTGCTTGGATTTTGCAAATGTCAGGCGCACAGTCATGTGAAATTTATAGAGCGCTGTTTCTGCGGTCAAAATTGCTCTGTCCTGGTCAATTTTTTGCACTCGAAGAGATTCCCCGAGACAAGCCACACAGAGAGAGTAGATATCGATTTCTGCGCAAAGCAGCGCAAATGGATGTATCACCGCCAGAATAGGATCTCTGTGGTCTGCTGCGTTCTGGCCTTGAAACATGCTCAGCTGAAGAGTTCGAGAGTGAACTCGACGGCTGGTCTGCGCTCCAATTTGAGCCCATGCATACGATTGAACTCTGTTCACCTGCACGTAGCGGACCTTTTGCAAACCGCTTCGAATCGACTGGGTACTTGCGCTGCTTCTGTCGAAGGCTAGGTCTTGCTGCAGATACTGCCGCTGTAAGGATGCAAAGTCGGTGCGATTCGGCGAGTCCGAAATTTTGATGAGTTCCAGCACCTGGCGCTCTATCACGGACGTGTCATGCATGCTGTGAATTGAGTTCACCGCCTTGGCTATATCGAGCGCACATGCGGACACAATATCAGCCTGATTAGACTCCAGACAGGTACGGAGACCATCGAAGATGTCCAAAGATCTGTTAGTGCTATCACCCCTCCCGTACCTGAGAATATCGATCGACAAGTCTCTCTCAGGAGACACAATGCCGTAGTTTACCAAAAGATTCCGAACAGCTTTGCACTGGTCTTCTATCTCGCGGTGATCTGCCCCACTGCTTCCAGAATATTCTACAGCGTATACTGCGTGCTTTGCAAGCTGGCCAGGAGACCTTGGGCTCGCAAGATTGACGTTTGAAATTGTTTCCAAGGTGAAAGGATTCAGAATGAGCTTCACATGAACAACCTGTGGAGAGAAGCGTGGTGCGTCGATTGCCAGGTGGGCGGTGAAGCCCTTTCGAAGTGGGTTCCTTAGCGAAGAAAATATTGCTTCTCTCTCTTGTTTCTCTGCTCGAAGGTCAGCAGAGCGGATGAGAAACCCTCGCGCTCGGGCTTGCACTTTTGTGGCTGCAGAACTCCTTTGAGCGAACCTTCTCTCAAGCAGCTGGCTACGGACGATGTAACCGCGCGCGCGCGCCTGAATAGTTTGGCTTGCAGTATTTTGCAGAGCTCGCTGCTCCTCTTGGCGTTTCTGAATCAATCGAAGTCTCCGATAGATTTTTCTCGCAAGAAACTGCCGCCCGGTGGTCTGTATCGCTATAGCGGAGTGGTGCTTCTTCGCCTCATGAGCCCTTACACGGCGCTTTTCTTCCACCACCACGTTCGCTTGCCTATATGCCAAGTTGTCCTTGAAGAGTTTCTGCATCTTTCTCGCAGACCTGTCTTTTAACATTTCAATTGCATTAACTTGATGCTGAACACGAGCAAGAGCCTGTTTTTCACGCCGCGACGTTGCGAATGGTGAGTCCCCCCAGACTTGATGCACCACATCGAACCCAATCCGAATTGCCCCGTGATCCTTTGAGACGAGAACGTGCTGAAATTCGTCATAGGCGCATATCTGGGATTCGATAAAGCCAGACTGCTGAGCGGGAGTCCACAAGGCAACCCAATGCACATCTAAGACTGTTTCAAAGCGATTTTCATTTTTTGTGAAGCGCCCTGGTCCCACACTCTGATGGTTTTGAGAAGCTTGGCGCAACTTTTCCAGTCTCCCGCGAAGCTGCAGGGATGTCTTAATTCCCCCACTCTCAGCCTCCTCAATCCCTTTGGCTCCTCTGAGGGTCTCCAACACCTGATGAAGAGCAGCGCGTTTCCTAAAGATAAATGCGTCAATGTGCTTCACAAATTCCTCTACACTTGCAGTTCCATCGCTGTCCACGTCGAAGACATCGAAAAGTTGATTGATGACAGATATGTCATGCACGCCAAGCTCACGCATGCACGAGTGAAACTCAAAGCGGTCAATGGTTCCATCTCGGTTGAGGTCTAACAACTCGAACAGACGCTTGGAAACTGCGTTGATGTCGTGCGCACTCTCATGATCCTCACAGAGCAGATCAACAACTAATTGTAACAGCTTGTCGTTGGCTTTGTCAATTTGTTCCTGGGACGCGGCTCCGCGGTTGCTTATGACTGGTTTCACAAATGCCCAAGCTTCTTGAAGAAGACTCGTTTTTTCTGGAATGCCAAATCGTTCAAGGATGCGACTTTTTACCCGAGCCGATCTTGACTCAACTTCGCACAGAGAAAGAACCATCTCCACAAAGCCCTCTTTCGTGAGAACAGTAGCAAAGGCTGACTCAAAGTGCCCAGGGTTGCGATCAAACGCGTCCACAAAGCATTTCATAGTTTGCTCAAAATCTGCCACCTCTGCAACGTCAAGGTAGGCGAAAGCGTTTTCAAAAGCACGAAAGTCTTCTTTCGCCAGCTCTCGTACTTTTTCATCCGCTCTCCAGAGTTCGTCCAAGTTTATTCCGACTGGAAACTCCAGCTCCGCCAAATATTCTCGCAGCCTCTTATCTTCCAAGCTTGCTCTTCTGGACCGCGTGGCAAGTTTAAAAAATGAGACAAATCGGGGCAGGTTGCAGTCACGCCGCGAACCTGTGCACAGCTCTTCTGCTATTCTCCGCACGGGCTCAAGTCTAGAGTCCAGCGCATCCTCTTTAATGTCAAGCACCACTCTCATACTTCCTTCGAACTCGTCAGCATCAACGACTCCATCATTGTCCATGTCAAACAAGTGAAACACCTCTGAAGCACTGGACCGGCGAGCTAGCTCGTGGATCATTGCGAACAGTGAAACTTTGAAATTTTGATATTCTGACACGGGAAATCTGGCATTGGCGATGCTAGACTCCGAGGACACACGAGAAAGAGCATCATCCTGCAAAGTAAGAGCTCCAGTTTCACCTCCTAAGCCGCCAAGCTCCTCTTCCGCACGAGCTGTCAGATGTTTGAAGAGCTCTTCTAGACCCTTGACCTGGGTAAATCTATTGACAATGACAGAATGTGAGGCAAGCCTTCCTAGAGCTTGCAAAATATCGATTCGCTTCGCGTAGTCCCGGGCCTTCCTGCCAGAGGAGTCCACCGCTGCAGGGTCTGCTCCCCGTTCAACCAACAACCTCACGACGTTAACCTGGTTAGCAATGACGGCAGTGTGCAGCAGCGTTCGCCGAGTTGGCCCATTCAGAGATTGCAAGAGGTCCGGGTGTTGTCCCAGAATCATCTCCACCTGAGTTGCATCTCCTTTGCGAGTCGCCTCAAAAAGCGAGTTGATCGTAGAATTGGCATTCTCTCGCGCCTCGTCATCAGAGCCTTTGCACTCCAAACCTTGCCTTTCGTCCAGCCGCGTGAGGTCTGGGTCAAACATGATGGATAAAAACACTCGCGGGGATACAAAACTCGAGGAAGCGGCACCTTGAGCCACAGTGAAAACTGACCTTAGTCGGAGTTTCCCAACTACGTGAGTGCCATCGTTTGGCGCGATCATATCAACCCACATTGACCCATGCGTTTTAGAATGCAGGTCGGAAATTGGAATTCTCGCATGACTAAATACAGCTCCCCCATCGTACAATACTTCAACAATCAAGTGAGCTGTGCCGGCACTCTCCATACTACAACCAGGAAACATGAGTTCAAGTCGGTTTGAATCGGATTTGGTCCACTTGGCATGCTTCCCGTCGCTCCAGCACTTTTGCGTCAACCCTCTACAAAGCTGATTGGAAGAGCCCCATGGAAGCAATGTGGCCATTACCTGTGGGCAGAATGGCTCCCTGGACAAGTCACGAGCTTCGACAATGGTTATCGAAAGCGAGCCAGGATCTAGTATTTCGGCCAGAGGTTTTTCAGGCTGGGACTCCCCTTCCCGTGTCGAGCTGAACTGCGCCTTCTCGGACCCAGGGTCTGAATCGAGTCGAGGATTTATTAGCTCAAGTGCAGGGAAGGGTAAATGCTCTGCGTGCTCCTTGCTGCTGACGGAGATGCGAAGAAAAATAGATATTCCGTTTCCATCTTCGGAACGATGCCATCTCGCAACTCGTGCTGGACTGGATGCAAAAGACTCCAGCAGATCAACATGGAACGACTGAACCACTGTGCATTGCTCTGACCCTTCCTGAGGTTTAATCACGTCGAGTCGGATGGCATCGTGAGGGCCAATGCGGGAGCTCACTCCACTTAGAGAAAAGGCCTCGTTCCATTCCACGATCCCTTTGGAGGCATTTTTGAAAGCTGATTGCTTTTTGTTCAGCTGAGCAGTGGTAATGCTATTAAGATGTGGCCTGATCGCCAACTTGCCATCGTCAAAGTTCCCTCGAACTTTCAGCACTTCTAGTTTGAGCTCCTTTGCTTGCATGAAGCGCAGGCCACTGGACATCTGAAGTGCGACAGTCTTCTGGCTATCGGTGGACAAAGAGCTCTCCAGAAACTCGTTCTTGTCCACCTCTACCGTTGCAATTATTGGGCTCACAAGTGCTTGCGGCTCGAGTTCCGCCTCCTCTAACACAAACCGCACTCGTTCATGCTTTGGCTCCACAGGTAGAATCACTTCCAGGTTGGACCATCGAGGACATTCCCCGGCGCGTCTCGCGACATTGCTTGAACACAGCAAGTCCGCACCGTGAAAGACGCGAAGTCTCGAAGACAGGCTTGAGGTTGGCTGTCCCAAAGCGCCAATGATATTGCTTGCAACGACTCCAAACGAAATCTTTCCGTACGAGCGGCAAAGTTTGCGCCTTCTATAGCCTCGAAAGACTGACCCGATCTTGGTGGCAGCAGAAGTCTTCACGTCTAGAAGATACGCCTCACTATCTTCCACAAATCTGACTTGAGCAGAGGCCGAGACTACATCCTCCTTATCCTCGTAAGTGGGCCATTGCAAATCGAGCTTTTTCCAGTCTGAATACGCAGCCGGGTCAGCTTCGATCAATGTGGGCTTGAAAGCTTGCTTAGCCCCTTCTTTGTCGCGGCAAATTTGGAGAGAAATTTTCAATGGCTCCTGAGCAAAAGCACTTTGATGATTTTTCCAATATGCTTGACGGGGGTCTTGTCCGCTATAGTAGACTCGCACACATTGCGATCTCTTTGCGCTTCTCCTCAAAACTATAGGCGGCGACTTCGGCGAGTGAGATGTCACCTCATTCGCAAACAGGTAGTACACTTCATTTTCTGATGACGGAAAATGGAAGTCCGCGACTTGGACTTCAAAATAACCCTGGTACTTGGGTGCAAGTATCGTGGGAACCGTATTAAACCAGCTCTTGACATCGATTCCCACCTTTCGAACGAACTCTTCCGCGTTGAGTGTAATATTAAACGTATGCAATGTCCCGTCGGATGCGAGGACATCAGGCACGAGTTTGATTTCAAGCTTTTGGGAGTGTATATTTTGTAGTCCTTGAGTCTTGAGCTCGAGCGGGATTGCTCGATTCGAGTGCAAACGCTGTTCCGCACTGCCGAATGCTCCCTGGACGGAATTTGTGTCTTGAACGCTACACAACCTCGCCTCCACTTTGAATCTTGCGCTGGCTTTCAAGAACTCATGGCACCCTTCGGAGCTGGCAAAATTTGAGACATCTAGAAGAGTAATAAGAAATCTGCCCCCAAGTGCGAAAACCTGCTCCAGATCAAGAAACTCCTGCTTGATTATACGAGCAGCGACTTTTCGTGCCTCTTCAGAGATGGAAGCCGGATCGTGTCTCCGGGAGCCTGGTGCATCAGCCATTCCGCCTAACACAAATTTACGTCTTAGATCAGAGTCACGAAACTTAATGCCAGATTCCGGGTGCAATTTCAGCCTCTCGTTCAATGCTTGGTCAAGAACGCGCTTGTTTTCATCATACAAAAGTCTTTGCGCAATGGCTCGGCAAACTTTATTCGGTGATAGATCGTCCTGGAGCGAACCTTTCAACAAGAAGCGCTGGAAGACTTCGAAGGGCGTGATATACTTGGTATCGATCGCCCCGAGAGACGCGAGCACAGCAATCTCCTCTGGGGATATCGGGCGCAGTATATCGCTTCCAGCAGTTGCGTCAACTTGATTTGCAGTCTCGCTTTCGCTGTGGACTTGTTTGGCGTAGTTGACATACTTTTCAATTCCAGGAACTGCGCACTCCTCCAAGACATCCAGAACCGCGGTGCATCTGCGACTCAAACACTTTTGCTGGGCCCTTTGCATTCTTCGAAACGAGAGCACGGATAAAAGAAGCGCTTGTGCGGCTTGTTTTGCACTGACCTGCCAGGCACCGGTGATGAACTTCGCGAATTGCATGTCAGCAGGATCCGTGGAACAAAGTTTTGGCATACTTTCCGCAGCATATTTTGCAAGCAATGACTCTGGATCGTTCATCTCGGAGATGGCTGTCCGAAGGCTGTCACTTCTCTCCTTCATTGTAGCGCTCTCTGCGATTCGAAGGTTCTCCAAAGTTTTTAAGCCATCTTTCCACTTTTGTAACTCGGCTTTCAGCTCCGTTGCGGCATCTAAAGTAAGAGAACCTTCTTGCCAGCAACCCTCGCGGGCCAGGTAAGGTTGGAGAAGTCCATACACGCCCTTATCTTCATCGTTGATCTGACCAGAACGAGCACGGTTCTGCAGCTCCTGAAAATCGACTCCAACCAGCGCCTGAATGCTGAGCACCCTGGCGCGTAAAGTCGACTTTTCGGCGTGCGCCAAACGTAGCAGCACTTTCTCGAGACTTTCCTTTTCCGCACTTGATCCACTTTTCGCTGAAAACCTCGTGTAGCTCTCCGGGTGCTTGAGTAGCAATTTGTCTCCCTCAGAAGAATTTGTATCGTGGTCTTCTCTGAGCTGACGCAAAGCTATGGCGGTACGCCCGGAAATCTGCAGTAGCTCATCGTAGCTTTGTGAGTTGAAGGTGTCCTCGTAGTGGATTTGCTTGTATATGTCCTGGACTTTTTTCTCCACCAGCTCTTGACACGTTTGCTGAATATCGCTGTAAAGGGTGGTGCAGTCTCGCAAGCACTCGTTAAACAATCCGATTCGAGCATTTGGCTCGCATTCTAAAATAGCCTCCGTGCGCCGTTCAATCACATTTAGACGCCCTTCAAATTGTTTCAGCGTCTGTGAGCTCCACACCCGATCGTTTGGATTAGACTTCCTTGTGAAGGACTCTAGTGTCGCGTTTTGAATCAGTCTGACCTGCTGCGCAAGTTTCGCAGACTCCTCACTACAGGATAACGCGAATTGAACCATGGCAGCCCTGTTTTGTATTCTCTGCTCTAAACTTTCAATGGTCAATCCCCCCTGCTCTCCTGCGAGTCTCTCTAGCCAATCAAATGTAACCGACCCTTCCTCGTAATCTGAAATTTCGGTTCGCACGAGAATTCTCCCGGATGCTTCTTGGCCGTGCAATTGGAGATACTCTTCCCTTGCATGGGACCCTACCTGAGTGGAGCACGACCCAAGACTTGTGTCTCGAAAAGCAATTTTATCCCGGTCAAACACTTCGAATCTTAAGGTTACATTGCCGTTCGAGTCGCACTCGACATCGTCATCTTGGTCGAGGTCAATGCCAAATTTTTCGTTCCACTCCGGGTCAAGAGATTTCCTAATTACCTTCGTCTTGAGTGTCTGCTTGCCGATGTATATTTTGCAATACGGGTCGCTGGACGTGGCCACTCTATGAAAAATTCCCTTGCTGTCGGCAGCTCGCAAGCCCTCTGCACGTATAATCCGAGCCGTCACAACCTTCGGGCGCCCCCGGAGACCAACGTTAATATTTTTTGAAGGCATCTCCGTAGGAACTTCACGCTCTTCAAAAGAATAGGGTTCAGACCATGCGATTCTCCTCCCCGATTTGCACTCTACAAGGGCGAATTGGCATTTTTCGGTGCGAAAGTTGGCTTGCTTGAATCGAAGCGCTTGAGGTTCTTTCCATTCCATATCTGGCGCTTTAGCAGCCTCAGTTGCATGTTTTTCGCCAGAATCAAAGCGCACGAAAAGTCGCGCAGGACCTTCAAACGACGTCTGGCAATCCTTGATAGCTATGATTAACTCAGAGGCCTCCATCGAAGATGTGTTTGCGGGGCCAGCGCTTGAAATCTCAGCCCCTGAGATGCCTTGCACATTGCGAGCAGGCGAGATTGCAAGCGATTCCTTGGTCTTTCTCTCGATCCAGTGGATAAATTCAACCAGAGTGACAGACCCATTTCCATCCTCGTCAAGAAGCATGATCTCTTTAGCAAGCTGAGCTTCGTCAGCGACGTGCTTTGGAAATAGAAATGCAAGCTGCTCTGACACTAATTGGCCAACGACCGATGTTGGGATCTCGCCGGTGTGTTCAAGGTCATATCTCGAGAAAGCAGCAGAAAACCCCTCAAAACGGTTCAATAGGCTTGATTTGCGAGTTTGTTCGGAACCCAGCAACTTGGGGTATTGTTTGGCCGTTTGTCGTTCTTGTTTGCCTTTGCGAAGTGCCAATTGAACTCGAAAGCAGTTGCTTGCTCCTTTCAGTCTGTCCGCGCTGGAATCACTGGTAAAATCCACCCAAAAAGGCTTTCCGCCGTCTCTTTCGTCCCGTGCCAGGTCCACTAATGATATGAATTTGTAAGCCACAATGTTCCGATCACCGCAATTCTGACTGCAACCAACCACACGAACAAGAAACCCAAGCGGGAGATAGTGGCATCTCTGGCGGAATACAAATGATTCTCCCCAAAATATAGTTGGACGGCCACTCACCACTCGCGTTTGACACACTTCATCGGCCCAGGACCCTGCTGCATGTACAAGAGTAAGACGCACCGAGTATTCCGTCTGTTCAGCGGCGCCCTCTGCCTGGATAACCTGCGCATCATACATTGGGGAGACCATCGTGGTCGAAGGTTCGAGGAAGATTTTCACGACTCGAGCGAGAGGAAAGTCGTCTTGTTCCGATTCCTTTTCCTGATTGCGATCTACCAAGCGATACTCTCCTTGAATCTCACTTTCGGTCGGAAAAGTGTCAAAGAAGGATTCCCTATACTCGATTCCACGCAGTTTGTGGTGGAACTGGAACTTTAGTAACAAAGCCTTTGAGTGCAACACCTCATCGTTGACACCATTGTTGTAGAAAGCGCCAACGAGCGCGAATGCGCGTTGATCAAAGGCAGTGAGCACCTTTTCTATCTTTGGTCTCATCAAAACTTCGTCACCGTTCGACAAAACAAGAATCGCTTCACACAGATAAACCTTGTCATCGGGAATCGTCAGAGGAATAATCACATCGATAAAGCGAGTCGGGATCTCCTTTGCGAGGACGTCACGTGAGGGCTCTTCTGCAATAGTGTGATGGGAGGCCATCAACTCTTGGCGCTGGAGGCAGGCAGGGGATCTGGACACTCGTACCAGGAGCTCAAGAAAACCTTTGTCGGTGTCGAGTCTCTCAACAAGAGTTTCCGTGCGGTTGAGCTCAACATTTTGTGCATCCACGTGCCCTTGCGCGCTGAATGAACCGTCAGAGCTCTTTCCTTCACATTCGAGGCTGTAATCAAAGCTTTGCTCAGTGTGACTTGCAAAGCGAAACGGTCCCAGCTCTCGACAAACATACGCAGGCATCGGGCCGCTCAGCTCGAATTGCTGCGTCATGTACCACGTAGAATTGCTTCGTATTTTCACGACAGCGTCGACATTGTTTTTCGCAGCGGCAGGTGCAAAAACACGCATGACGGTGACGAAGAGATAGAGGCTCTCGCGGACTTCTTCTGAAGGGCTCGCTACACTTTGGTTCTCCTCACCTTCAGCCGATGAGGTATTGTCAATCTGATGAACAAGCTTTGGGGTCTCAGGCACCACAGCAAGCTTGATTTCGCCAGCACATTTCTCCTTTAATAAAAGCGGAAACCACTTCCCATTTGAGTGAGGCCCCGGAATTTGAGAATGCATACCGAAAGGTACCGAGACACTTCCAAGGCATTCTGTGCCGCAGTAAACAGTAAATGTATAGAGCACAGACTCACCAGCCGCAGCGCGGTCGGGAAAGGCGATGATCTCATTCCATCTTGGATTTGTTGGCCCTCCTTTTGGCGTGCTTTTAGTAACAAAGCTTCTCCCGTCCTGGGAATGCTGCTGTACTAATGTGGTGAGTTTCTCGTTTCCACAAAATCGGAGGTTCCGTGCTTCTATCACTTCGAATTTTCGTTCCTTTTCCGCACCGTCCGGTGAGAGAGGAGGGAGCCTACGCACTGGGGCACTGACAAGTTGGTTTAAGCCGCCTTGCTTTGCCCAGAGGTCAAAATCCATCGCATCCTTGACAATCTGAAGCCTAATACTCACGTGAGCTTTTCCCAAAGGAATTTGAAAATTATGCGAAGATAGCGATCCCAAGGCATCTGCGTCTAACGGTCGAAAGAAATTATCTAAGTGCAAGGTGACGATACTCAGAGAGACATTTCTTTGCGATCTTGCCTCCAACCTTAAAAAGCAGAACGCCGGATCAAGGGCATCATAGTCTTTGCACTTTAGCGCAAGTATTTGGTCGACAAATTCGTTCTGCTGAACTACACTTTGTGTTCGCGAGGCGCACAGAGAGCGGGTTCCCGCTCCTGTTTTCTTCGCGTCACCTACACAGATTATTTCTGCAAATATGTACATTCCATTTTGATCCACAATTGTCTCTGCGCTGGATATATAGAGATACAACCTTGGCCACTCAGGCGGCTTGGCTTCAGCCTCCTGAGCGCTTCCAGGATTCCAATTCAGCATGGCTTCGCCATTGTACCCGTCCTCACGGACACCAGTGTAGCTCGCGCACTCAACTGCCTGCAAAGGCTCCCACCTCTGCTGTTTCGAGGACAATGGCCCAAAGGTAGCCTTAAGGAGACTAGACCGCAGACCCGAAGCTGCCCCTGCTAGCTCGAGCGTTATAAAGTCGGTCTGTAAATTCTGGGACACAAGTGCGAGCTCGCCAAGATCAAGATTTGCGTCTGCATCATTTGTACATCTCCACAAAGTAGACGGATAGAGCTGTGAAGAATTCATCAAGTTGGTTGATATACAGATGTTCCTGGACCCCCATTTGAGGTGCACTCCAGTGCCTTGAGCCCCGGGTTGAAGAGATTTTGGCAGATTCCGCAAGCTTAGCTTGGACAGCTGTAATGGCTGCGAGGGTTGGGGAGATTGTGCGGCTCCAGACACTATAGCACCCTTCCCTTCGGGCGCAAACTCGAGATCAAGTTTTAGTGTCAATACACACAGCTTAGGAAATCTCATTTGCACCATTTGGTTTTTGGATGGAATCGGCAATAGACTCGCGCTCTTGCGCTTCTCAGAGAGCGACACTGCGATCTCGATCGGCTCGGTCGCTGGGCTCCAGCCAGGAATCCGAAGCACCTCGTTCCAGCGCGCAACTGCGCCATCCACATGCGCGTCGCCGGTATGGGCCTCTGTCTTATCCTTCTGCGCCGTCTGCATCTTTGGCCACTTTGCAGACACCTTTGCCCCGCGCAATTGCGATTGCAATTGCACCTGCTCCGACTCCCGATCGACCTCCGCAGACACAACATTCAGCAACCACACTCCACGCACCCGCTCTGCATCCGCCGTTCCCCAACCTCCTTTCTCGTCATGAGCTTCTGCCACCTCATGCGCTTCACCCAATTCATCGACTCCCGCAATCTCTCCATCATCTTCACGGCCCGAGCCGCCCTCCATGTGGACGATGAGTGTGCAGTGCCCCTGCACTTCCCTGTTGCCTCCCAGCAACGGCACTTGCCTCTCTTCCGACCGCTGGCCGCCGTGCGTGTCCATTCTCTTCGCCTGTGCTCGCGAGAGAACGTCGCTCAGCGGCACTGCGCCGCGCACGGTTCCATCTGTTCCTTCCGTTCCTTCCGTCCCATCTGTTTTTCTTCGCCGCGTCCTTCTCTGCCGGGGCGTCGCTTGCTCAGTCCTCTCAGTCCTCTCAGTGCCGTCGCTTCTGTGGCTTCTGTCGCCCGTGTCGCTCGCCTTGTCGCGCTCTGCCGCGGTCCGAGCGCTGTCCGAGTGCACCACCACCCACACATCTGCCACTTGAGTGGCGCGGAGGCGCATCCATCCCCGCGCGTCTCTGCCGCGCCACACGCTCTCAGGCAGCACGCGCACGTGCGCGCCGCCGGAGGTTTCCACGCGCACGCGGACCATGCTCTGTTATGCGCGCGCGTACCCCCCCACCCCCCCGCGTACACACAGGTATTGGAGTACACTCCCCCTTTCAGCTGTGGGTTCCCGGTTCCCGGTTCCTGCTGAGGACAAGTGGGATTGGGGTGATTGGGGGAAGCCTGAGGGTTAGGCTCGAGGCTAAGAGCCGCTAGACCTGTCGGGTTGACCGTTACGGGTGCGTTCCGCAGATGCGTTCCGCAGATGCGTTCCGGAGAGGTGGCTACCTTCCAGTAGGCATCCTATAGGGTTTGTTTACTTACGCTACACATCGCTACTAGCTAGACTCGTTAAAAGAGTCCAAGTTGACTCGGGAGAGCGAAAGGGGCGAGCATGAAAGTGATGTAATGTTTGCATTCTTGTGTGGTGAGCGACCAAGACAAATGGTATAACAGAGTGCTTTAGCGGAGAGAATTAAAATAGTCATGGATGAGAGCCGCTGCAGCTTTCTCGCCACGGCTTTCAGAGGCAAGCTTGCGTGACAGGTCTTGGCAATGCGTAATGATTATCGGTTGCAAACAGCTTTCGATGGCGGCGCGGAAGTTGAGAATGGTACAATCAGCTCGCGAGACCTCAACACCACAATGGTGAGCTGTCACAACGCTCGCCCAGAACCGCTGGTCAGACCATTGCAGGACAGGTACGATGACGCTTGGAGTGCCTGCGAACAAGCCAGCCGCTGTCGTTCCTGCCCCTCCATGGTGAATGATGCAATCACACAGGGGAAAAACAAGCTCATGAGGGACGCTCTCTCGAAGAAAAAATACAGATGAGGAGGTGTTACTGCTAATCTCCAATGTGGTGGCCACAATCGCACTCCACCCTGGAGAATCGCCCACAGTTTTAATTGCGGTTTCTATCAGGTCTTTCACGGATCTCATCGATCCAAATGAAACAAAAAGCACTTTTTTGCCCTTGCGCTGCTCGTCAGAAATGAAAGCTTTCACTTCTAGTGTTGACCAGTCTTCTTCTCCAGAAGCCACCCGCCAGTAACCAGTTAGCTTCACATTGTCAGGCCAGTCTTTGGGTCTGGCTACGACATTGGGAGAGTACGCGTGTAAGGCTAGCTGCTCTTGCACGTCCTTCAAGCTCTGAAGTGGGTCTGCTTTGCTGAGACCAAAGCTGCTTCTCAGTCGTTCGTCGCTTTTGGCGAGCCCAGTCCGCAAAGCGGCAAACACAATTTGAAGGCCTCGGTACGTGTACAATGATTTGTTGATCCAGCCTGTGGCTTTAGGCAGAACAGATTTTACCCAGCTAAAGCGCCGCAAGAACTCTACCGGAGGAAAGTCCGCCGTTGGAGTGTCTGAAGGTGAGAAGTGCGCGCACAAGCACGGAACTCCTCTCGCTTCCGCGATGTGCATTGCAATCGAGCGAGTTAGTGCAGTGCAGACGAGTAATGTGGCACCGTCGCTGGCATCCCACAGGCCTTGGCCCAAGCTCGGGTAGACATCATTCAATACTTGCAGCACCTGCGAAAACGACCCCCTTTTGAGATCAAATATTGCCTCAGGTTGACGCACCTCATCAACGCCACAATTCCGGAAAGGGATCCCGTTTTCTGAGACGAACTTCTCATAGCAAAGTGGCGCAGATATGAAAACCTTGACTCCGCGCTCTAGCAGGGCGTTCGCAAGGGCCAGGCACGGCTGGATATCTCCTCTTGTACCGTAGGTGAGGATGCCCACGTGCAAAATTTCATCTTTGGCGCTTACCACCCACCTCTGCCGCGCAGGAGGTACCTGCTTCTCCGTCTTTTGCAGTTTGGAAAGCGCCAATGCCAGGCAGCACGCCCCCAGTATCGCAAAGCAAAGTGCGATATACATTGGTACCTTTCTCCCCGTAACTTCACATTCCACTCACGGGTCTAATGCGTCTCACGCGCTCACTTGGTGAGTCAAAGTCCACGCTGTTTCAACTCTCGAGTATCCATAAGTTAGTATCCATGACCCTTCATCACGTCAGCATGATGTAGTACGTACACACTCAGTCACCCAGCCAACCCCGGTTCCTGTCACGCGAACCTGCGGGTTCTTCCATCTTACCACATTATTAGCCATATTTCCGTCCGCAAGCCGATACCACACTGCCAATCAACCTCTTAACAGGGACCGTCAGCCGCCCTCCGTCATAATGCATAAACACCCAGCCAGGCGCTGCAGTAGTACTCTGTACCCATTCAGCGGAACGCAATTATCTGGCGCATCCGACAAAATCCATTGCATTTATTGCATTCATAGCATTATTGCATGATTGCATTTACAGCATTTTTGCATTGCAGAGAGTAGCGAGCGCAGTGAGAGTAGTGAGGGAGAGAGAGATGAGCACTGGTAAACTCACTTCCAGCCACCCATGTGCTACCCCGTGCCGCTAAGACCGCACCATGCGCGCGAGAGGACAGAGAGAGAGAGAGAGAGAGAGATTAGAGAGATAGACAAAACAGCCAACACAGCCCAAGTAGCCACCCACTCACACAGGAGAGCAGAGCAAGAGCAAGAGAGAGAAAGAGAGAGTGAGAGAGAGAGCGGTCTGTCGCGTAGGGAAGGTGGTTGGTTGGTAGCTGTGCAAAAGCAGCGATAAACGCGCCAAGTCGGGAAGAGGTTGAGGAGGTTGAGGAGGTAGAGGAGGTAGAGGAGGCGCGACGCAGTAGAGCGGTGGAGATAATGGGCCGCACAAGTCGCGCGAGCGAGGCAGGGAGCAGCAGGAGCGGCAGGAGCGCACGCGCAGAGGATGTTGCGAACCGTCTGCCGCGGACGATGCCTTCTGGCACGAATGACCCTCTGCCGGACCTGGACAAGGCGAAGAACCTGTACGAGGTGTCAGCGCCGCACGTGGAGGCGTTCAACTACGCGATAGGAGACGGGCTCAAGTATGCCCTGAACGACATCCGGCCGAAGGGCATGCTCTTGCCAGGCGGCGTCAAGGTCAGAGTCTGGCTCGAGGAGGTGCGCCTGCACAAGCCGAGGAAAGGCGACCATGGCGGCCATGTTGACGCGCTCATGTATCCGGCAGAGTGCAGAGAGCGGGGGATTCACTACGGAGGCAGGATGACTGGAACCGTGTGCTTTGAAATAGGAGGCAAGGTGACCCGGATCTCGAAAATTTTGGGTGTGTTGCCGATTATGGTTCGATCCAAAATGTGCAATCTGGACAATGCCACACCACAGCAACTTATCAAGCTCAAGGAAGATGCCACGGAGTTCGGGGGATACTTCATTTGCAACGGCAACGAACGTCTCATTCGCATGCTTCAGGTGCCAAGAAGGAACCACATCATGGCGTTGGAGCGCTCGTCATACCGCAAGCGTGGGCCAAAGTTTACGGAGAAGGCAGTTACCATGCGCTGTGTTGGGCCTGACCAAACAGGTTCTAGTGTAGTTATTCATTACATGCGTGACGGTACGGCAATGGTCCGAGTGTTGATTCGCAAGGCAGAGTATTTCGTTCCTGTCATGCTCTTATTGAAGGCTTTTCGGTCTCCAATGGCAACCGACAAGGAAATCTACACCAGCATTCTTCGCGGTGCCCATTTGGACGGAGATACATTTATCTCTGACAGAGTCGAGCTTGCGCTGCGCCAAATCGCCGACCTGCGGCTCTACACCAAGGACCAGTGCCTTGCGTACCTTGGATCTCAGTTCCGTGGAATCATTGATGACATTGCTGAGTATCACACCAATATTGAGGCCGGCCAAATTTTCCTGGAAAAGTACTTTTTCATTCACTTGAATAACTCCACCACCGACGAGATTTGCCCTGGAGAGCGGGATGGCATCAAGATCGCCGGGGGTCTTTCGGACGACCAAATTGGGTTAGAAAAGTTTAATCTGTTGATCGAGATGCTCCGCAAATTGTACGCATTCGTCAACGGCCAGATTGATGCCGACAATCCGGATGCATTATCAAACCACGAACTGTTGTTGGGCGGACATGTCTATTTGTCGATTTTAAAGGAGCGGTTGAGCATGTTTCTCGTGGGAGTGCGCGCTTTCTTGCGCAAAGAATATTTTGCGGCCAAGTCGGACTCATCGCGCAGCGACATCTTGAGCGGGGATCTCAAGCATCTTCGCAGAGCAATTGACTACCAGGCGGACCTGGGCAAGAAGATATTCTTCTTTTTGGCAACTGGCAATCTGTTCAGCGAGAGTGGGCTGGATCTTATGCAAGTTTCTGGCTACACCATCATCGCTGAAAAACTGAATCGATACCGTTATTTGTCCCATTTCCGATCCGTGCACCGTGGCCAATTTTTCACCACGATGAAAACCACCGCTGTCCGGAAGCTTTTGCCTGACGGGTGGGGTTTCATGTGCCCTGTGCACACTCCCGATGGATCCCCGTGCGGTCTTTTGAATCATCTTGCTGCGTTGGCAACCATCGTTACCTCTCAGCCACGAAACTTAAACTCCCTCGGGGGGTACAGCGAAAGCGCTATCGCAGCGGTAAACAGCGGAAGCGACCCAAGCGTCATTAAACACAAGAGGAAGAAGAGCAGGTCCATCGTCAGTGGATCTTCTGCAGGGAGCACTTCAATCGCCCCATCGCTTGTGATGGAGTCGTCCGGAACCACCTTGTCTCCTCTGGCAAATCTGATCAGGAGCCTTACTGAGTGGGGCGTGATTCCTTGTGGCCCTCGTTCCAATGGCTTGATCGCTCCATACCACTTTCTACCCGTGATGATTGATGGTAGAGTGATCGGGTATTGCAGTGAAAAAGTGCTCGCCAACGACGTGGTTCCCCGTTTGCGGCGTATGAAGGCAACGAGCTTGCGAATGGAAGCGGAGGAACTCAAAAAGAACAACACCAATTTCTTCCCCACCGCGGGAACTTTGAAGAAATTCTCAGTCGACGCGCATGCATTCCTCACTACAACCCTCGAGATCTGCTTCGCCCCGACCTCCGAACGCGGAGGCGCGTACCCAGGACTCTTTCTTTTCAGCAGTCCTGGACGTCTGATCCGACCAGTTGTGCACCTCGAGACAGGTCTTGTGGAGCTTACCGGAGTTATGGGCCAGCTGTTTACGGAGGTGGCAGTGCGCCCCGAGGAGGTGCGTGTCGGAGTTGACTCACACTGTGAGCTCTGGCCCACCGCAATGCTCAGTCTCATCGCATCCCTCACCCCGTTCAGCGACTTCAACCAGAGTCCCAGAAACATGTACCAGTGCCAGATGGGTAAGCAAACGATGGGATCCCCGCTCCATAACTATAGGTTCAGAGCGGACAATAAGCTCTACAGAATTCAGAACCCGCAAGCCCCAATCGTGCAGACCGTTGCTCAAAGCGTGTACAGCATGGACGAGTATCCGAACGGCACAAATGCTGTCGTAGCGGTCATCTCTTACACCGGCTATGATATGGAGGACGCTATGATTATCAACAAATCTGCGTACGAGCGCGGGTTCGGCCACGGTAGCGTGTACAAAACAAAAATCCTGGACCTTAGCGATAGGTCAGGCAGCGAAAAGGTCTTCTCAAACATTTATCCTGACAATCACATCAAAAAGGGGCTCAAAATCGTCGACTGTCTTGATCTCGACGGTCTCCCTTTCGTCGGTGAGTACCTGACCGAAGGCACTCCTCTGGCTTGCAGTGTGTCTCTGGACACTGGCGCTATTCATGTGGAGAAGCACAAAGACTCGGAGCCTTGTGTCATTGACTCCGTAAGGGTTCTTTGTGACTCTTCAAACTTGGAAGGTATCCGCAAAGTAAAGATCACGTTCCGATATGACCGTAATCCTGTGATTGGAGACAAGTTTTCGAGTCGCCACGGACAGAAGGGTGTGCTCTCCATCCTTTGGCCGCAAGAGGACATGCCTTTCACGGAGTCTGGCATGTCCCCTGATGTTATCATCAACCCACACGCCTTCCCCTCCCGTATGACCATCGGTATGTTGGTGGAGTCCATGGCAGGAAAAGCAGGTGCTCTTCACGGCGTGTATCAGGACGCCACGCCTTTCACGATGCAGGGAGATACCGAGGGAGAGACCGCTGTGGACTACTTTGGCGAGCAGTTGCGTGCAGCCGGGTACAACTACTACGGCTCAGAACCTTTGTACAGCGGTTTGCAAGGGACGGAACTCAGAGCCGATATTTACATCGGGTTGGTCTATTACCAGCGTCTGCGTCACATGGTGTCAGACAAATCGCAGGTGCGTAGCCTTGGGCCGATCGACCCAGTTACGCGGCAGCCTGTGAAGGGTCGTAAGCGGATGGGTGGTGTTCGCTTTGGAGAAATGGAGCGTGACTCTCTTCTGGCACACGGAACCTCCTTTTTGATGCGCGACCGCTTGCTCAATTGTTCAGACCGACACGTGGCATACGTGTGTTGCGGCTCGATCATTTCCGTCCACGCCTTTTCAGGTCCTCATTCTTCTGACAAGTATTTGGGACTTATGGGCGATGAAGACCCTGCAAACATTAACGAAATGAAAGATGAAGACAATGAGGAGAAGTCAGCGTTCCAAGCTCCAAAGTCTAGCACGAAGATTGTTTGTGATCTCTGCGGCCGCACGGACAAATGGTATGCCATCACCATCCCGTATGTGCTGAGGTTCCTGGTTAACGAGCTGGCTGCGATGGGTATTAAAATCGTCATTCACTAGACTGGGAAAAGTTTTGCTTGAAAATTTGAAGACAAAGGAGAAAACGATAGATCATTTTAGGAAGATGTTTAGGTTTGCTTCTTTTTTTTTTTTTTGGCAGGAGAAATAATTTCTTAGCGTAATGTTTTTCTTTTCCTTTTTATTAAAAAAAATAGCTGAATTGATTGACTGCAGTTGTTTTCCGTTCAATCCTAAAAGCCGAGAGTCGAAAGAGGGAATGTAAAATTTCGAAATTCGGTAATCATTTGGTAAAAAAGCATGTTTTGGAGCACAGACTTCAACGAAACTCTGAGAATCGCTCTTTGTGTCACAGTCAACATGACGCGGACAAATGTGGCCGTGCGAAATGACGTCAAGCCAAAGCACACGTGCGACTGAGCAGAACGAAAGAAGTGCAAGCTAACAAAATTGTACCAAGCCTTGATTCACGAGTAAAAAAAGATTGGTCGAGCGGAAAACCGCAGCCAGACGATATATGAGCGGTTGATGGCGTGAAAGCTTTACGTCATCAACTCCTTCCAAGAGCATCGGGGACTGAAAGCGCGATGCGATAAAATGAACGGATGTAAGTGTGTAGATATTGATGTGCTGTACAGACGAGCGTGTTCTAAGAGGCAGCGAGAAGCTGCCATTGTGGCGGAAACTCAACGCACAAGCCTACTTGCGGACTCAGTGCGTTTTATCTGTGTACAAGGGGCATCCAACAAAATTTTGGAGAACAGCTTCCTCAAGTTTTGGATGCCAAACACCATGCCGGTGTCGTAGGTGGTGCCGGAAGAATGGCGCTCACACTTTGCAAAGTCGATCAGGCGAACAGAAACGCAAAATGGTTGGTGATCTGCTTCTGCTACCGAGGCGTAATCGAAGGAATGCGACCGTGAGCGGCGTGCCAATTGGTTCCGTAACCGATGGTGCTGAATTAACGGGTGCTGGTACTGGGAAATCTCCATGCAGGTTGACGACGAGGCAGTTTCTGGGTTGGATCGAAACGACTCGTCCGACTGGACAGAGGACGAAGAAGAAACACGATCACGGCGGCTTGCCGCAGTGTCTCCCTCAAACACGATCAGAATCGAACAACCGTAGAAACGCCAATAAGTGGATTTGATGGCAGCTTCCAACTCATCCAGCTGAGTAATGATGTCTTTGACAATATTAGTGCGCACGCGCCCAGACTCTTGCTCTAGAGTGAAGAGCCCCAGCGCTTTGTAGAAGTCCTGCTGGTCCAGGGACCTCCCCCAGTACTTGTCCTTGAGGATGTAGGCGTGCTCTTTGGCATCGTAGATCTGCATCCCTCCCACCCTGACTCCCAGAGGTTTTGAGGTGGTGGTCTCGACGCGCATCTGCTTCTTCGCCTTTTTCTCAGCGGACTCAAAGTTGCCGTGCTGTTGGGTGCCCATCTTCAAGTCTAAGATATGCGGACGGGACAATCCGTGAGTGAGGTTCTCCATCACCAGGTAGACGAATTTCCCGTCCCCAACCTCGACAGCCTTCTTGCTGCGGTGCTCAATGAAACGGTCCCATAAGGTATTGACGCTCCATGGTTTGGTGGTTGCGAGCGAATGTTTTCCGCGAAGTTGTGTTTGGCCTAGATTGCGTGGCGAGGAAAGTCCGTGCGAGACTTGGTCTGCTTGAAGCGCTGGGCCGGATCCCGAACTTCCCAACGACGCCGTGTCAGCCATAGCCGTTTCCTCCGGTTCTTCGTGCTTTGTGACGCAGGGCTTTTTATGCTCAAGCGCAGAGTCCGCAAACTGGCTACCGGACCGTCTTCGCTTATTGAGGAAGCCGATACGCGAGCTGGCGCTCGGAGATGCCTGTGAAACAATGTTCGAGTTGCTCAGATTCGTGGTGTGCGCGAATGGGGTGTTGAATTCGGAAGCGATTCCACAATTGGAGACTGTAGAGTACGGGTTTGCGCTGTTGAGTTGCATATGGTTCACGGCTTGGTCGGAGTCCACATCATCCACGTCCTCCATTGCGTCTTCGTCGACACTTTTCGTTTCGTCTTCGTGCTCTGGGGAGTGCATGACCTCGAACGGCCTCTCGAGCGCTTGCTCGTTTTGGATAATGTGCATGACGTCAATGACCACCTTGCCGAGGTACACAGGTGCAAACCGGGCCACCAGTGGGCACTCTTTCTGTAACACTTCGTACGTTTCCATCTCCTGCTTGGTCGCCGGCTTGCACAGTTCGCCCAAGTCGCCGCGGAGCATGGGGAAGCTTCCCGCGACCTGATGGGGAAACAAATACAACTGTCCACCTGAAGGCGACATGGCAACTGCTTGGGGAAGATGGTCGACTCCGCCCCATGTCTCTTCAAAAAGTTTATCTTCTTTGAATACAAGGACAGAGAGCGACCCATAAGGTTTTTTCAGGTGTGTGAGCTCTGTGGGTGGAAGAGACCGCGCGTTTCGAAACATGTCGTCAATAATCCCTCCATGCGTCACAATAACAATCTGCTGCCCGCGGTGTTTTTTCACCACTTCCTGCAAAAAGTGTTTGACTCTTAAAAACCGATCATTCAAAGACTCTCCATCTGGCACCTTATAATCCGGGTTACGCTCCACAAACCGTTTCTGATACACCTCCGGCATCTCCTGCTGCACCTTATTCAAGCTCCATCCCGTGAGCCTGCCGCCATTAAAGGGCATCAGCCTCTTGTCTAGTGTCACCGCCACGCCCAACTCCTTGGAAATATTTTGTGCCGTCTCCACGCTGCGCGGGCTGCTGTACAGCGCCACTAAATTTCGCTTCCTCTTCAGCGTCTGTGAAATAGCCACCGCCTGCAGCGACCCCTTCCTGCTCAAGTGCGCCAGCGCAGGTGTCACGTGTTCCGCATGCCGTACTACGTACATTCGCACCAGATCGCCTTCCCTGCTATCCTCCGCAATAGCCGTTCCCATGGCACCCGCCGCCATGCCTTTGCTCTCCTGCGCCATCACGATTCCCGCTATCGTTCAATCTCCAAAAATACCAAAGCAACCACCACCACCACCACAGTGCACGGGAACAAAGAGTTCCGCAACAACTACAGAGCAGAGCGCGGACGAACGCGGTGTACGCGCACTGTGCAAGCGCTTTGCGACGGCGAATCCGGTCTGCCGCGAGGACACTTCTGACTGCGCGTCCTAGGAGCGCGCCTAGCTGAGGCGGGTAGATGTAGATGGGTTGCACTCCACGCAACCGCGCACTCACACCTACCTCCGCTGACTATGCTCTCTCTCTCTCTCTGTCTCTCTCTCTCCCTCTCTCTCTCTCTCTCTCGTGTCCGAGTGTCCTCGCAATGGAATGAGGACCCCGCGTTCTCTCTCTTTCTCTCTTCCTCTTCCTCTCTCTGTCTCTGTCTCTGTCTCTGTCTCTTCCCCTCACTGCTTTTGTGCTGTTGACAACAAGTTGAGTGATGTTCTCTCCCTCTCTCTCTCTCTCTCTCTAAGAACAAGCAAGGGACCTGCCAGTTCTGCGACGCAGCTGTGTAGGAGCAACTAGGCCGCGCGATAGGGTGCCCGTGGAGAGACGGCGAGGTGAAGGGGATTCTGTCTTCTTCCTCCAAACTCTCCAAACCCCCTGTGCCCTCCTTCCTCCTCCTCCAGCTAGAGGGATAGTAAGACTGGGCGCGAGGAGCTTGGGAGCCGGGCTAGGCCGGTGGTGGGAGTATTGGTGATTAGAGGTCGCCGTGGGGAGTGCTAGCGAACAGCTACTTACTCCCACTCTCAGCAAGCTGAGATGTGTTAGAAGTTCTGAGGAGTGTTGGAATTTCCTTCCTCTTCCTCCTTTGGATGGGTGGCTATAGAAAGTTCTATCAGGTGCTACAGCCCGCACTTTAATCAGAATTCAGAGATTGAGCTGCCGGCCACCGCTAAGGTTTGCAGTGGCGGTGCATTAACGCTCGAGGTGCTATGGCATGCAATAACGATTAGACTGAATGCACCGTGGTGCCGGGTGCTTGCGCAGCTCGCAGCACTAAGGTTTATCTTAGATAGCCGATAAGAAGAGGGAGCGTTTTCATCTTTGTCAGTTTTCGTTCCGGCAATGGGATGATGGATATTAGAACTACTTACCTCGTCAGTAAGGTCAAGACGAGTTTCGGCTTGAAACGCAATGGCTCCTCTCAATCCCCAGGTCTCTTTTCCGCTTCTTCTCGGCAACCAAGGCTATAGGGAAATAGGAGCACTCTATAGACCCGTTAAGAGGCAGGTTCCACTCTATAGCAGCGATACCTGGATCTACCTCTTACGCGTAAGAGCGAGGGCTGCAGGTTGAAAGGGAAATGCAAAACTGAGAAAAAACAAGCAAACACAGAGGAGTGGCGTGAGCTTACCAGACTTTACAGTCGCAGACCGAACTTTTTGACCTCCTATGCCTTCCCCCCGCTATTTACTAATGCTCGAATCCGGTCCAGACTGGCGCGCCGCGTCGCGTGCCGAATCTCTATGGTACCTTCGCCTGTTCCTCGAGTGCTCCAGAAGGTAAAAACCCGGCGATAAGGCTCTTCTAACCCGTAGCCTATTGTTTTCTATGCCTTCACGCTCTCGAATTTTAGTGGACTGTGTGGTACGGGCAAAAATATTCAAAAGGTAAGAGTGCCTCCTCTACCGCACTCCCTCACAAGCTCACAGGTGGGACCAATAGCCAATAGCCACAGCTGCGTAGTTCCTGAATCCCCGTTCAAAAAAACTTACCAGACCACCACCACAACCAACCGCAATGGTCTCGCAGACGTAGGCCCCGCCACGTCAGCTTAAGAGGTCGGGATGCTAGACGAACCTACTATAAGGTGGTTCTAGTTGTGCACTATCGAACGCAGTAGGCGTAGGTACCCTGCAAGAATAGAAGCGTGCGGATGTGTGACTGTTAATGATAAGCTCAAACGTCGGCGGCTAATGAAGGCTTTAGGAACTGTTAATGATAAGCTCAAACGTCGGCGGCTAATGAAGGCTTTAGGAAGTCTTCGCGTGTGTGTGTGATTCGGAGCGACTCTGGTTGGGAAGATTCTCTCTCTCTGTCTGACTGTGCTAGTCGGCCAGCTACACCTAGAGATAGGAGTAGGAGAACTATTGGAAACTTACTATTTGCCTTGGTGCTACCGAGCGATAGCCGCAGCACTAAAGGCACCGTAGGTTTCCTTTGTGGATAGCTAGACTAGCTAGGCTAGAGTTCGTATGAGAAGGAGATCACAACAATCACAACAGAGATTGACAGTCAGAGTGCGTTGAGTGCAATTGGTGCAATAAATTGGAATTGGACGGGCTCCACGTCGTCCTTGCGCCCCTCAGACACCTCGGACACCTCAGACTGTGCGTTCCAACGGAGGTGAGTGATGAGTGATTGTGGCGGTGCCAAAGACCAAAGACCAAAGATGACCAAAGACCAAAGACGGTGCGAGAACGATGGGCAAGATATGCGGTGCTGGGTATAGTACGTGGTCCTCAGAGTTAACCGGGTACTCGTGCAAGATGCCGACTATGCCGACTGTGTTTGAGTATCGGAGCACAAAAACGCAGACGGCTCGGCGGCACTGAGCACTGTATTCACTGTCTGTACTCAGGACTCAGTACCAAATACCGGTATGGGTATGCGCCTCAGGCGTCTTGCTTGTCTTGATTGTTTTGATTGTCTTGATTGTCTTGCTTGTTTTACTTGGCGGCTTGGACCTGGGATGCGGCGGCGGTCCTGTTGTCGATCCGGGATTCGTCAGAGGTGTGCTCCGGCGCTAATGGAGGCACTGCAAAGTATTCTACGAGTGCCGTGCTGGTTGAGGTCTATCGATCCTGCTTATCAGCAGCTTAGTTGCCGCCTCAGTACGCTCACGCTAGGCTACCCTCGATTGCGAAGAGATCCACGAAAGTGACAAAGCAATCAATCTTTGGGGGAGATCTCCAGCAATCTCAGCGGAGCAAGATGGCCAGGCGAACGTCACGGACGAGCCACAGAGCGACTATGAGCGACTAGCTCTGGTCAAGCGATTCTAAGGATCCTGTCCTGAAAGACTGAAAAGCTACCAGCACCGGTCCTTGCTCTCTTCCAAGGAAATCAATTCACTGCCTTGGCAAACAGTCAAACAAACGTTGATCAGCATCAACGAGGTGGACAGAGCCAACAGAGACCAACAGAGCCAGCCAGACAGCCAGACGTGCCCTCAAAGTCTCTTAGCATACAGCACAGAAGTCCTTCTCACCACTGTAAAAATTGCAAAACGAATCGCTACAGTAGGGTACTCACGGTAAGTACCTTTCGAAAGTAGTCAGGGATTCAGTCTGACTCTCGCTGCTCTTTCGGCGACTCAACAGAGTTCTGAATTTTCTGAATTCTGACTTTCTACGATTGCAGTTTGGAGTGGAAATGAGTTGCGCTGAAAAGTGAGCGAAGCAAACCTTTTGCGCAAAGCTGAGGTCCTGAGTTCGAGAATTCGAGAGTTCGAGATGCCTTCAACTTGCTTCGAGTCGAAGCGCTGGCCCGGACGGAAGCAAGCCAGCTTTGCGTTCGCGAGCAAGCTGGTGGTGCCAGAAGAGTTCAGAACCTCCGCAAGGTAGCGATTTACCGGTTCCGACTTCGCGAATGACTGGCTATTGAACTGCCAACTGGCTGGAGATGTGGCCAAATACCAAGCCGGGCACAAATAGGCCGAGGAGTCTGCTCCCAGCGTGAGCTCGTGGCACCTAATGGAGCGATTGGAACGATTGGAGCAATTGGAACGATTGGATCGAAGCGAGCCTCATCCGAAGCTTCACACAATCTCGCGCGATGACTTACCTGTTTCTTTTCTTCTTCCAAGCCAATGGAAAAAAGTTGTCAGAGCCGTGTATTCGCGCCGAAAGGCCCGGCTCGTTGCACTCCTGACCAATCTGCCACTCCTTGCTCCCGTGGATTCCGGTACAATCGCTCAGCTCTCAAAGCCTCAGACGCAAAAGCGAGAGCACACCGAGTCCGCGATCGCTTGCCTCCCACTTGCTTGCCTCGAATCGCAATTATGGCGAGTCTGACAAAGAGAACTGCAGCCAAAACTGCCAAAAGACTTCCAATTTGTTGGACGAACGCACGCCCCCAGCAATTTTCTACGGTGGTAGCGACGTCGCGGGTTCCTGAATCTCGGCAACTTTAGCGGACGAGTACAAGACAAGTACTCACAGTCAGTACTCGATACTGGCGGGCTTTGACGGGGCGTGAGGACTGGACGAGTGTTCCGAGCTTCTTTCAGCTGTACGCGTAGTCAAACGCAATGCTGCGAGCCGAATTGCAGATGGTTACTGGAATCAAGGAGGAGACATTTCCTATGCAACACACTCGCACAGCTAAGGTTGACAGCAAAGATCACAACGCCCAAGTGAGTTGGGAGGACAGAGAACAAAGCCAAGTTCCAAATTTCTCTGCTGTGCTCAGAAGTACTCGTACTCACTTCATTCCTGAACGCAAGCGAATAAACCTCTCTTTTACAATTTACAGTTCAAACTTTTCCATAGTATTCATCTCTCCAAGTCCATTTGAAAGAGACAACAAGACACAAAGTTACGCCCAAAGCAAAAGCAGAGAGAAAAAATGGGCAAGGTTGAAACAGCTTTCAGAATTCAGAACCTTCAGCCTGAGGCAGATCAGACACGCGGTCTGCTACCAAGCCCACCATTTCCCCGACGAGAAACCGGCAGAATCTCTTCTTTGAATGCCCGTACAGAAGGAAGGCCGCGATGTGCTTTCTTCGAGGAGAAGGAATCTTGGTTCACAGAGGCGCGAGGAATTTGAGCCAACTCGTACTGACAAAGAGTACTCAGTACTCAGTACTCAGTACTGGTCTCAAACCTTCTGCGCGCGAAGGGTGCGAAGGGGACGATCAAACGACTTGAACGCATAGACGCAAACGAGTCCAAGTAGTCCAGGCGACTTTCGAATCTACCTACCTACCTACTTACCTACCGTACCTCCCACTAGGCGCCCTTCACTATGTATGTTCTCAGAGTCAATCAGTCAGTCACGTAGCGTAGCATCCAAGCGAAGCACGCGATCCCTCCTTCTGTCTGGCGACTAAGTAGTACTTACTCCCTCTTCTCCCTCTCTCTCACTCTCGCTTTCTCTCTCGCTTTCTCTTCGAAGGCTCACACGTCGAGCCATAGAGTGATGAAGGATGAAATGAATGATGGTCGAAAGAGGCCATACTCCTAGTCGCTCTGATAGGCTTGGATATGCCGGACCTCGCGAGACTGTGCTCAAGCACAGGCTCTCTTTGGAACCCGACGTCAGAAACCTCGGTTCCTTCGCTAGGGGATCGCGGCGAAAGCATAGCGGCCGCAGTGAAAGATCTTGACGCAACATCACGCCGAAAGGTGGGAAGATGAAAAAAAAGAAAACAGTGCAATTTTGGTGTAAAAACAACAGGGATCAAACATGCATGTACAAGTTCGACAAAACCAGGCGCAGGCGCGGTATCGAAAGGGATCTAGCGACCCTGGAACTGCCTCTGACGCTTGACCTTACGGTGCTTGCGGCGCTTGTTGGCCTCGTTCTTGGCCTTGCGATGAGCCTTGCGAGCTTCTGGGTCGACGACCTTCTCCAGCTCACGCTGACGCTTCCTTCCTAAACGGACTTCTCCTACCTTCTTTTGCACCTGTGTGTACGCTCGAGTGTACACCGTAACTCCGACGAGCTCCTCGAGTAAATCTTGCACCTCTGTAGACAATTCGGGAGCCTCCAAGTTCAGACCAGGCACCTGCTCTTGTGTCGAGGCACGGATGAGCGAAGAGAGCATTGGAACGAGGAACCGCCGAAGGACCTTCTCGTTGTCCTTTAGCCGCGTTGCCAAGTAAGCAAACACCTTGAAGACAACTTGCTGCCGTAAATCAGCAAACGAATAGGTATCTTTTCGACTGCCTTTAAAGCGAGCAGTATAAGACAGCCGATGGACCAACCAATTGAGGCCCGCAAGCTTTTCGGAGTTGGAAGAGGAGGGAGCGCCTTTGTCGTCCTCCGCCATCACCCCTTCGTCGTCCTCTTCCGCTTCATCACCACTCTGCTCGTCGTCAATAGCATCGCGGTGCTCCTCTCCCTCACCACTCACTTCATTTTCATCAAAGTCTCGCATGGCTTGGTTCTCTACCAGCACAGACACAAGCCACACCAGATTCTTTGTAATTTGATCTGCGAGCTTCTTGTCGGTTTGGTCAAAATTCAGCAAGGTTGTGTGCGTCTTGAGAAGGTTGGATATATCCACCCACTCGCTCAACGCCAGCTTTGAGGCATCTCTTGAAAGAACCTTCTCGGGGTTCACCTCATCAAACACCTGCCCCATCGCATTCAAGGCAGCTAAACGCACTAACATGTGCGGATGGAAACGTGCCATTGGCACAACAAGATCTTCCAGAATCGATTTGCCATCCTGCTTTTGGCACAGCGCAGTGTCACAGCCTCCCAAGCTCTTGCATTCCAAAGCTACCTTATGAAGCGCAGTGAGACCATGAAAGGCTAATAGCCAGCCCTCATCGCTGCCCAGCTTTTGTTCTGCTTCCCAAAACGCCTCCTCCCAGTCGCCGTGGGTGGCAGCGGGATCCAGCACGCATGTATTAAGCGCTCCGCAAATTCTCCCAAGATACAAAGTTGCGTCCTTCTTTGAAACAGCGCGATCCTTCCTTGACTCGGCGAGTAAACCGAGCACTTGCACAGCGGCCCTCTGCATGCTCCTTCGCTGAGCTGCTGCTGCTACGTCATCTTCAGCTTGATCTGAGGCGGTAGAATCAAGCCATTGTAAGGGGACAGCAATGAGGCTATCGACTGAACTCCCTGGAAGGCGGCCAAGGAGCAATTTGATAACACTCGAAGCCAGATTTCGACATTCCGCGACCTCATCATTCACGAGACGTAGAACTAGTGGAAAAAAACAGTACTGCGCCAGTCCTTCCAAGACCTCCACTGGAAATCTTTGAATTATAACACGCATCATGGAGAGGCCCGATACCCTACCCTCGCGAACCTCATAATCCAAGTTAGCAAGAATCAAATCCAAGTGCTGCTTTAGACGCTTGTTGGTGAGCGGGTACAGAACCAGGAACTGGACAAGGAGAGAATTTGCCATCTGACGCACATTGCCACTAGAGTTCGTAAACACCAACTCCGATATATTTACCATGAGCTCATAGATTTCGGACACGACGAGTTTTCTATTCACAATCGCCTTTAATAGAACAAGCGTCGAGACTCTCCGCGACTCGACGTTGATATTGTGCTGGCACAAGAGTACCAATAGCTTGATTTTCTCATCGGAGAGCCTGCAGAAACTGCAACCCTTGATCAGTCCCACCAGCGCACGATTCGCATTGGAGACCACGTCAGCGGCCATTCCGCTGGTCCCATCGTTTGTGGACGCTCCGCTCACGCCGTGGGCAGTTTGTCTCGCATGGAACCCAAACTGCTGCAAGATGGAGAAGATGCCAGACAGGATTGGCTGCACAAATTCCTCCATGGATGGCAGCTTCCAAGAGATAACCCGAGAGAGAACGGCGAGGGCGAGATTGGTCGTTCGCGTCGCCTTACTTTCTTTGATGATGACCGCAATAATTTCGACGAAGGGATCGAGCATTTCTACATGCTCGGGAACCTGCATGTTGAGCCGACTAGATCTCAGCGCTCCAATGAGCAATTCCAAGCCGTGACTCACTAACAAATGGCGATTTGCCTTCTTGACCGATCGCTTGATGTCCAGAGAGTTGCGCTTTCGCTTTACGTCGAAACGGTCTTTCCCGGTCATCTGAGGTTCTTGCTCTACCAAATGGATGCTCGAGTACGCCGTTCTTGACCGAACTCGCTCTTCAGCACGCCGCACCTCCGTCTCGCTCTCAGTGATGAGCCAGGAAGACAACTTTGCTTGGCCATTTTTCTTTCTCTTTTCCAACGAATTGGAGAACTCCTCCGCATCTTCGACCTGTCCAGAAGTGAGCTTGGACCGCTTCCTCCTCAACTCAATCTTGCGCTGATATCCAGACGACACCAAGTGGTGCACATAGACTAGCAAGTGCGGAATTCTGACGTCTTGATTCCTGGAAATACCTTTCCCGATCCTGCGCAACGCTTCTTCCGTCACTCGCAGCTCGGTAGAGTTGGTACTATGCTCGATTTTCTCAACAAATATACGAAGGAGGTCGTGAACGGATGGCGCCGGAAGGAATGCCATCGTCTTGGCAACAAGTTCCAGGCTATCCATGCTCTTTTTCGTGCGAGACTCAACGAGTTCTTTCACCCTCGAGCGGTAGTCCGAGTCTTGGCGTTTCTGCTGAGCAATCTCGCCAAAGAGCTCGTCAGAAATCACTTCCATGATCTTGGGGATACACTCGTCCACTTTGCCCACGCAAACCTCGATAGATAGCTCCTCCATGATGCTGGCAGGCTTCGAGGATGTGTCAGCCGCTTGTTCATCAGAAGAATCTTCAAGTAACTTTCCTTCCTCCTCGTCCTCCTCGTCCTTTGCCGTCTCCTCCTCCTCGGCGCGAACCTCAAATCCCTGTGCATTCGGGACAGCTTGGCCGAGTCGTGTTCTTTCGTCGATGAGATACTGAATGTGCATGTCAGATGTGCCAGACAGAAGGTGGTGGAGCGAATACCCTCGGACGTGAAGTTGAAAACCCTCGCAAAGAATTGAGCACAAAATCTCCAAAATCTGCGGAAATTCTGGTGCGCCAAGCGCGATATGAATGGCCACAAGCGCACTGCGCCCATTGTTGCGAGCATCCAAGTCCAAGCTCTTCAGCTGGTCAACAGTAGCTGTGATTAGCTTTGGAACACCCAGTTGCATCGCTTGTACAGGCAGAAGCTTTAGCAGTCGCACAATGCTGGAAGCGACTGGGACCCGCATCACAAGCTTGGGACTATCCAACTTTTTCGGACCAACTAGGCGCTTTTCAAGCAATGGAAGAATACCTGTTTGAAGCATCTTTGCCAGTCCTGGGTCTTCGCTTCCGTGAGCAAAGTGGTAATTTTCAAGTACAAATGATGCGGCACGAAGGCATCTCTTTTCCATCGCCTTTTGCTTCTCGGCCAGCCCTAGCAGGTACTTGAGAAGCTGGAAGTAATAGGTGCGAGAAAAGTGGCGCGCAATCTCGCCCATGATCTGCACGCCTTGGTCTTGCTTGTGAGGGTCGCTCTCGGCATTCTCGCTCAGGAGATTGTGCAGCGAAAGTGGCAAAATAATATGAACGAGGGTGGCATTCCGCAAGATGAATTGGTTAGATTCGAGCTGCGAGCGTAAAAAGTTCAGGAACGAGGCTTGACGATACGCTTGCACATGCGCAATGCTGACAAAAAAGTCCTTTTCGGGATCGTCCGGATTTCTCAGCTGAGACAGGTCACCGTGCAAACGGAAAAACATGCTCGTGGATTGTTCCTCACTCTGTCCTTGGCCGGCGTTCTCATCGTCGAGATGCGCCATAGCCTCGCCGTTTACGTCGATCTTCCCGGCGTATTCAACCAAGTCTGATAGCAACGCTACAAACGCTTTGCGGATTGGGAACTGCTTTGCTTTGATTCCCATTCGTACAGACGGAACCACGATTGCGGAAGCCAGGCTTTCTGCTAGACGCAAATTTGGATTGCCTAGAATGACTTTTGTGACAAAGTTGCTTGCCGCCGATCGGAGTGGGTACTCGTCCTCGTGCATGTCAAAGAGCGCTTGATATGCAACAAGCGCGGCCTGATCTGCGGACAGAGAGTTCTCACCGAAAGACTCGTCGGCAACAACTTGCATGTTTTCAAGGCGCTGGTATGCGTCGAGGCGTCGGTCAACATCCATAGTGCCTACTCGGCGAGGGTGCCAAGAGTTCATCTCCACGAGCAAATCAGCAACTGGGCCAAGATCGCAGAGATTCTTTGCATGGATCGCCTGGATGATGGAAAGCACCTGCGACCTGGTCTCCACGTCGAAGATAGGGTCGATTCCTGCGACACCGAGGAGAAATCCGAATCGAGTGATTGGATTTCCGGGCAGATCTGCAAATTTGATCAAGTGCGAGATGGATTTGAGCAACTCCAATCGAGAGTCCCTCTTGCCACCTACTTCCGCTCGCAAAGGCGAAGGGCTGCTTCCAATGCTGGCCATCTTAGCCTTTTGAATTCTCTTCCCGCTGCCAAAAGAATTTGCATTTGAGCTACGCAAGAATTTGGTGAGGAGTTTAATAAGCTTGCCAGCACTCTCCTTGCCCTCGCTAGTGATCTGTATCTCCTCTGTGGATTCGAAAAGGCTAGCAACAGCTGAGACGATGCGCAGCTCTCGGCGCGCAAGACCACGTCTTATTGCCGCAATCTTTTCCTTTGGTCCCGCGTATTTGCCAATGTCGTTCTGCTGAAGTCGAATGAGAAGCGCATCCAATACAATCGAGACATGTGGCAGCAGAATTTCCACTTTCCCAGTCTCATTTGATAGGATTCGGTCCATGGTATCTTCAACGAGGGACACAATCTGGTGGCCTGGCCCTCTGCCTGAATCAAGCCCGGAAGAAAGACACATGCACATCTTTGTGAAGAAAGTGGGACATGCGCTCAAGTAAAACCAGAGCATATTCCCTTCGTCTGATGTTGCCGAATACCCGAGTTTTAAAAGAATGGGTGGGCGGGTTTGATTGATGACAGAGCTTGGCAAGGTAGCCACGAGAGGCTCAAGAATTCTGCGGGCAATCTTGGACCACATTGTCATGTCCAACTTCCCAAATGACCTGAAGATCTCGCTCATTCTACGGAAACACTCCGTTCGAAGATCACCAATAGATGATTTTGGAAGCTTCTTCCAGTCAAGATTCTCCTTCTCCTCCGGGGACATGCCGATTACTTCAGAGCTGTATTCCACGCAACGGAAGAGGACCGTGAAGATTTGAGGGAGGTAAGGGACGAGCAAAGTGTTCAAGGTCTTCAACATATCCTGCAGTGACTGAACGAAGCCTAGAAGCCGCTTCAAGGAAGTTTTCTCGACTTGTAGGGCTGCCATGGCGTCCTCTGGAGCGCTAGGATCAATTTTCATGTCCACTCCGGTAGGAAAGATCCGAAACACTATGTTGAGGAATGGTTTCAGCTCATCGGAAGAATGCACACCTGCGAAAAAGGCAAAAATGCTCGCACGCTTGTTGTCAGATTCCCTTTGCTTGCGGGTCACCATCCGTCCAAAGAGCATACGGGAGAGGACCTCCAAAAGCTCCTGCCGCTGGTTTTTCTCAACACTTTCGAGATCAAATCTTGTAATGGCTTCACGATACTGCTTTGCGTCAGTCATTTGCTGCAGCGCTTCAAGGTGGGTGTGCAAAAAGGGCAACCTCATTCGCCCAAGACACTTGAGCGCAAGACTCTGAATGTCACAAATAGGTTTCGTCAAGAACCTCGTGAAGATCACACGCAGTGTGGCGGTGCGGGGCCCAGCCTTGAACTTGGTGAAGCCAGCGAAGAGTGTGAGCCAGACAGCCAGTTTTTCATTCGACACACGAAGATTTGATTCCGGAGAGACCTTTAGATCAGATAGAGGCGAGGATAATTTGCTCAAATAGAGCTTCTCGTCTTCATCGTCTTTTGGCTCGTCAAGGTCATCTGTGCGCCCACTACTCTGGTAAAATTCGTCCCTCAAAAACGTGAAGAACAGAGCCACAATCTCATCGGACTTGCTCTCAGTTCGCTTTGCAAACCCCGTCATTGTGCGAAGAGTTTCTTTAAACACATCCAAGGCAAGCGTCGACCGCTCCTCCGCTGACCCGGACTCAACGACAATAATTTGAAGATTTGCTTCCCCGCCCTTTTCCTCTTCTTCTTCTTCATTGCGCGCGGCCAAAAACTGCTCAATCTTGCTTTCGATAACCCCCCATGCATTTCGGTTGTTGACTTCTTTGTCCTCCTCCCGCCGAAGGGCCAGATCTTCCTCCTCTGTGTCGGAGAACGCGTTCTCATTTTGGTCAACATCAAGGTCCTCATCATCTTCGTCGCCGTCGTCGCTGCTGTTGTCCTTGACCTCCTCACCCTCTACGTCGTTCTCATCACCCCCGTCTTGCTCAAGTAAGTTCTGGTGAGATCCAGCTTTACCATTCCTCTTCCGAGAAAATTTGCCGGATTTGGACCTTCTTCGTCCCGCTCGGGTATCGTTTGCGTCTGTCAGCGCGTCTTTGGTCCCCATGGGCAAGCTGGCAATGGCTTTCAAATGACTCCAAAGGAGAGGCCACAAGGGAGTCTCAAAGTGGTCCTTTGCAAGCAATTGAAGGAGGCTGTCTGCGAGCTTCCAAACTGGGCTGTAGGGAAGGTAGAACTGCCCCAAAAGGAAGGCAGTGATGACTGGCAACTGCTCGACTGGTATTCTTTTCGCCCGCAGGAGACCCTCCAGGGACCCATAAATACGCTCACGATTTTTCTCCTGATAAAAGTCAAGCGGAAGCTCATCCAACTCAGCGAGCTTTTCGAGAGCACTGCAAATCGGGCGCACCTCCTTTGCGCTCTCGCCGTCATGTTTGACTTCTTGAAGCGCTGGCATACAAAGCCGCAGAAGCGACAGGGATGCTTTACGAACTCGAGCGGAGCTAGAGATGAGGTTCTGAACCAATATGGGCTTACTTGCGGCTAAAAAGTCCGTTTTCTGCTTCTGCGATAAATAATTTTCGTTTGAAAGGAGGTTGGCGAAGCCCTCTAGCAGAACTCTTTGCTCGGAAAACTCTTCAAAATTGGTCATAAAGTATTCAACCAGGAGTGCGCGTAATTTTGCGTGAGTTTCCGACGTCTCCCACTGTGCCTCTTGACTTAGAAGGTCCATTGCAGCGTGCTTTTGTTCATCGAGGGATGTCAATTGAGGATCCCGAATAAAGCTTGTCAGAGTACTTTCAAAGAGGTCATTTCCCGGAGCGCACAACCGAAAGCTTCGAATTCCGAGTGAGACCCGCTCCAAGTCTTCCTTGCAAGCAGTAACATAATACACACACGTGCTAGCAACAAAAGACCCAGGCTCGAACCTGTCAGCGGCAATCAGGGACTTTGCGCAGCCATTCTTGTCCGTAGTATAGAGAATGTCCGCGACGAGCCCTACAACAGACATTGCAACCTTGAGCCGAAACTGTTGGTCCTCACCAAAGCTGGGTGTCGAAGTATCCTCCTTCTTCTTGGACTTCTTGGCAGACGCTTTGCCTTTGGCCCGCTTGGAAGCCCCCCATGTTTTCCCCAAATCGCTTTCGGCCATCTCCAGGGCAGGGAGAAGCGCATTGGTGAGAATTTCTTCGGGGTTCTGAATGGTGTCGAATGCGAATTTGACGATTTCTTGAGCGTCCGACAGAGGAATTCGCTCGCGAAAGATGCGTTGGAAGAGACGACCGTACACTGACCCATCTCGGCCGCCCCTAAACTCGTAACGCCATAGGTAGATAACCGTTTTGCCAGCCTCCAAGTTGATCGTGTTCGAATATTCGCCATGGACCACCTCGTCCTCAGGTTTGCAATTGAGGATCATTTTCTCCACGATCGAGGCAGTGATGTCCACACCAAGTCCGTCGGCCATCCTAGACATTCCGTTGTAGCTGATGCACGTGTTTATTAACCGCATGAAGCAAGCGAGACTCCGGCTGTCCTTTCCAGCATTCTTGGCTTGATCCAACAAGGACTTCCAAAACCCTGCTGAGGTACTGTTCGTGAGATAGTCCAGAATCATTCGTGATGCGTGCTGCAATACGCGAAGCCGCTCTCGCACAGCTGCATTCGACAAGTCAATTATGTTTGCGGATTGAATCAATGAAAACATCGCTGGAAGGACCTTTTTGGAACAAGAATGCAATTGCTGTTGGACGTTGCGAACGATGTTAAATACAAGGTGTGCGATTCCATCGGCAATCTGTTCCTTATTAACTCGAGGCCGACTCAAAGCTTCCTCGCCACTAGCAAGATTGCAGACGAGCCTCTTCACCTGGCTCACAGCTGTTTCTGAAGAGAGCTGTCGAATGAGCGGGGCAAAGGCTTCCGCGGCAAACCTCCGGATAAAATCCCGGCGATGGCAAAGGAGCGAGACGTAGTATGGGCGGAGAAACTTGAGCTCCGCGTCGTTCTCTCGAATCGGCTTCACGAGTTCGACAAGAAGAGCACCGACGTTGGTGAAGACGGCTGTGCAAGTTTTCACATTGGCGAGGTCGATTGCGTCGAACATGGAATCGAGTAGTACAGGCAAGTGCGGGTAAAGCTCTTGCTGAACGTCCTTTGCAAGGCAGACAACGAGATTCATTATCGTTTGCTTTTCCACGCACACCTTGATGCCTTTCACGGAAAGCTTTACAATCTTCTTCAGATTGTGCACCATCAGAGGCAGACTTTGAACGTAGGGCTCTACATCCCCAACGAACTTTGTAAACTCTACAGTCCTGTCCACGATAGAGTCCGTTTCGAGCTGCGTCGCAAAGAAGGTTTCTTTGAAATGCGAGTCTCCTTCGCCGCTGCCGGAGTGGAACTCATGTTCTGCCAATAACTTTCTGGACACGTTCACATTCGAGTCAGCAGCTTCCTGCCTGAGCGTGCGAAACTTGTATCGTTTTGTGAGCGGCTTTGGCTCTTCGCTCTCCATCTTTGCCTCTTCAATCGCTTCCTTCGTTGACGCCTATATTTTGCCACCTCCACTTCCCCCACGTTCAAGTGCAAAGCGAACCAGATTGCTTCACTTTCAAACTTTCAAACTTGCCAACGGCAACCCAGTCCTTCTCGACTGCTGCAGCTATCTCTCTATCTCTCTATCTCTCTATCTCTCTATCTCTCTATCTCTGTATCGCTGTCCCTACGTTGATGTTTCCCTTTGTATGGCGCCTTTGTCTCTCCTCCTCGCGTCCTCTGCTGTTTCATACGCAAAGCAAATTTCCTTTCTTTCCTGGTGCGACTGCGGAACCCTTCTGGTTGAACGCATCGCTTCATTTGACTGGTCATGACTGGTCCTGCAGGTCTGGTAGAGGGTATTACGAGGACGACGGCATTGGACTCTGCCGTTCGATTCTGGCGATCTAGTCTGAGCAGATAGGAGCCGGGAACCGGAAGCGTGAGAGGGAAGAACCGGAAGGTGCAGATCGTCTCTGCTATTTTTCTTCTCTCCGAAATATACCTTACGGTGCCGCAAGGTTGGAAAAAAAAGATCTTCTCTTGTTCGCGTCGAAAACGCCGGCAGAACGATGCAGGGTGGCCAAAACGCGTGCATTGTAGAACTTCCTCCTATGAGTGCTAGCGGAGCGGAAAAAAGATGAAAAAAGGACAGAAAAAAGAAGGAAAATGCTGGAGAAAATCCGCTGAGAATACAAAAGAACAATGACCTTGGCCTGTCGTCGGAGAATCGCATATCCGACGGCAAAACAAGGCAGTGTTCCGGGAACAGATCTCCAGCGAGGCCTCATTCAACGGAAACACTAGCCATAGCACGGCGTAGATTCTCACCAGCCCGTTACATAGCGTTCTCAGTAGCCATCGGCGTCCTTCGCCATGTCAAACCAAACGCTATCGCACTCAATAGTCAGCAATAGATTCCCACTAATGATCTTACGCCATGCTGGTGGGTGCTAATAGATGTAATAGGAATCATCAGTGGATTGCTGGGGTTCCACATGCTTACACAGTCCATTTTGTATCTAAAAGAAACACTAGGATTGGAAATCATATTACACTCTACACACCTCCTATGTTACGTTCGAGGCGCTGCACTAGCGCAGTTTCCTATGAGAACGCTTGCGACATAGTGCTCGCTATGCGTTCTCTTAACATGTATCAAGAGATAGCGGTATAACCTCGGTGCGCTCTTTCACCGATTAGGATCGTTTAAGGTCTAGTAAGGTTGTGTTCCGGTGCTGTCGCTGTGAGGGAGAGATTCTTGAGCGGTGCTGTGAGGCAATCGATTCCCACTCCCAGCCATTTTTTGAAACAGCTCCCAAACCCGCCACCAGCCTCACATCCCAGTTTGCTAAAATCTGTCTTGCGCCTCTACTCCCCACCACCAGAAACACTACTACTCTCCACTCCCCCCCCGGCCCTCTCAATCTGGAGCAATAGCCTCACTTATAGGAACGATAGCGTGCGTGAGAAACAGGTCGTTCTCACGTCGGCCTGTGAGAGAGAGAACGCGCCAACCGAGCAGGAGAAAAAAACGCCATCATTCCCGCTAGCCGACCGGGTAGGATCGGCTGGAAAACCTTCTGAGAACGTGACCAGCTTGATCTCAGACCCAAGCAGAGGACACATCGCAGGTAAGCTTGTCTAAGCGGTGGCGTAGGAACGGCGGAGGAACAGCGTCCAAGTCAAGCCGTAGTAGGTCCATCGTAAAAAGGAGTGAAATACAAGTTAGTGAAGTGGGGAGGGAATCAAGCTAATCAAGCAGACAAAGTACAAAGGACAAAGGACAAAGGACAAAGGCAGAGGAGCAACCAGACGTGCGAAGAAGAGCGATCTGCAGCAAGGAGTGACTGGAGAGGACGCGCGAACGACACGCAGTTACGAAAGGCACTCGCTCGGTTGCTCAAGGAGCCAGACGACAAAGGAGCGCAGAGGTGCGAGTCGCGCGGAAGGAGTAGACAGCAAGGGCTGCCGCGGTTGAGTGAGGAACAGAACGTGATTCATTTGTTCGTGGGACCAGTTTCGTGTTTTGGTGTAAGTGCGCGGGAATGTCGGGCGGAAGGAATGGAGTTGGGGCCGAGATGGGAGGAGATGAGATGTGGAGATGCGGGACATTGCGCTGACAGATGGTGCGAACAGTCGGTTGATTTTTCTGAAGAAGAGTCGAGGTCTTGTTTGCATTCAACGCGACCTTTTTTTCACCTGGCAGTTCTTTCCCCCCACCCACCATTTGATCTTTATTTCTTTATTTACACAGGATTTGGAAAATGATTAGCGTCGCAACTCGTGATTAAGTTGTTCGCTTTCGACCCGATACGATTGTTTTGTACTTCAGGACGAATTTGCTGAAAACTTGCACGTTGGTTCATTGAACGCCTCTCTCTCACATTTTACTTTGCAACTACTCGACGACCGTCGTAGAGTAGATTTGCTTTTGCGCATTCCTGGAAGAAGAAGAAGAACAAGTGCGTGAGTGAAGGTCTTGCTAAGGTTGGCAAGGTGAGGAAAAAGAAAAAGAAGAGGAAATTGAAACCAAGGTAAAAAATGGCAGAAAATATCGAAAACAATGAGCCACCTGTTGACCGTGCTGCGGCCGGTCAACAGGTGGACGACCTGGAAAACGAAAACGATACCTACGACCTTCTCGAGGCCGACACGATATCGCGCTCCACCCCTCTTCTTGATGGGCTGCACTACTCCTCGCTCTCCGTTTTTGAGAGCTTTGCCACCTCTGGTGACCAAGGCTTTCGTACCGCGGAGTCAATGCTTGGGGACGGCACCCTGGAGAACTCGGACGCGGACGTTTATCGCAGTGTGTCGGCCGTCAGCTTTCTTACCCAACAACAAATGGGTCTGGATGCGGAACTTGGTCTGGACTCCCCATTCGAGCTCAAGACTTCGAGCGGCTCGAAGAAGGACGTGCAGCCCATGGAGCCACGCCCAAGACTCGCATTTCTCCTGCGCCTAGAGCATACACACATGTACATTGCTTGCCCCCTTGCTCAGTTCGTCCAAAAGATGAACAAACACCTCGAGAGTTTCGAAGTGGACTTTATGTTCGTCAACGAAGACTGCAAATGGCGCGGTATGTATTATTCCCAGGACTTCTCTCCTGCCGTGGACTTTCGTGTCTACATGAACTCGTGCCCGTCAGTGGGCAACAACCGCTACATGGTGGAGTTCATCAGACGTACCGGTTGTGCCATGGTCTTCAATCAGCTTTTCACCCAAATTCGGGATAAGCTGATTGCTGAGGGAGTTGTCACTAGCGAACAGGGTGACTTTATCTCCTCTTCTGAGCAGATTCCTTCCCCGTTCAACGCGGACGATATCTGCTGGGACAACAAGGCGGACGATGAGGCCTTTGCGCCACGCCCTCTCCTGAGCAGATCTACCTCTGCCGCGACCAACTCTACCATCGACGATGGTACCGAGTTTGACGATGACTTTGATCTCCGCTGCTCCGACGATGAGGTCTTCCAGCCATTTTTCGACATGTGCGAGTCACCCTTCGAAGATGTTCATGTCCAAGGGCTCTCCCTTGTTGCAAATGAAGTCAGGAAAGGCAATGGCTCTCGACTTGTGAAGGCTCTTCCCAACCTCGTCTCACTCTTGGTGAAGCGTCTTGCTGAATCCAAGCATTCGGAGGTCCGAAGATATTCCTGCGCTGCCCTCTGTGGCCTCGCTGCCATTCAGGATCTACATGTGCTTCTTATTGATTCACATTCCGTGGCTGTGCTCACCAACGAGGCCGCCTCGCCCTTTCACCCTAAGACCGTTGAGATCCAGAGACAAGCCGCCCAGGCGTTGGCAAATCTCTGTGCAAACAAGGAGAGCTTGTCTGCTGTTCTCGAGGCCGTGAGTGACAAGGTGGAGATTTTTGATGAGCTGGTCAAATATAATGACTCTAGATTGACGCGCTCAATTTCGGACGTTCGGAGTGCATTACATGCATGTTAGCGCTTTGACTTGTTGATTGACTTGAGGGATTTCTTGCAACTCCTATTTTCTTGTTTTTTTTTCTTTTGAGGTTTGGTTCTCACGATTCTTGCTCCCCAAGTTTTGTTTGTCTGGCGAAACGCATTCAAACACATGCACCGATGGGCAAAGATTGTGGCGCTCTGAATCTCAGCAAACAAAGCAAACACTGCAGCGACAGCCATCTTCACAGTCAGTACCAGCTTTAGCTTCAAATCAAAACTCGAGTTCAGGAGCAGTTTTCAGCCCCTCCAGTTTCCATCGCGAATTTCTCTGTTCGTATTTCAGTGCCCGATCTTGGCGATTTGGTTTTGCTATCGATTGCCACGTTGCATTTTCACACACCACCTTGTGTGAGAGCTGAGACAATAATCAACGAGAAGATGTACATTCGACGAAGAAATATTTATTCATTCATGGGTAAACGAAGCGGAAATTTGGTCGATAAAGATGGCGTGGAGAGGAAGTTAACCCTGAATTATCCATGCTTTGGTGCAGTTTCACCAACCTCGGCAAACATCCTACTCACAAACAATGTCTTGCTCTTCAAATTCGAAGTGAGCCAGCTGCCATACGTTCCCATTGGGGTATAGCACACTCCATCCGCAGGCCCGAGCGGGACAAAGATGGCACTCATCCAACCACCTGAGGAAGCTTTGAGGGTCTTGAGCTTTTTGTTGTTGTGCCTTGCCAGGTTAACAATGTTCTTGACCGCAGTGCCGACTTGGAATTGTCCAAACATGAACATTTTTTCAGATTCCAAGTCGCTGATATCACCGACAGCGAAAATGTTTGCAGAGTGCTTGCACCGCAAGGTCTCGTTAACCTTGATGAAGCCTTTCTCATCAAGCCAGCTCTCTGGGTACATCTCGTTGTTTGGCCGCGAGCCGACGCAACGAAGAATTAAGTCAGTTTCTACTTGCTTGTTCTCTCCAAGAGAAATTGACTTCTTGCCCGCGGCGTAGCGTTGTTCTCCTGGACCCATAAGCTCCTCTAGTGGCAAACTGGTTTCCAACACCACTTGAATCTTAAGATCCTCAAGCTTGGACATCAGCTTGCGATGAAATTTATCACTCAGGCCCAGCGTCGAGGCATGCAAGAGTCGCGGTCCGGAGTGTACGATTCGGATCGTCTTATCAGGATAAGCCGCCCGGATTTCACCAGCCATCTCGACGCCGACCACACCGCCCCCAACTATGGTTATGTCTTGGCTGCTCGCAATAGCGGAGCCAAGGTCCTCAAAGTATTTTTGCATCTCTTCGTTACTTTTCAGCTCACTAGGAGGTTCGCCCGGGCTGATGTTCCTTGTCCCAGTCGCGCAAACTAGGATATCATACTCCACGACCTGTCCGTCCTCAAGAGTGACCTGGTTTGGGTTTTCTGACACGGACAGAATCTTTCCCACCACCACTTTCCCATTCCCGCCTTTCAGAAGATGATCTCTTGGCAGCTGCGTGGCAGCAATCCATTCCTTCTTTACTGCCGCCCGAAGCCCCGCGATCTTGTGAAAATGCACAGACCGCTGGTCTACCAAGGTCACTTGCAACTCCGGATACTTGGACAGCTCTCTTGCCACCCGGCTGCCAACGTAACCTCCACCAAGCACGACCACGCGGGTGCTCCCGCTTGCTGCCTCAGCGCTTGCGTTCTTCTCGCCTTCAGAAATCATTTTGATGAATGAACTATGTCAAAAGTCGCCGAGGTTCGATTCGAGTCTGTTTGCTCTTCCCCTCCACCGATGGACCACTTCGCGATTAGAAACCCAGCGACCCACACACCCTCGGGCCTATGCTTAGTTTCTCCATGTTTCCGCAGAGTGTACATGAGTGTACACGAGGTTAACATGCTACGCTATGTGCCCTTGAGTGCGACTCGCCTGGGCACGAAACCATCATGATGAAACCATGAAACCATGAAATCACGAAACCACGAAACCAGACTGGAGACATCTGGAGACCTCGGATTTTGCACTCGCACTAGCTACTAGACACCGTGCGGAGTGGTGCAGAGTGGGAACAGAATTTTTGCTTTGGACAGCTTTGGACAGCTTTGGACCGCTTTGGACCCAGTCGACTCGCAAAAAGAAATAGTGCGAGTTGCAGTTCTGTCTGTTCTCTACAAAGTCTTCAAAGCATGGGGTTAGTTTTCGTGGGATCCTCCACAAGCTCGCTTGGTTTGTTTTTTTGATTTTTTGACTTTGCTGACTCTCAAAATCAATCAAGAGAGAGAAAAGGATACAAATTTGGAACGCATTCGCAAGCAAACGGGAACGTCGTCGGCTCGTCATTCTACATAAGCTCACTGTGAACTGACACTGGGTTTTGTATGTACATATACCTACAAGCCAATAGCTAGCTCACTAGCTAGCTAGTCAAAATAGTATGAAATAGCGTGTTTTTTGGAATAGTGCTGTGGTGTTTTGTGAACACAGAATTGGTTTTTAGTATGATATACGTTAAGTGGAAGAGTATGAGTACAGTGGTTGTAGAGAGACTAGAAGCCAGCCCACTACTTGGACTCCACATACCGGTCATTGCTGGAAAACCTCTAGCTAGAACATGCGAAGTCGGTCAGTTCGACATAGTTCGGCTTAGTTGTGCCATGTTGTGCCTTTACAGCCTTTACGCTTCCAAGTTCTCGGTTCTGACTGACCTTCTCTCTACACTTTATCATACTGCCTCCATAGTCACACCCAGATTGACTCCATTTTACCCTCAAAGTAACAACGATTACGAAAAGCTAGCGCAACCCCTACCGCTTATTCCTATCTGTCCTCCCCCAGTCCTACCGGGACGAGTATGCCCTCTGATAAGGCGGTACGGCCAGCTAGCCGAGAAATAGTGGTAGAAGGCTATGTGCGGGTCAACCAAAGAGGTAATGGCAATCGGCGCTGAGCAAGCTGAGCACTCTGAGCACTGAGCAACGTCGACGAAAATACTTTACCACTTTGGTACTATTTAGTAAATAGAAAGAGACGGAGATGCAACTGATAGACACTGTTGGAAAAGGTTGGGCAAGTCACAGCCCATAGGCGAAGGAGCAACGCCACGGGAGAAGGAGGCGGGCGAAGAGAAGGAGAGCAAGGAATTGCGAACGCGGGAAAGAAGGAAGAAAAGAAGAAAAGAGAGCAAAGAGAAAGAAAAAAAGGCCTCCAAAGGAAAAGTCAAGATGGCCAAGAATGGCGCGCTAGTTTTGATGTTCTTCGCGCTTGGGCTGGCGGCGATGCTCCCATGGAATACGATCATCACGAATGTGCAGTACTTTGACACAAGGCTCTGCGGGACAAGCCGCGAATCGGATTATCTCAGCGTGTTCATGATTGCCTTCCTGGTGTGCGACTTGGTGGGTGCGCTGGTAGTCATGTTCTTTGTGAAATACATCTCCGAGCGCACTCTTGTAGTCTTCCCGCTGACGAAAACTTCGGTGGGCTTCTCCGTGCTCGCACTTTTCTCCGTTCTGCCGACTGTCTCCACCGGTCTGTTCTTTGGATTCACCACGTGGGTTGTGGTCCTCTCGGGCCTCATCAAGAGTATGTTTGTGAGCGGCTGCGCAAGTCTTGCCGCAAGGCATCGCCAGGCGCTGATGGGCTGGCTTTTGTCCGGGATGGCTGCTGCCGGTGTGCTGACGTCTTTTATCAGCATTCTTACCACCGGCGCCGTCCCAATTCATCACCAATTTTGTCTGGTGGAAGACGAATCCGAGGACCTTGTCTGCAAGGAAGTGCATGCCGAGTGGAACACGTTTGTCTACTTTATGGTATCCGTTCTCGTGTCCCTCTTTGGCATGGCTTCCTACTCCTACTTGGATAAGCACGCAATGAAAGAAGCTGGGGAAGCTACCAGAGACGAAAAATCCGACGAGGAACTACAGAAGCAACACGCTCAAGTTCGAACCGTTTCGGATGGCGACGACAGTGTGATGAAAGACGTTGACAGCACCGAGCTCGCCTTGGAGGACATTAGCCTCGATGACACGCCCCCGGAGCCACCGATGGAGGTAATCACGGCCTCTTTTGAGTTTGGCGGTCTGACGAACGTGATCTATAGAAGCAGATTCTTTCTTTGCAGTGTGGTCATTTCGGTAATGATCACTTTCACCGTTTTCCCTGCAATCACCTCGAGTATCCAGTCGCAGAACCGATGTACGGCTGGTGCCTATCGCATTTTCAACGACCTGTTTACCCCCATGCTTTTCCTTGCCTATAATTCCTTCGATATGATTGGTCGCGCTATCGGCGGTCACGCGAAGCAGGTTCGAGGAAGACGTATACTTCTCCTGAGCTTGCTCCGAGTGGTTCTGGTCCCTCTCATATGGTTCTGCAACGTTCGAGGTGCAACTCTGGCGGTGGTTTTCGTGCACGACGCGTTCCCAATCATTTTTGTGTCCCTGTTGGGACTCTCCAACGGTTTCGTCCTCTGCCAATGCTTCACTGGCGCGGCAGCGGCGGTGCCCCGCAGTCAGCAAAAGCTGAGCTCGACCCTCACTGTACTTTGTCTCACAGTTGGCCTCTTGTTCGGAAGTACCTTCAGCTTTCTTAGTACCGGCGTTGTCAAGGGATAAGTGTCTGTCAAGTCTTCCGAACGTTGATCACATCGCCGCAAACCATTTTCTCACCCAAAGCTGGTGCATTGACTTGCCTACACATCTGTTCATACTCTTAAAATCCTAACTTTAATCCCCTAAAAATAGCTAACATAAAACCTAACTCTAACTCACCACGACAGCGAACATGCCCTCGTTCTATTTCTATCCGTTCACCAATAATGCACCGCGACACTACTATATCCAGTCCTTAATCAATACTAGCAAAAAGCGCACACCCGACGCATATAATAACGAATAACAAGGAAAGTGCGCAAATTAGTGCAAAGTTGCGAGACTCGAATGCAAGAACAAGAACGCAAGCACCCCACCTTCCGATAGGGTTTGTTTACGCTCTCACTTCGTGGCTTCGCAAGCAGATAGATAGATAAATAGATAAATAGAGAGAGAAGAGAGAGAGGAAAATCGGAGATGGTAAACAAGAGATAAGAGGTCCTTGGGAGATCGTGATAGACCAAGTCGGGGCTTGTGCTGAGGAGAGCTCGCAAAGCTATTTCTTTTCCGAAAGCACCCGCAAAGGGCGCCCAAAGGGCTGCCGAAGGCAAGGAGACGAGCGGCGGAGACGCAATGGACAAGGTACCCCAACTCGCCAAAATGGCGAGCGTGCGAGGAGCATGGCGGAAAGATTCTGTGCAGCGATCGACGGTGATGGGGATCGGTAAAGCAATGATGGCGAACAGTAAGACGGCGCTGGGGAGGAGGACAACGGGGCTGGAAAACGCGAACAAGTCGGAAATGGCGCAGCAAGAAAGTCGCGAGGAACGCGCGCAGGAGAACCTGGACGCCAAGGTGGAGCTGCTCAATCAGGTGTCGTTTATATCGCAGCTTCCGCGAAGACAGCAGGAGATGCTTGCGTTGGTGTCGACAGTTCGCCTGGTGGATGAAGATGAGAAAGTCGTACAGCAAGGAACGTCCGAAAGGAAACTTTACATCCTCTGTGAAGGAGAGGTGTTGCTGACTCACCGGCTCAACCCCGAGGATATGTTTGAAGCAGAAAAGCCTGTCAGAGTTGAGCACGCTCCGGCATTCTTTGGCGAATCTCCTTTGTTGACCAGCGAGCCTTTCACGGAATCGATATATTGCGTGAAGAGCTGCACATTTATTGTTCTTGACGGAGAGGATTTTGACAACATACTGGGCTCAAACGATTCGGTGAGGGGCATTTTGGAGCTTCGAAGAGACGCCAGAGAAGCCGAGGTCCTGGACCAAATCCCGTTCTTGAAATCCGTCAAACCGGCCCAGAAGGTACAAATACTGCATTGCATGCAAGCAATCTCTTTCGACGACGGGGAGCGCATTTGTGTGCAAGGTCAGAGGGGGGAGACCTTTTACGTAATCATGCAAGGAAGCGTGCTCGTGGAGACATACGGTGAGGATCGAGACGCTCCGCCAATAGAGAGTAGGACCAAGCATATCCTGGAGATCTTCGGGGAGTCTGCGCTTCTAGAAGACAAGCCCCGAAATACGGATGTGGTTGCGCTTGGGCACGTGGTCTGTCTGTATCTCCACAGGTCTGTATTTGTGGATATGTTTCCTCAGCTTATAGACACCATTTTGGAATCCACAGCGATGCCATTGGTTGCCCATCTCACCATTCGCCACACGTTAAGACACAATTTGACTCTGGCAGATGACGAGGGCCATGGCCAAGCAAGACCAAAAACAAAGGCACAAGAAACAGGGGATGACGAGGAAGATGAATTTCCTCACAGTTTCAAATTGGAGGACGAGTGGTGTCATATGTTTGCCGCAGGAGAAGATTGGGGACCCGGCGACACCTTCATCAAGTTACAGGAGAAGGACCACATCACAGGCAAAATTCGAACGGTGATGTTTGAGTCCGTATATGAAAGAGTGTGCCACAAGTACCTTTTAACAGATTACAAGCGGATCCAAGCACGCGGTTCGACTCGAGAGGCAACGAGCAACGTTCCAACTCAAGCTACCGAAAGTCAATCGGAGGATTGGGGGCAGTTTGGCAGCGTGGTTCGACTTTTGTGCGCTCCGCGGCCACAGAGTCAAAGCGCACACAAATTGCGCGATGAAGCTTCTCGCCGGAAAAATAGCGGCACAGATAGACCAAATAGCAGACAGGATTCCGGGAAGCCAAAACGAAGACGCTCTTCCCTTGCCGGGCGATCCCAAGCATTGGAAGCAATGGCAAAAGATCGTAGTGCGCTATTAGCAACGTCACGTTTTGCAAGTTTGGTGAGAAGTGTTTTGGAGTCCCATCCGGAGTGCAGGACCAGGGAGCAAATGGCTGCTCTCGAGCTGATGTTCGACAGGGATAACAAAATTTTCCAATTGCTTTCGCTCAGGGACGACAGCACCAGAGCCGCAATCCTGCAACAGGCGACCCTTTGTTGTTTCGAGAAGGGCCAGTCGATTGTGTCGCAGAACGAGCCAGTAAAAGGCCTTTATATTATCTTGAGAGGTCAAGCCCTGCTTTGCACTCGATTCCGCAACAACAAGCGGGTGCGAGTCCGTTCTTTAGGCGCGGTCAGCTCTGGAGGATACCTTGGGTATCTGTCCATGCTGTCGGCAGAACCTCACGAGCTGCAATACGGTCTTTACACTGCCACTGCGACATGCAGAACCGAAGCGCTTTTTCTCTCGTCTGACCACTACTTTGCATACTGCGACACGCTGGACAGATTCAACGATAGAAAGGCCTCCGTAATGTCTATCGAGCAACTGTGCTGCACAAAAGGCATCCCGAACGAGCCTGCTGTTTCTCAGCTTGCGATGCTCTTGTCAGCAGCGGAATACAACAAAGACTTTTGCTTTCTTGCAAATGGGGGATTTTTTGAGGACCAGTACGTACACGTGATCACTTCCGGGACGGTTGGAGTTTACTGTCTTCGGGAATCTGGCGAATGGATTGACCTCGGAGTGTTAGGACCGGGCGAAATGATGACCAAATATGATGCCCAGCTATCGAATGTCGCATTGGCATCCACGAGCGCAGTGACAACGCTCAGAATTCCTTTGGACAAGCTACAAGCGCTGGACAAATTCGCCGTCGCGGGTATTAAAGAAAACGCACGGGCCAAGGCAGAATGGCGCCTGCAGCGTCATCGTTCCGTTGTTCAATTGACACGGCCGCGCGACGCGCCTTCATGGGCCATACGCAGCGGACAAAACTATAGTCAGACTAGACAACGCCACCACTTCACCGAGCGACAGCGAAGAATGTCGATGCGGCATTTTCACTCTGCGGACCCCGCGTTGCAAGCAGCTCGTTCAAAATTTGCTCGGCAAAGCGACGGGTCGGACGAGTCTGGGAGCTTGGTCGAAGCTGGCGCGCTGGATGGGTTCGTTCCGAGTCCTCTTGTGAGAACCGGTTCAGCTCCAAAGCTATCTCAAGGGTTTCTTCGGCCAAATAGCCCGGTGGAAGAGCAAAAGCAACCAGAGAGGGTTGTAGACAAGAACCGTATTATGGCGGCGCTCCAAGTCGTATCTGCCCACTATTCCTCCGATGTTCACGAGAGACAAAAGGTTATCTGCCCTTCCGAAGGGCCACGGCAAGGCGGGCTCTCTCCATCTGGCTCGATGTCCCGCATTGAGGTAAGCATGCCAGTGTCTGACTCTGGGAAGCACACAACGCGAGCAGCGAAACTCGAAAGCATCGCGCGGCAGAGGGACAAAGACCGATTTTTTGCTCGCGCTATCCCTTCGCGCTCACTGATCCTTCGGCAACGGAGCTTTGCGACAGTCACCAAAAATTGGCTCCCCCGAGGGCCGCCTGCATGAGCTCAACAAGTGCCGGATACCCGGAAGACCCATGAATATTATGATTCTATACTTTTTGGAACTTTTGCATTTAGTGATTCTAAAATTAACATGTAAAAAACATCTTCAATCATTGTACAGGTTCTCCTTTTCTGTTTCTTTGCATCCTTCTCCACATTCAATATGTGGTCGGCAAGGGCACCTCCGTTTCTGTATTCTGGTAAATAAAACAACTCCCTTGTGAGCAATCGCGGCTTAGGAGACCGAATATGGCCTAAGAATGTGTTGACTGTCTTTGTGAAAGTTGACCGGCACAGCACTGTGAAGATCAATGTTAAACATGGCCGAGCAGGCAATCGCCCTCTCCGGAAGCTCCTCGTCTTTCTCGCCCTGGATGACATACGCGCACTGCAGCTCCATCTGCGGGATACGATCCTGCAGAGAATTGATTGCCTTGCGCGGCAAGTATGCGAAGTCATGCACATTGATGTCAACTCCGAGAAACTGGTCATCCACATTCTCGTCGATCGGCCCGCGAAACAGCGTACCCGTTTTAAAGATGATCACAGGCTTGCCATTGTAACTCTGGAACATGGACGGCACGCCCACTTCGGACATGTTTTGAATCATTCCCACCACCTTGAACCTTCTGGCCATGTCGTCATTAAACATGGCTTCTTTGAAAAATTTGGCGAGCAGCCGTACAGCGGGCGAGGCCGTTTCCAGGTTCATGGCTTCGCGGTACGTGGCAGGCTTTATTTCAAAGTACTGCACAACGCTAATGCCCGGTTCGGTCTCCGACTTGCCAAACATTTTCGGTGTGCCCATTGGAATTTGGATGTTGCAAATGATAATCCTCGGGAGCGGGCAAGGGCCCTCCAAGCCAAACTCTGGCAAGTCCGCTGGCGGCAGCTGCACAAACTCTGCCACGTTGCAAATCTTGGCCTCTTTGTCGAACGTGTTGCGCAGCACGTCCATTCCCACCTGCTTGTACAGCGCAGGCTGTGACGGGCCCTTGCGCTTCAGCTTGTTATAATTCGGTCCGCTCCTCAACTTGAACTCCTCCGCCACTCCGTCTCGCCAGCCGCATTTCCCAGCCGCGCCTTTCCCATCGCACGTAGCTCCGGCCCTCAGCTTGCCCAACGCACTCTTTCTCCGCTTCTCCCCATCCTTCTCCCCATCCTTCTCCTTCTGCTGCACCTTGCTCTCCTCCTCGCCAACTTGCTCCTCCTGCTCGTAAGGGTCCCCGCGCGTACGTGTCTCCGCTGCGGCGACGCTCTTTCCTTGGTCTCCGCGGACAGAGGGAGCGGCTACAGAGGACTCGGAGAGCGGAGGAATGCGCGAGGCACTGAGGGCACTGAGGGCACTGAGGGCACTGAGGGATGGCGTGGTGCGCGGCTGTGGCTGCGACTGCGACTGCGACTGCGGCGGCGGAGAGGACGGGCTGGTGGAGAACGCGGCGGCGAGATCCAACGAGGTGTACTCGTACAGGAAGCTGGTCATGGCGGCGGAGTTTGCTGGGGCTACAAGGGAAGGAGGTTTGCGGTGCGACCTTGCGACCCTGGTCAAAGTATGGGTTGCGCAAGTGAGTGATTGATTGAGTGAGTGATTGTGAGATGGTGGCGACGCGGTTTGAGATCGGCGTCGGGTTGAGCGGGCTGGGTGGACTGGAGATGAGTACAGCACTGGCAACAGTGAGTGTTTGTGAGTTGGATTGGATTGGAATGGAATGGATGGGGTGAATGGATGTTCAGAGATACAAACAATTGCGGTGTTGATTTACTTACATGCGCGCCTGGTGGATGCGGTAGTCGCTGATCTGCACATCATCGTAGCCAGAGTCGGCGTAGTCACCTTCAAACCGCTTTCGGCGGAACTCTCCCCAGGTGTATGCGCGGTAATGCGAGGCCTCGCCATTCTCCAAGGTCTTGGGTGCGCACATGGAAGAGTAAGATGGGTTCAGAAAGTATGGGACAGAGTACCGCTCGCGGTCGCGGCAGGCCAGCACACGGTGCACCGGGCTGAGGTACCTGTCGTTTGTCCACACTTGCAGGGTATCGCCGACGTTGATGATGAACCCGTCAGGAGCAGGGAAGATGCGAACGAACTTGTGCCGGGCGCGATCCAGGACTTGCAGGCTTGGAGGGTCGTCCGCACGTTGGCGAAGAACTGTGAGCACACCAGCGTCTGTGTGCTTGTTGATGGATAGGACTCCGTCCGTTTTCGAGTTTGGCTCCGTGTCTGCGTTCCAGCTCTCCTCGACCGGTGAGAAACTGCCGTTGCACACGGGGTATCTATTGAGACGCATGAAGCTAGTGTTTGGCTCGAGATCTGTCCGCCGGGCGAATTTTGTCAAACACACAGTTTCGGCATTCCAGAGATTAGCGTTTAGCATTCATAAGCAGCAGAGAAGCGTATGGTGTGCCCCGACTTACCTTTCAAAAACGACTCTCTGGGCAGCCCCAGGCTCATTGCGATGAGACCGGCCACCCTAAGTGCCACCTTTTCCACCTCGTAAAAATAATCCAGCGTGAGGCGGCGGAACTCGCCGCCGTCCTGCGGCCACTGGTTCTCGCCATCAACTTCCCACTTGCCTTCAGCGCCCATGTCGAAGCCCTCTTTGAAATCCAGCGTCCTCTTGGTCAGCTCGTCATCAAACCATCCGCGCGGGTTGTCCTGCCTCCTCTTGACCTTTCGCTTCTCCTCCGCGGGGCTCTCGAAGAACGCTTTCATGCCGGCGTCAAACTTTTCTATCGTCTCCCTGTTGGCGCCGTGGCCCACCACCTGGAAGAAGCCCCATCTCTTGCACGCCTCTCCGACCAGCTCCACCGTCGCCGTACTGTCGCCACCGCTCAGGTCGATGGTCGGCGGCTCCATCTCCAACAGCTCTCGCTCTTGTCCTGGGAGTCCTGACCCCATGTCGCACACCTTCTAACTTTAGAAAGAGAAAAAATGAGTCGCCCCTTCTCCTCTGGCTGCCCTCACTTTCTTGCTCTCGTGATCTCTCGTGATCTCTCGTGATCTCTCGTGATCTCTCGTGCCTCCGAGTACGCCCTACGAGTAACGCCTTACGCGTCCCTTTGGGTACGATAATAGCTCACTCGAAGAATTAATGAATTTACTGTTAATTGCACTCTCAATACACAATTGATGAAAGAAGAACACAAGAACAAGAACTGAAAGAATTGAAAGTGCTCCGCTCTCCGCTTTACATTTACTTGCTATACCATATGCTATTCCGATGTCTCTGATGTCTCCGATGTCTGTCTGTCTGTCTGTCTGTCTGTCTGTAAGGCCAGAGCCCGATTTATTCACTGTTACTTCTATTGACTGCGAATTCGCTTTGCGCGCCGTTTCGGAGCAATTGCTGAACGCGGCGAGCTGCACGAGTACTATTCAACGTACGTTTGCGATCGTTAGCGAGGACCTTGGCATGCTGCGCAGCGAGTACTCGCTTGAGAAACACTGCGCTTGTTCTTACCGAAAATTGGTAGTGTGAAGAACCGGTATGGAACCAACCCCTGTCGTCTCTCGAGCATCATGCTCGGGTTCTCGACCAGTGCGCACACGTCTCCCACCATAGCTATGATTTAGGCTCTCTGGTAATCAAGCCCCCTCTTACGCTTTAATGTATAGAGCTCTACGGAATATGAGACTCTAGCGCAGACAGCGAGGACTGTGAGGAGAAACCGATAAGCTTACCGGTACTGGCTATTGGTTGTGTTGAAATTTGAGTGATTGTCTAGACTAGCTAGAGTTTATGGTTAGAAAAAAAGTTGGGGAAAAGGTTGCTCACACGCGCCACACGCCACTCACATACGGGCCCCACAGCTGAGAAGGGAGGCGCAGTGGGTGGTTGTGAAGAGCGAAGAGTGAAGAGTGAAGAGCGAAGGGCCAGGTGTGGGGCACGATAAGAAGGGCTGGGAGGGACAGACGGTTTGTGGCGTGGAATGGCACGAGGCCCAAGATGAAGTTTGGGAAACGACTGAGCGAAGATCTGTCCGAGGTGGGCTGGGAAGAGCACTATGTGAGGTACAGACTGCTGAAGAAGGTGATCAAGGTGCTGTCGTTGGTGGGCAAGGAGGCCGAGGAAGACATGCTGGCGGAAGCGTTGGCGATATTCCCGCGGAAGAAGAAGATTTTGCGGGGGCTGACGGAAAATGCAAATATCAAGTGCATTTTGTGCAAGCGATGGAATATATTTGCGACCATCCTGAACGACGATGTAAGCCACTTGCACGATTTTCTGAGGTCCACGATTGAGGCGCTGGAGGTGTCCTTTCACAAGGATATCCATCCGACGGTCACGCGCCTTCTCAACGAAACGAAGCGCAAAAGCGTCATGCGCTTGCAGGAGCCGAACCTGTACCCAGGCAGTAAGACGCTGTCGACACTCGCGCGATTCGCAATGTTTACGGACACATTGGCAGCGCTCCGCCGCTTTCTTGTCGTTAACGATCAAGCGCTTGAGAAAATAACCAAAAAGTTCAAAAAGCGCGTCATCTGCTCCGAGGTAGAAGGCGAGAGCTGTGGCCCCGAATGCGCCCGTTGCTTGCTCGAAACCGAGTTTGACGACGAGTCTGACAGCATTTTCGACTCGCGTGGAGCCCCGAGCGATTTTGAAGACGAGGTTTACCCTGACGAACCAGGGAAAATAACCCTCCAACACTCGAGCTTTAGTCTGTGCAATTCAAGCTCTGATAGCTCCTCCAAGACTGTAGTGGCCAACATCAAGCTTGAGCAAGCTTGCCAGCACGAGTGGGAGACGATCATACGTCTGGAGGCGGCGGCGGCTCTGCTGGAGTCCAAGGTCATGGTGGAGTGCTCCACCTTCCATGACTTTATCATGGACCACAAAACGCAGCTCAATGCCCAGCGCCAGTACGAAAAATTGGCGCGGATGGAGGCACGGCAAGTCATGCTAACTCGGTTGACACAGCTGATCGACCTCGAGAACAACGCTCGACCTGCGACCTTCCTTGCCATTGGGGTCATGCTTCCGCTTGTGACGCTGGCAATCACATACTATATTTCCGCCAACATATACGTCGAGGAAGGTCGCACGGTGTTTGACGAAAAGGGCTACTTTATTTCCGCCTCCATAGATCGAGCGCCAGCTTCAAACATTGGTACGTTAGGTCTAACTACCACGCTGTCACTGCTGTCTGTCATCATATTCGTCAAGCACAAGATTGTGAAAAAGCAGCTTCGCGGAAGAAATTGGATGCGTACACACCGCCTTGCAACTGCGTTTGGCCTCCTTTCCACCTTTTGTGGAAATGGGGTGGCTGCCTTTCAGCACCAGTTTCACGCAACCGCGCACAATACCTTTGCGGCGACGTTCTTTTTGTTCGGGATGGTGCACGTCGTGTTGGAGACTATCATTGACTATGTCTTTGCTCTGTCGGTCCCATTCATCCGCCGCGTCCGGATTGCAGTGTCGTCTTTGCTGATCGTGTCCGTCTCAGCGTTTCTTATTCCTATGGGATACGTACTGGTGTACCCTGACATTGACGCTGCATCGCTGATCTTCTGGAAGAAGGTGGCCGCAAGCTTTGAGGTTGCAGCCTTTGGTTGTTTTGTGGTGTGGTTTGCCAGCTACTATTCCACGTTGAAAGCATCTCAATTTAAGCTTCACGTGCAGTATCGCGTGCGCCTGGATTCTTCGGACCATCTTACAGCGCTTCGCGACTCTAGGCACTATGCACGCTCGCTGTCCGCCGACTCGATAGACGGCTTCGCTGCTGGCGACGAAGGGATGACGTTCGACTCGGAGAAGAGTTTCAACTCTGCCGAGCAAATAGGTTTGGACTTGGATGACGATGATTCCCCCGGGAACTCGACGAGGGATGGGCACAATCAGTCCCTGAGAAGAAGAAAAATTGCCTGAAAACTTACGCTCGAGAGTCACCCTGTTATCTCTTCGAGCCCGCCGCGGAACCCCACCAAACACAAACAGAAGAGAAATGACACTACAAACACGCAAATCAGTAAAATTGGTTTCTTTTTAATTGAATGAAATTCAATCTGTCATGTTATACTTTATGGGTTAACCAAGTTGAAAGAGAAATCTCTCTCTCATTTGTAGTGCCGTTTTCCTCTTAGCAGATTCCCAGCAAGCCAAGGGCGGTCGAGATGGAGGTGAACATGCCCACGAGCAATGGAGTCCATACCTGTTTTGCCAAAGCGCTATTGTACCTGTTGTCAGGACCTTGGCAGTAATTCTCGGCCCACGCAACCCTCGAAAAGCAGTAGAGCACTCCGGACAGAGCGGTGATGATTGGGTGGCGGAGTCCGCCGATCAAGCTGAAAGCCAAGAACGCAGGGAAGGTTTCCAGTGCTTGCTGGTGTCCGCGCTGAACGCAGTTGAACTTGACTGCATTCTCATCCTTGCCACTGGCGTACAAGTCTGGGAGTGGAACTCCATACTTTTTCCGAGCTGCGCCCACACGGGCTCCCAAAATACCAATGATGGTCCAGGAGCTGGCGAACACGTTGGAAAGAATCACCAACCCGTATGCGCGTGGCACGCTCACCACGGTGCTCGCGCTGAGTGCAGCAGGAAGGTCCTGCCCAAAGTTGTTGAGCAAGTACCTCTCGCCGTACATGAGGCCAAGCACAGCCGGGCCGTATGTCAAAAACAGGGACGCCATCTTCTGGTCTTCTGGTCTTCTTCTGCGCTCTCTGCCTCTTCTCCTCACGCACAGTAACTCGCGCAAGATATGCAATCGCCGTTCGGGGTCTGCCGATCTTTGGGTCAAGGTTGCAAGACCTGAGATGGCGACCTCCTGAGTCTCCTGAGTGCGCCTTTTTTGCCCACACGATTCCGATAAATGACACTAGCAAAACGCAAACGAAATATCTTTGGTGAGTCTGAGACCGCCTGTGGGACCCTCTTACCTGGAACAAAGATCTCGCAAGATGCATGATCCAGAATGAACTTGCCCGGTGTTACTAGTACTCACAGTCAGTACCGGTACTGAGACCTGAGTAACCTACTTGTCCATTCTTCGTCTGGCCAAGCTGGCGTTAACTGTGTAAACTGTGAATCGTGGGAAATTTCGGATGTGCTCGCAGATTCTCCCGCTGCGTTCATTCTTTGATCCGCCAACATAACCGAAATAGGCTTACATGCTACCGTCGGCGTAGCAGCGCCTGCTCCCTCTTCGCGTAATCGACTCTTGACTCGTCCCGGTAGTCCCGGTCTTTGAGCTCGAAGCTACTCAGTCTACTCAGTGGTGGTACTAGTACTGGCATGTGAGCGAGTACTCAGTACTCAGTACCCCCAGCCAGACATAGCCAGACTAGCCAGACCTTCAGACCTTCAGAAGAAAAGAAGAATTTAGGATTTCGAATTTCGAATTTCGAATTTCGGATTTAGAGAATCACAACTTGATTGGTCTGATTCATGCCACAAAGCAAGCTCCTGGCGACTGCTGATAGGGACCGTCTTTGAGGCAAATTGTGAGCCGTCTGTTCTGTGCAGGGAATGAATGTTCATTATGAATATTGACCGGTTTTGGTCCCCCATCCACCAGGCACACCAACCGCTGTGCAACTAGAGATGGTTTTTGCGCACACTGTGGCACTGGCAAAGCACACGTATCCTCGCGGGCGCCAGGTGCTTGGGCGCTCCGCTGAGAGCTCCTTGAAGCGGCGATGCGCATCATTTCGGTGATAGCGGCGCTGATGTGCGCCAGGCTGCTGCTGCTGCTTTTTGAGGTTTTCCTCTTAGATCAGCGACGGAACAGGGCGGAGCTGCCGCAACTGGTGTCGTTGAGGTTGCCAGTGCAATGGCAACTAGGTGTGGGAAGTGCGCAGGACTGTACCGAGGCGTATGAGAGGATAGAACGCAACATTCTGCGCCGAGCAAGCGTTGCGCCGATCAGATTTGACCCTGCTAGAGTGGTCATTCTCACAATTGTTGGGGGCTGGAGCGCGGTGCAGGAAGTAGTGCGAAGGAATAGGCAGGAATACGCGAGCATACACGGGTATCGGTACGTGCAAATTACCTCACCTTTGCAAGGGGCAATGGCACATGTGAGCGACAATTTTTTCAAGCTCCGAGAAGGTTGGGACAGGAGGAACTTTGCCTGGGGAAAGATTTTTGCTATTCTAGACCTTTTTAGGCAGCATCCGGAGATTACGCATGTTATGTGGATTGACGCTGACATTGTATTAATGAATCAGTTGGTGGGGTTGGAGTTCATAGCTGCCCTGGACAAGTCTTTTGTAGCTTGTGGCGATGAGAATGGCGTGAACACTGGAGCTTTTCTGCTTCGAAACGACCCATGGTCCAGAGCGCTCTTGAGACATTCTCTTCATATTAATTACCATCCGTCGCAGTATCTAAAACGCGTATGGTGGGAGCAGCCTGCGCTTGTGGTTGCGTCTATATTGTACCCGTGGAAAAACGAAGTTAATGCGTTTTACGAGGTATGGTTCGACCAAGGACAGATGCCCCTGCGAACGCAGCTCGACGCAGACGCTTTAAACGCCGAAGTGCCGCCGGAAAACCAAGAGCATGTTTATTTCTTACCTGGCTGCGTCTTCAACTCTCCTCGAAAGATCTTTCAGTATGGCCACTTCCTTGTGCACTTTCCAGGAGTCTCTACAAATAAGAAGTGGGTTCTCGTTCTCAAATATGCTGAACTTGCGTCCAGAGGAAGCATCGGGGATTACCGAGAGGTGCGCATCTCCTCACCTCCTTTATTCCCAAAAGGGATGCTGGCCGGTCCGCTCTCTTCGTTTCGAAGGCCTCTGAACACACAAACTATTCAATACAACTGGCAGGTTTGACCGGGTGGCCTGACGCTGAGCTTTCTTGGCGCCGTTAGTGCTTTAGTGTCTAGTCTAGTGCCATTTGAAAAAAAATTGGCTGATTGGCAGCGTAAGTTAATGTTGGCTTGGCGCGACCACTACCTAATGAAAAGGCGGTCCACTATGTTTCTCTGCAAGCTCATCCACGCGCAGTTGACGTACTTCTTGTCCTTGGAGAGAAACAGCGGATGCCAAGGCTAGAACTGTCTTCGGCACAAGTTCGGCGTCGAGAGGTTCTCGCTTTTTCTCGGAATCGCGTAGATGAAAGGATTCAAAGGGCAAAACTTTGTTGCAACCAAAGACGACGTGCAGAATTGCTCACCTGATATGTTTCTATTTTAATGAGAAGTTGCAAGCATTACACTGGATGCTTTAAAAAAATTGTACAGCCAAAAAATACTTCTTACCCTTTTTTATGCATACTTTCTGGCCAATTCGTCGTAACTCTTCCCACCTAATGGTGCGTTTCATTGTTTGACTGTGAGTTCGTTCATGTGTTTCCTCGTCCACCCATTTCTCCTTCTGCGCCAAGTGAGACAACCTGTTTTGTCTCTCGCGTGATTACATGTCTTTGACACGTGCCCAGCATACGAGCCAAATGACAGTCATAATGCCGTTATTGAAAAGAAACCATGACGGAAGGAATTCCTTGACCCCTGTGAGGTAGGTTGCCAGCAAAAGACCGTAGAAGAGGAAAGCGTGCGAGCCCGTTCCGCACCATGAGACCAAGCGCATAGTTGACCTCCACTTAATGCGGTACTCTTCTGGAGAGAGCTTTTCAGCTTCCCCAAGGGTCTTGTCAATTGTCTTCTTCGCAACCTTGTTCTGGACAGCCAAATATTGTTTTTCATACCAAAGGAGCAAGGCGTAAGAGAAAAAGGAGCTTGACTCCCATGCCGCCGTCATCTCCTTGTGAATCAATTCTGACTCCTCCAAGCCTACATTAAGTTTACTCTTTACTGGGGCAGTCTTCAGACAGAAGATGTTTTTGATTCTGTCAAACATCATCGCTTGCTGTTGGAAGGTGATGACCCCGACGAAGAGATTGAGTGCCACCGTGGGAAGAGAGACTATTTGGAAGGTGTAGATGATTGCATAACTCCAGCAAACTCCTTGACTCAGAGCTACGCACATGTCGCAGATACCGTCAAGCACACGCCCGACCAGGGAGCCGCTCCCGTACATGCGGGCGAGCTGGCCATCGCAGCAGTCAAAAGTGATGCTGAGAAACTCATAAAACGCACTGCTCGGCAGCATACCAATATCAAACGATAAAGAGCACAGCGAGTGTAAGGATTGTGACCTGCTTTTCTGTTCCCCGGAATCAGGCAAACGACCAACTTACGCTAACAACAGATTATCCAAGGAATCGGCAGGGCAGGTTGCGACAAGATACGCGCTATACACGCCGCACACCAGCGACACAAAGGTGATCCTATTTGGCGTGAACAGCCTGCAGTACACACACACCAACCAATCAACAAAAACAGACAAACCGTTAGCACCGCGGTCTCCTCTCTCTCCGGCCGCTCGTACACGAGACGCAACTCACCACGGTGCGTTGATCGCGCCCATCGTTGCCACGATGATCGCCGCCGTCCTTCTGTGCAGGTAAAAGTCCGCGAGCTCCTCTGTCTCCCGGTTAAACTTGCTCGCCAGCGAGAAGCAGTACCTGAACCGCTTCACGAACCCATCTGGCAGCTCCATCTTCGCAGCCGCTGCCCCGTACCCTCCTCCCTTCCCGCCTTTCCTTTCGCCCAACTCCTAACTCTCAATCCCACTCCCAATCCCAACCAAATCCTAATCCTTTGTCGATCAACGGTCCTTGCCTCCTTCCCACTCGCGCACTTCTCTTCCCTTCTTGCTGTTCTTGCTGTTCTTGCTTTTCCTGCTTTTCCTTCTCCTCACCATCATGATCACACATCATCACATCATCACCTTTTTTCCTTTTTCCTTTTGTAAGTAAGTTGAAAGTTAGTTATTGAGATTATTGAGCAACCAAGGCAGTGTGTTACATTAGGTCAATGGTTGACTGTTACTCGCTGTTAGTGCATCGGTAGCCCACAGCGTCTCAGGTAGTAAGTAGTCTGTGGTAGATCCTAGGAGCCCGTTGTAGCAAACCACCTGCTATAGTCTCTAGCTAGTTGTTACAAGCTGCTTAAGGCTTGTGATACAGTTGCTGTCGATGCAGTGGTTTCCAGTAGTTGCTAGTTCGTGGTGATAGCGAGCACTCGCGAGTGCCACTTAGCTACCAGCTAACTAGGCTAGGCGCTGCTAAAGAAGAGGGTAGGGATTACATTAAGTGATAGTAGCTGAGGGATGTGTGAGTGACTTGGTGTCGAGAATGACAAGAGACTGAGAAGGACAAGGAAATGCCTTTCCAGCTTCACTATTTTACTAATTTCACTCTCAATTGAAAATTGAAGTTATACTAGTTGTGTCTCCGTGTTTAGCTCCTCCCGATGGACACAATGGACACAAATTCGGAGGCAGCACACGCAGTCAGGTCTCTTTACTTGTGCTTCTCCTTCTGAATTTCTGAAAGCAGAATTCACGAGTCAGAATAATGGTTGATCTTGATTCCAAAGGCAAGTCTCTTTTGTTTCAGCCAAACAAGAGGCAAGAAACTTTGAGCGAGAAACAAACCACTAAAATGTAAGGCTTTACTTTTGCTTTTGCTTTTGCTTCTTGTGCTTTGTTTTTGTGGCTTCTGAGCACTCTCGACAGCAAGTCACCTGGACTGCGCGTCCGAGTCGAAATTGCCCTCTCCAACGCGCTGCTGGCTGCTGTGAACACGTCCAAACAAGCCAGGCGGTTCAGATGTTGCCTCGCCTTTAAGATTTCCAAGACCTCCAAGCCTCGTGATTCTCGCGAGAGCAAGACACGAATCAAGGACTAAAGAGACCGCAGGAAGAAAGCAAGTCTCGACTTGACTCTCAACTCAGGGTAGAGGCGGAGTGGCGGTACTTGTACACACCTCAGCTGAGTCACGGTGAGGGCATTCGCAGCGGAACCCGAGGGAGCAGACTAACGGAAGCTTCGTCGATTGCTCGCGTTTTAATGTACGTTGTAGTCTTACCGCCGGCCAGCTGGTGAGAGGCGTGAGGCGTGAGGCGTTGCGTCTCTGGAGCGGACGATTCTGCTTTTGCCACTGCTGCTGTCGCACATATGAAGATGGTTGCAAGGTTTTACAATTTTTGCAACGCCAGTCTCCGTGGCACATTAGGTGTATTAGGCACCAGGTCCCGGCGAACAGGAAACACTTCTCTGAGTCCTTTGCACGAACGAAAATCTGCTCCTTCTTGCCGCTATCTTTTGCGCTACTGTGGCAGCGAGGAAAGCTCGATTACATGTCGCTAGCGCGGCCTACAGGGTGGAGAGAATTGATCATCCCCGTCTCCAGATTCGCCGGATAAAGAGGGCAGCCTCGAAATTTGCAGGCAAAAGGCACAGGAGCTAGCCAAGGACTTTGGGTGGGCGAAATGACAAGAGCGGCGAGCTTGGTGAAGGCGCTGTCGAAGCGCGGGTCTTCGAAAGACACGGCTTACAAGTCGGTAGACAACACGGACCCCGAGATTGAGGCGCTGCGCCAGTTTGAGGAACACAGGGCAACGCTGATAGAATTCTACAAGAAGCACAATCCTTCGCTGCTGGAGAATGTCGACAATACCCTGAAGGAGTGGAGCGGAAGGGAGCAAGAGCTCTTTCAGGCGCTTTATGATAAATACGAAGCACCGAAGAAGGCGCTCCAGTCAGCCAAGGACGACTACAATCGCGTTGTGGATGGCCTCAAATCAATCTACAAGAGCTCCATCCGCCCCCTGGAAGAACTATATAAATTCGACTTGTTCTTCAGCCCTTTACTGGAAGACGCCGACCTGGAATCGAAGCCAATCGTTTTACTCGTAAGTTTCTTTTTTCGTATTCGGTAGGTGCATTGCAAATGGATTGGCCTAACACACTATTTTTCTATTTTGGCGTGGCAGATTGGCCCATATTCTGTCGGCAAGACGTCCTTCATTCGCCACTTAATTGAGCGTGATTTTCCGGGCATTCGAATCGGACCAGAGCCAACTACTGACAAATTCACATGTGTGATGCATGGCGACCATGACCAAGTGATTCCCGGCAATGCCCTGTGCGTGGCCGCTGATAAACCCTTTAGAGGACTTAACAAGTTTGGCACGAGCTTTCTGACCCGCATGGAGGGGTCGGTGTGCAACTCCAAGCTCTTGGAGTCCATCACCTTGGTAGATACCCCAGGGGTGTTATCGGGGGAAAAACAGCGCATAGGAAGGCAATACAATTTTACGGAAGTGGTTGAGTGGTTTGCGTCCCGGGCCGACCGAATTATTCTACTTTTTGACGCGCACAAGCTTGATATAAGTGACGAGCTGAAGCAATGCATTGAGGGCCTGCGCGGTCATGACGACAAGATTCGCGTTGTGCTGAATAAGTCAGACTCAATCAGCAATAAAAAGCTCATGCGAGTGTATGGTGCTCTGATGTGGAGCTTGGGAAAGGTTGTGCGCACGCCCGAAGTTCTCCGCGTTTATCTGAGCTCGTTTGGAAAGCCACTTGACAAAGAGCACGACAACTACAAACTCTTTGAAAGCGAGGCCGCTGACCTTGTTAGTGATCTGAAGGGCCTCCCTCGTAATTCGGCGATTCGAAAAATTAACGAGCTGGTCAAGCGTGCCAGGCTCGCCAAAGTTCATGCACACATTGTCGCTGACTTGAAAGCGCAAATGCCATCGTGGTTTGGAAAGAACTCCAAACAGCAAAAAATTCTGGACAACCTACCTGAGGAATTCAACAGAATTGCGCAGAGGTTTCGGCTTCCTCCTGGAGATTTTCCAAATATTCAACGGTTCAAGGAGCTCTTGTCGCAGCACGATTTGTCAAAATTCCCAAAACTCAGCGATAAAGCGCTCGCAAAGCTTGACCATGCGCTCACAAACGAGATTCCCGCGCTGATGCAAGATTTGCAATCTCAGACCAATTTAACGGAATCCGAGGACCAATTTTCCCGGCCCTCGAACACAGGGCCAACAAACCCTTTTCAAGACGATGAGAGCGCAGCTTTCGGCTCGCCGTTTGGTGGCGTTGCAGGCAGCGGAAACTGGGTCATCTCTCTCTCTGAGAAGACAGCGAGCGACAATGTTTTTTACGGCGCTCCGCTGGTGAATGGCAAGCTCGGTGGTGCTGCGGCGAGGCAAGTTCTTGCTTCCTCTGGTCTCAGCAATGAGCAATTGTTTAAGATTTGGCAACTTGCGGACATCGAAAAATCCAATCAGCTGGACGCAGATGAGTTCGCCGTTTGTACCCACCTCGTTCGTCAGGTGCAGCTTGGGCTTCCAATTCCAGACTCGTTGCCGTCTGACCTCATTCCCCCATCCAAGAGGATTTAATTAACTGTCGGTCAACAAGTGATGAAATTAATTAAGATAGATTGTAACAGTTTATTCAGGGCGAAAGTTGCTACCGCGCTCTCGCCCGTCATTCTCTTTCGAATTTAGGTCTCAGCTCTTCATCCTGGGGCAACAGAAAGTGACCCCAGGCAACTCCGCAATTACAAGAAAACAAATCAGCGGAACCACCCCCGTCTCGCCTGGAAGGGGAGAGAATAAAGGTGATAAACTATGAGATAGACACGCACGGGAAATGAGGTGAAATCAGAATGGAGCTCTGCAATCACAAATTAGATTGGACCTATCCAGTCATGTAGTACACAAAGTAGAGAAATAGTACGGTGAAGGCCATGCCAAGGTAGACAATCATTTTCGACGAGCACCCTGGCGGCCCCGAGATTGTCCAGGACGTGGCCGGACATGACGCCACTACTGAGTTTGAGGACATTGGCCACAGCCCAGAGGCTCATGAGACCCTCGCAAAGTACGTGATCGGAGAGGTAGACAACACAGACAAACAAGCAGACATGATGGGAGTGACAAAGAAGGAGGAGGTCAAGGTGATTTCCCGCGAGGCAGTGAAGGCTCACAACTCTCGCGAGGACTGCTGGGTGGTGATCCACGGCAAGGTGTATGACGTGTCCAAGTACCTCGACGANATGATGAAATTAATTAAGATAGATTGTAACAGTTTATTCAGGGCGAAAGTTGCTACCGCGCTCTCGCCCGTCATTCTCTTTCGAATTTAGGTCTCAGCTCTTCATCCTGGGGCAACAGAAAGTGACCCCAGGCAACTCCGCAATTACAAGAAAACAAATCAGCGGAACCACCCCCGTCTCGCCTGGAAGGGGAGAGAATAAAGGTGATAAACTATGAGATAGACACGCACGGGATATGAGGTGAAATCAGAATGGAGCTCTGCAATCACAAATTAGATTGGACCTATCCAGTCATGTAGTACACAAAGTAGAGGAATAGTACGGTGAAGGCCATGCCAAGGTAGACAATCATTTTATCACCCCACTCTCGTCGTCCGATAACTCGGAGCAGTGAGTTGGACAATCCTAGTACGTCAGCAAGATCCTTGAGTTTTTCTTGTGCTCTCCGCAATGTGCTCCCTTGGTCCTTGAGGCTTTCCAGCACGTTAACGGCTTGCGCTATCGTCTGTTGGGCAATCGTGTTGGATCGCTGCAACGAGCTGTTCTCATCGTGCATTTCGCTAATAATACTTAAAACCTGCGCGTCATCTCTTCCCCCAAACAGCGCTGCGCGGTTTTCATCGTGAGCTACGCTCCTGTTCAGGCGAAACCGCTTCGCCTCTAACGTCCCTGCAAACTCTTTCTGTAGCTGCCTATAGCTCTCAATTCTCTTGCGCCACACCGGGCCAGGCTGCCTCTCCGCGAGTCTTTCAAGAGTGTCTACCGTCTTGCCAAACTCGCGCAACTTGGCTTCAATCTCCGCGACGCCATCGTCCTCCTTCTTGCCGCGGTCGTTTCTCAGCTCAGGATGCAGTAGGCTCTCCAGCTCCAGCTGCTGCTGCGTGGCCTGCACATTCACCTCGCTCAGCACATTCCCCGCCGGCGCCCCTCGCGACCGCACTCCCGAGTCCTCCCAGCTCATATCCCTTCCGATACGATACTATCTGCTTGCGCGCCTTCCTTGCGCTCCAAACGCCAACGTCCCCGCGCAGTCAGTAGCAGCTGTTCGCTAAACCAGAAGTGAACTAGCTGGATTGATCTTAATGTTAACCTAACCTAACCTAGTCGAGCAAGTGGGATCTGGCTGGGATCTCGATGGGTTCTTGTTTTGCAGAACTCAGAATTTATGAGGTGTCATTCATCATCGATTACATCATCCATCACCCATTCTTCATCATCGTTAATCCATTGTCCATCATCCATCATCNCATCCATCATCCATCATCCATCATCCATCATCCATCATCCATCATCCATCATCCATCATCCATCATCCATCATCCATCATCCATCATCCATCATCCATCATCCATCATCCATCATCCATCATCCATCATCCATCATCCATCATCCATCATCCATCATCCATCATCCATCATCCATCATCCATCATCCATCATCCATCATCCATCATCCATCATCCATCATCCATCATCCATCATCCATCATCCATCATCCATCATCCATCATCCATCATCCATCATCCATCATCCATCATCCATCATCCATCATCCATCATCCATCATCCATCATCCATCATCCATCATCCATCATCCATCATCCATCATCCATCATCCATCATCCATCATCCATCATCCATCATCCATCATCCATCATCCATCATCCATCATCCATCATCCATCATCCATCATCCATCATCCATCATCCATCATCCATCATCCATCATCCATCATCCATCATCCATCATCCATCATCCATCATCCATCATCCATCATCCATCACTCATCACTCATTATTCATCGTCCATCATCCATCATCCATCATTCTTCATCAGGCTTGGTATGTTTCTTGTCGAAAGCACCTTGTAAACTCGTGAAAGGGCTCGTTCCGATTCAACGTGCAGTTGTTGTCAACGCAAGATGCAATACTGGCTGGTCGCTTGCACTAGCTAGAATCGTCGCGGAGGAGACTTGCACGCGCAACTAGAGTCTCGCCACAACGCCCCCCCATTATTTGCTCCTTGCTTGGCCATGGGCCAAGTGCCTGATTAACAGTAAAATTGCATTGAAAAGGGATCTGTCGCTCCTTGCCAGTAATATTCTTCCCAGAACTGGTATGCTGTCGAGTGGGTCCTTGAGGTGCTCTACAAGGCGCTCCACAAGATGCGCCACAAGGTGGTATAAATGGTTGCAGGCGCAATTGAAATCACCCGCGCATTGTGAGATCTGTAATCACCCTCGCAGTCGAGCTCTTGTTCCGCGGAGACCCCACACCGTCGACAGCCTCAAAGGTCGCCGCTTCGCGTTGCAGGGGAGCCAAGCACCGTTTCCCGAGGCTCTCTGCCCGCTTATGAGGACTTGAGAAGTGAACTTCCCGTGCCGATCATCGCAACTTTGCGTGTTCTGCCGCAGCAGTGTGTCGCGCTGCCTTGATTTAGACGTACCCTCTTCTTGTAATCATTTCTCCAGCCGGAACGCCGTTGCACAACCGTGCATCCTTTGCTCAAGCCTTTCGAATGTCACGAATGTCACGGTCAAGCCAAAGTGCGCTCTAAAATTGCTTCCTGGATATCCCGAAAGGTTAAGCCCGTTCACTCTTGTTTGGAGAAATGAAGCAGCTTTTCTCCGGCAGCTCACGCGCGAGCTGTGACTCAAGTGACCGTGCCGCTTACTGAAGGTTGGCGGAGGAAGATGCAATCGTGAGACAAAGTGAAAATGGAAGTTTCAACTTATGGTGTACAAAGTGGAATGAAAATTAGAACATTAGAAACGAGGCATGCGCGGCTCGGAGGATTTGGTGATCGGGGCGAGGGGCCTTGAGCTCGTTTTGGAGAATCCTTCCACTTGGTGTAAAATAGCAAAGCTGTTCATTAGCTTTCCAAAGCTCGTCTCTCTGCGCACGTCTTGCAGCCTTGAGATAGCTGAGACAGGCCAGGGAAGTGGCGAAGGCGCGTCGATAGCCTCGCCATCAAACTAACCTGTGCGGCTGAGCTGTTGGTTGCGCGCCTAAGGAGGTCAATTTGAAAAGAAAGAAGGTTAGCAAGTTACTGACCTTTGTCGTCACTTCGGCCCTGGGAATGCCGCGAATGCTGTCAAAAGAAACGCTCGAGCTTGGAGGCATTCAAGTTTCCAAAAAGTGTGAGCCGATCAATCAATGCTTGGCTTGGCTCAAGAAATTTACTGACCCCGTTGCGGAGATACTAGCAAGGCACAGTCCAGAAGCAATCTTTAGCACCCTAATGCCGCGCCCCGCATGCGAGCACTCCAAATTTTCCTTGCATCAAGAAAATCCTGGTGGGCCCTGTTTTTCATGCCCAGAAAGCGATTGATTTTTGCAGAGCTCTATATGCCTGAGAAGTTTGCTCAAGTGGAGCATTGCACAAGGAACGACCGAAATCATCTGCCCTATCATCAGCCCGAGTGCAGTGCAGAACATTACTAGACGCACAGTCACCATTCTCGATCGCTGCCGTCAGGGACTTTTCTACCTCAGAGAGTTTCTCTGGAGTCTGCACGCGCGGCCATCCTGGCACTGATTGCGGCTCTGCTTTCCTCCCATAAATTGTTGAACGAAAGACTGCAAGAAGGGTTAAATCGAGCGAGTTCGTCGGATCCGATTCATCCAAAATACATGAGATCGTTAGCCACCAAGTCCGAGAAAGTATAACAAGGTACAAAACGTTTTCACCAGACCGATGTCAGTGTCAATGTCGCACGTACTCCAACGAAGTCAGCGCAGTGTTTTTCTCCAACGCGCGACCGATTGCTGATGCTCCTTCATCGCCAATTTCATTTTCTTGAAGACTATTTCATTACAAAGAGACATGAAGTCGTCAGCCACAAAGTCCGAGAAGTTCAGCACGAGACTAATCTCTTTCAGCAAACCGATGTCAAGGTCACACGTACTCCAACGAAGTCAGCGCAGTGTTTTTCTCCAACGCGCGACCGATTGCTGATGCTCCTTCATCGCCAATTTCATTTTCTTGAAGACTATTTCATTACAAAGAGACATGAAGTCGTCAGCCACAAAGTCCGAGAAGTTCAGCACGAGACTAATCTCTTTCAGCAAACCGATGTCAAGGTCACACGTACTCCAACGAAGTCAGCGCAGTGTTTTTCTCCAACGCGCGACCGATTGCTGATGCTCCTTCATCGCCAATTTCATTTTCTTGAAGACTATTTCATTACAAAGAGACATGAAGTCGTCAGCCACAAAGTCCGAGAAGTTCAGCACGAGACTAATCTCTTTCANACCGATTGCCGATGCCTTCCTTCATCCGACCTAATTCTATTTTCTTGAAGACTATTTCATTACAAAGAGACATGAAGTCGTCAGCCACAAAGTCCGAGAAAGTTCAGCACGAGACTAATCTCTTTCAGCAAACCGATGTCAAGGTCACACGTACTCCAACGAAGTCAGCGCAGTGTTTTTCTCCAACGCAACCGATTGCCGATGCTCCTTCATCGCCAATTTCATTTTTTTGAAGACTATTTCATTACAAAAAGACATGACGTCGTCAGCCACCAAGTCCCAGAAAATTTAGCAAAGCACTTTTTTCACAAAACCGGCGTCAAAGCCACACGTACTTCAACGTAGCCAGCGCAGTGTTCTTCTCCAATGCGCGACCGATCGCTGATGCTCCTCCATTGCCAAATACGTTTTCATGAAGACTGTTTCATTACAAAAAGACATGGAATCGTCAGCCACCAAGTCCCAGAACTTAGCAAAATACTTTCTTTTTCACCAAACCAGTGTCAAAGTCGTACGCACAGCAATGTAGTTAACGAAGTGTTCTTCTCCAACGCGCGACCGATCGCTGATGCTCCTTCAGCGCCAATTCCATTCTTTTGAAGACTATTTCATTACAAGAAGAAATGAAGTTGTCAGCCACCAAGTCCGAGAAAGTTCAGATACAAATCTCTTACACCAAACAGGTGTCAAAGTCACACGTACTTTAATGTAGCCAGCGCAGTGTTCTTCTCCAACGCGCGACCGATTGCTGATGCTCCTTCATCGCCAATTTCATTCCTTTGAAGACTATTTCATTACAAAAAGGACATGGAATCGTCAGCCACCAAGTCCGAGAAAGTTCAGCAAGATAATTTTTCACTAAACCTGTGTCAAAGTCGCACGTACAGCAATGTAGTCAACGAAGTGGTCTTCTCCGACGCGCGACCGATTGCTGATGCTCCTTCAGCGCCAATGACATTCCAAGAAAGACTATTTCATTACAAAAAGACTTGAAGTCGTCAGTCACCAAGTCCGAGAAAGTTCAGCAAGAGGCGAACCTTTTTCACCAAACTGCTGTCAAAGTCACACGTACTCCAACTCAGTCAGCGCAGTGTTCTTCTCCAACGCGCGGCCAATCGCCGATGCTCCTTCAGCGCCAATTCCATTCAAAGAAAGACTATTTCATTACAAAAAGACATGAAATCGTCAGCCGCCAAGTCCGAGAAAGTTTAGTAGGTGCTAAATATTGTCACCAAACCGGTGTCAAAGTCACACGTACTACAACTCAGTCAGCGCAGTGTTCTTCTCCAACGCGCGACCGATCACTGATGCTCCTTCAGCGCCAATTCCATTAATCGGAAGACTATTTCATTACAAAAAGACATGAAATCGTCAGCCACCAAGTCCGAGAAAATTTAGTAGGTTGCTAAACATTGTCACCAAACCGGTGTCAAAGTCACACGTACTTCAACCAAGTCAGCGCAGTGTTCTTCTCCAACGCGCGACCGATCGCTGATGCTCCTTCATCGCCAAT